>JANEHK010000108.1:29380-45543 GCA_025960845.1 Tachycineta bicolor
CTGGATGTGTGTGAGCAGCAGCTCAGCTCTGGATGTGCCTGAGCAGCAGCTCAGCTCTGGCTGTGTCTGAGCAGCTCAGCTCTGGATGTGTGTGAGCAGCAGCTCAGCTCTGGATGTGTGTGAGCAGCAGCTCAGCTCTGGATGTGCCTGAGCAGCTCAGCTCTGACTGTGTCTGAGCAGCAGCTCAGCTTTGGCTGTGCCTGAGCAGCTCAGCTCTGGATGTGTGTGAGCAGCTCAGCTCTGGATGTGTCTGAGCAGCTCAGCTCTGGATTTGTCTCCGAGGGGATCTCTGAGGAGGATGACACGAAGGTTCCCCTTTAGCTGAGCTCACCCCCCTGCAAACAGCAAACTTCTCGTGTAGCTGAGGTTTTCCTGGGACCTGGAGCTGCGGTGCTTGGGAAGCCAGACACAAGTGGGATTTCAGGAGCCTTGTGTCCCTGCTGAGCTGTTGTGTGCTTGGAGTGCAGCTGGAAGGGGAGATGCAGCTTCCTTCCCTCTCCCCCTGGACTGTGTGTTCCTGCAGCTTCCTGTGCTGCTGCTGGGAGGGTCAGCAGTGTGATAAGGATTCCCTGCGTGCTCAGGGACCGGGCTGGCCCGGCCCCAGCCCTGCACAGAGCGGTGCTGCTCGTCTTCCGTTCCCTGGGCACTCCGTGTGCCAGCCCGAGGGTGCAGGAGGGAAACTGTCCCAGGGAGCAGCCGGGGGTTGGGATGGAAACCACAGCTTGGCTCTGTCCTGAGGCTGCCTGCACGGGGCAGGCCGGGGTAGAACACAGGGAGGTGTCTGAGGGACAGGGCAGGGGTGCCAGTGTGCTGGGGACGTGGTTTGGGACCATCCTGCTGCCCGGAATAGCTCACTGGGGAGAGTGGCTGCCGGAAGAGGCCTGGCTTTGGTTTCCTTCTTGACATGGGGGGATTCAGATCTCCATCTTCTGCTGCCTACAGCAGTGCCTTAGCTCTCAGAGTCTGTACAAGATTGAGGATAGAGCCTTTCAAGCCAAGCTTTTTCCAGCTCTGGATGCCACGAATACAAGATTCTCGGGGCCTAAGGACACAGGAGCAGAAAGAGTTCTGTACTTAAGATAAAAGTGGATCCATTTAACTCAGGCTTGTCCAGGTCTGTGGTTTCTGCTCCTAGCAGGACTTCTGTTTTCGTGTGATGACTATTTCATGTGCAACGCACCAAGCCGCCCTGAAGCAGGGCTGGCATCCCAGGGTGAGAAGAAACGCTTTGTTCTCGTGTTTGTGGATGCTTTGGCAGCGTGTGCTTGCCCCAGGTGAATGTTTTGAAGTAGCTTTGTGTGAACTTCAGTCTCCTTTGCGTGGTCAGCCGAGCCCACAAGGTTGGAATGGCAGCGCTTGGATTTGGTGAATGTCCCATCTGATCATTTACAAATTGGAAAGCCTCGAAGCTCTCCTGCTCCTCAGCTTTGTCCTTACCTCCCCTCCAAGGCTCCCGTGAGCTTTTGATCCCTCTGTGCTGTGTGCACACTTGGTCCCTGTGTGTATCTGGTACATGGAATTTGGAGGAGTGTGGAATTTGTGCATCTCGTGCTGGGTTCGGCTGGGCTGGGCTGGGCTGGGCTCTGCCCTGCAGAGGAGCTGGAGCTCAGGTGGAGAGGGGTGGGAAGGGACACAGGTCCTTACAGCCAGACCTTGGGAGAGTGTCACTGTGCTTCCCGGCAGAGCCTTATTCTTTTGCAGCTCTGCATTATAAACTGGGATTTGGGGATGTTAAATCCTCCTCACGACTGGGACAGGGCCATGGGGAGCTCCCTTGTGTAGCAGACTGGGAAGAAATGCCTTGTTTTCATCAGGGCTGGGAAAGTGTCCAGGACTCACTCCCCTTGCTTTGGCGCTTCTGGTGAGGAGGTAAATTGTGTGTTCCCCTTCTTGCCACTGGTTTTGCAGGTCCTAGACCGAGGCAGGAATAAATAAAGTGCAAGGAGAATGTCAACCACACCAGAGGTGGTTTCAGAAGCTCCTGTGGCAGTTCATGAGACTCATCTTCTCATCCCAAACTTGCTGTCTCAGGACCTGGATTGCCTGATTGAACCTGATGTGTAGTAAAGCTGGAACCCTCAGAAGACTTTCTCATTTCTCCAGCAGGAGTGGTTCAGGGCAGCTAATGGGGAATAAACCACGTCCTGAGTGCTCGGCTGTGGTGTGCCTGTCATTTCCCTGGCTCCAGCTGCCTGGACAGGAATTGTGTGCACACAAAGCTCTCCCACTGCTTGCTGAAGCTTTGCTTTGCATCTTCACCTCTCTGCCCCTGCCTCTGTTGCTGAAGTTTCCTGGTTTTTTACCTTCTGTGGCCTTTGGAGGAGGGGCAGGCACCTCTGCAGCAGTGCTGTTTGAAGGACACTTTGCCAGGTCCCTGGAGGCAGCCCCCTGTTCTTCTTGCCAGCCAGGAGTGCTGCTTTTGGGGGAATCCCTGGCTTTAGGGTTGGTGCTGTGACAAGCCTTTGGCTTCTTGGTCTTCCAAGATTGTCTCTGCAGTTTTCCAGATGCCTTCCTTTGGTTCTGACATAGTGGATGTCCGATCCATTCGTACTTGGAAAACTTTAAACACTCTGGTCTTCAGTTTTGTTGTCTCCTCACCTGCAAGGTGACCGTAAACTTTTGATCTCCTGAGCTCAACAGACAACTGAATGCTGATTTGAATGAGGCACACATGGCATTTTCATCCTTGGCACGAGAATGTTTAATTGTCTGGGGTTGAGGCAGTTTCCTTGTCTTCCCCTGTGCAGATCTTTAGGGAACACCAGGCTGTTTCCCCAAAAAGGCATTTTCTAGTAAAACAAGAATTCACTAGTCCAATAAATAACCAGCTCTGTGAAGAAGGTGAGTGCAGCTGGATCTTCTTGAGGAATTCACTTTGCTGAAAGTTCTCTGAATTTTTCTTTTTTTTGAGAGTTGTGCTGAAGAAAAACCTTTTCATTTCACTGAGCTGCTGCAGGAGCAGGCATTTATCTCAGTGCATGCTTGGTGTGGGATAGCCTGCATGGATGATTCTCCAGGCATGTCTCTCATAACATCTCAGTGTTTGGAAGGCAGTGGGATAACCTGGAGGTTTCCTGCCTCAGCCTCATCACCTGCTGATGTTCCATCAGGAGTCCTGCACGAGCTGCTGGTTTTAAAGTCAGTAATATTTTCCCAAAGGAGGTAGAAAACCCCTCCACCAAACCAGGCTGCTGCGTTGTCTGGCTGCAGAACACCTTGTCCTGACGTGGGATCTGGTTCTGAGTGTGGATTGCTGGCGCTGGCAGCTGCTGTGCCTGCCCTGCACTTCTCCAACATCTCCAACCCAGATGCCTTCCTGCTCCTGCTGTAGACAGGAGGTGTCTCTGAGCACGGGGGGTTGTGCTGTCTTGCTCTCTTTGTTACCTTCTTCTCTCTTCCCTTTCTGCTCCCCACCTTTTAGGCACCCAAATTTTGACAGTTGTGTTGTTGCACAACAACTGGACCTGTGTCCAGGTCTTGACTGGGAGGTACTGGTGTGTGACAAGCACTGAGTCCCTGGCTTCTGGTTTTTATCTTGGTTCCTGGTGGCTCATCCCCTTCCCCGTCTGGCTGGGTGAGTTGGGCACTATAGAGCCCAGGGACGACATTTGTAGGAGAAACTTCTTGATGAAATTACTCATGAAGGATGGGCTTTTCTCAGAGTGAGCCAAAAGCCCTTTTCCCACATCCAGCGCTGCCTCTGCTGCTCCATGGCATCCCCCTGATTTCCTCAGGAGCAGTGATGGGATTTCTTCTGAGCCCTTTCGCCTTTCACCTCCCGAAAAACCCAGATATGTCCAGAGACAGGAGCATCTCCAGCTCCCAAATCCATTGGACAATCCATGGGTGAAAGCCAGATTATTGCCTGGCTGAAGATGAGATGGGAGGAGCTGAACAAACAGTAATGGTGAGAATTTCTTTTTAGCTTTGAAGTTGGATGGTTTAATCTTGGGCTGCTAACCACTAACAGATGGTGAGAAAGGCTGCTGGAGCTCTCCTCTGCTTTGGAGTTTTGTTCATCCAGCTTTTCAACGAAAAGCAAACGAGCAGCCCTCAAAAGCAGCACTTTTCTGGGAAGCTGGACTTAACCAGCTTCAATCTCATCGCTCCCCCTTGACCGGACTGCAAATGGAAGTTTATTTTGGACCTTCTCTCTGTAAATCCTTAGTTTGCTGAAAAGAAAGGAAAATATGTGTAGTTCCAGAAACTTCATGTTCTTTCTAGCTTATAGGAGATATATATATATATATATAATATAAGTAATATGTATATATTTATATATCTCAGAGCAGTAGCTTTCAGCCTGGATTGACTCAGCATCCATCAGTGATTTGTACAGAGATGTGATGCCAACACTGCAGCATTCCCAGACCTTCCTGCACCTTTTCCTGTTTCTGTGGGATGTGGAGCTGTGCTGAACAGCTTTTCAGGGTGTTGGTTTTTTGTTGGTTTTTTTCTTTCTTGGAGAAGCTGCAGCCGCTGTTTTGTTAAGTTTCGGTGTTTCTCTGCTCTCTGTGGATGCCAGGCTGATGACCAAGGTGAAGAAATCCGTGCTGTGGCAATTGGGAATTTGGGAAATACCGAAGCAAGACAACTCTGAGAATGTGCTGCACTTTTAAAGGCAGCGTGTTCTGAAGTGGAGACTCTTACCACAGACTTCTGGTATTCCCAAAACCTGGCCCGGGCTGATAAATAGGTGTTTAGCAGATGCTTGCAGCCCTACAAGGATATCTAATCTGAACTGGCTTCCGTAGGAGTGATGGGGTGTGGAGGGAATAGAGGCTGCTTATTACAGGCCAACAGCAGCAAATACCAAAGATTTTTGTATACAACCCCTGGCTGGGGGCCAGCTGGGAACGTTCCCATGGTGTGGAGATGATGGGAAGCATCAGGAGGGAAAGGAAGCAGCTCTAAAGCAGCCACGTAAATTGGAAAGCCAATTAATGACTCTTTCCCAAACTATCAGTTATACCTCTTGCAAAATATAAGCCTGGTGATTAAGGCACCCTTTAATTACAGGCCTTGTCCGTAAATATCTGTTAATTTGTAACTGGCAGATGATCTGCTCAGTTGTGCCTGAGAATAAGTGTCTCCTCTGTTCTTCACAACTGCTGTTGTGAGGAGGACAAAAGGCCATTGTTGGGGCTCTTACATAGGCAGTTACTTTCTCCTCCAAACAATTCAGGTGCATATTTCCATATTTCCATGGTTTGGAGCCTTCTGAGAGTGGCTGCTTCCGTGTTAGGAGGCGTTGCTGGCCAGGGGAGCTGTGAGCAGCAGGTTGGGCTCTGTGCTGGTGCCAAGGCACTGGTGCCACTTCTGCGCAGGAGGGGACCCTCTGCTGCCAGGTGGACTTCTCATCCCATTGTTCCTGATCATGTCATCGCCGAAATTCCTGGGGCAGAGGAAGGGTTTGAGTGACCCAGCCATCCAAGATGTCAAACCCTGGTTTGGTTTGGGTTAGCTTTTCAGGAATTTAAATCACAGCGATGATCTCCGACTGCTTCTGACCGTCCTAACACATTCCACATCTCCAGGGATATGGTTAGTCTGCAGGCTGTGCCCAGGCAGAAGGATAAGGAAGCCTGTCTTGGGATTTCCAAGCTTTCTTTGGACGTGTGGGTTTGTGTCCCCGTGTCCTGTGCCGCTCGTGGCACTTTGTACCTTCGGGGGAGCCTCTGCTCGTGGAATTTACGGCTCTCCGGGGAAGGGGGCTGGAAAAGGGCCAATCTGTGCAGTGGGCCTTCAGTAAACAGCTTTAACCTCATCTGATTTCCCTGGAGTCCGTGAGGCATTTCCCAGGCCAGGGAGAGGTGCTGTCACTGTCACGAGACGTGTGAATGTTCAAACCTGCCTGACAGCCGGGGAAGCGGCTGTTCGCTGCTGTGTTCCTTCAGAGGTGGTGCTTCCTCTCTGAACACATCCCCTGGAAGGGGCACTCGAGCTGTTTCTGGGATAATAGCTGCTGTTGGAGGTGATGCTGGGGGCAGGAGCCGTTCCCTGGGAGGAGCAGCTCCCCTCGCTGCCTGCTGCCTGTGCTTCATCACCTGCCGTCCTCTCCCTCTCCGATCTGCCTGCTCTCCACACGAGAATCCGTTCCGTGCTGGAAGTGCTTCTCCTGCAAGGTTTGGGCTCCAGCTGCTCAGGGAAAGAACTGCAGCTGGTTGAGTCAGTGCCTGGATTTTCCTAACCAAATTGGAGCTGGGATGAATTTGCCTGGAGAGTTCTTGGCTTTGCTGAAAATGACGCTCCAGCTTTACATGCAATGAATTCAAAACCATGTTAAACTTTAAAGTGCTCATGCTGGCTAAACTTTTCCTATTTTAAATGTGCATGAAGCTGCTTCAAAGCAGCAGCTTTGCTGCTCGGGGGGAAGATCCCTTGGACATGGGATCCTGCCTGAATTCACCAGCCACTGTCCGATTTTGTTTGACCTGTCCCTGCAAGGTGGCTTCCAAGGGACAAATCCCTCAGTGAACTGCTGGAATAACCTCATCTTTCCAACTGGAGGCTGTAGCTGAGGAGGGTTTGCTTCCCTGGCAGCACTGGCATGGCCCATGGCTGGAGCTGAGCGTTCCCATTCAGGACCAGAAGGTTTGGGTTCTACCAGTGGAGCTGAGCCTGAAGTGAGGGAGGTGAAATCATTTAGCAGAGCTGCCACTGACTGAGGTGAGGCTGCTTCTCCGCCCAGGGCTTTGTTTAATTTATGTTAACAGATGGAGCTGTATTAAAACAAGGTTTAGAAAAAGGTAAGCTTTAGCTTGCTGATTCCATCCCCATTCCATAAATACTGCACATGGTGTTACTCAGAGTTTACCTTTTTTGGGCAGGTTGATAGAGGTAGAAGGTTTTAATTTATTTTTATAATCCGT
This sequence comes from Tachycineta bicolor, assembly GCA_025960845.1. NCBI lineage: Eukaryota > Metazoa > Chordata > Aves > Passeriformes > Hirundinidae > Tachycineta > Tachycineta bicolor. The sequence goes on from JANEHK010000108.1 coordinate 36,253, forward strand.
GTGTTTGCACTCCTGGGAAAGAACTGAAGTATGCAGATGTCATTATTCCTATAAATGCAAAGGGCTTTATCCTAAATCTTCTAATTCTTTCACAGTAAATGGCAGCAGAGCTATTTGCCACGATGCTGCAGGAAATACTTGGCATTCTTGTAAGCTCCAGGGAGAGCAGGACTGGGATGATAACATCCTCTAGTGCTGCTTTTGAATGAGGTCTTGCATAAAGACTCTCTCTAAAATACCCCTCTGTTAGATTTGGAGGGTTTTTAACACAAGGAATGTGTTTCAAGCTGCTCCTTTTCCTGTGCTTGTGTCTGCAGCTGACTCTTCCAGCCCCGTGCTGCCCTTTTCCAAAGCTGACATCTGAGCTGTGTTTATTGTACCAGCTTCTCTGCACTGCCTGTGTTACAGGAGATTTTCCTCCTTTTAAATGTAATGACCTTTCTTCGTGTGATCTGACAGAAAAGATTATTTCTGTAGCTTTACAGGCACGGCTAATAGTGCATTCCCAAGCCCTGCTGACAATAAGAACAAATTGTATTGTTTTAAAATGTAAATGTATATTTTGCTGCGCTTCTTACTTCTCTTACCTGCTGGAATAGTTTTAGCATTAGCATATTTTAGTACACATCTAGAAACAGGCAAAGCTGCTTTTATTATTGCTCATGGTCATGAATTATGTTAATGTAAACACTGCAGCAAAAGGGAAATGAGAAATAAAGACTTGAGAAGCAAGAATTGGCACCTGATGGTTTGGTGGTTTTTGCTTTTTTTTTTTCCTGCTTATCAGCATTCACATTTGTCTTGTTTGTGGGGACTCTGGGCTGGGTGGAAATGGGATTTTTCATGAAGTCAGAGGGTGTTGTTCCCCTCGTAGCGGTCCCAAAGTACACCCAGTTTCTGGGTTTCACCCTGATGGTATCTGGCAAAAAGGAAACCCAGTTGTCCATTAGCCAGTTCTCAGAGTAATCTCCTTTGCAACCAGCTTTTCAGGTAGGACCTTCCAGGTTTTTCCATGCGCTGAGCAAAGCCAGCCCAAATGTGCAGGGAACTCCCTTTTCTCTGGGAAGCTCGGGGTGACGGAGCGCGGCGCTTGCTGATCTTTCACATTCTGTGTCCTTTTCCCATGACTGGGAGGAAGAACGGAACCGAGGTGGCTTTAGACAGGCTGAGGGAGTTGCTTGGGAGAAGCAGATGCCATCAATAAACCAGTGACCTTGGTTAACGTTTGGGAACTGCAGCCCACAGCTGGCTCAGCCAGGCTCTGCGCTGTCCCGCTGCTCTGCTGCAGCTCTTTTTGCTCAGGGTTTTCCAGCCACGCTGTTCTGTCAGGCCAAACAGAAGCTGTTTCACCCAAGGCTCTTGTGAGGAGTCCCACGAGCTGCAGTCAGTGACGGTTTTGCTCCTGGGTGCAGAAATGCCCATGCTGCCATGCCTTAGCAGAGGTTCCCCTCTCTTAGGACCATTCCCTGGAGGGTTTTCTGTGATTCTGGACTGTTGGAAGCAATGAGCGTGTTTGAGTCTTGAAAATCTGAGCTAGTATCACTGTCCTTCCTGTACGTGCAGAACTGAAATTCCCTGTGCTCTCCCTCCTCCTCTCTGCTGCGCAGTGTGAGGATGGGGACGCTCCTCAGCTCTTACCTGGTCCAGAGGTGCAGGTCTGGAGGTGCTGAATCCCCAGGCAAGTGCAGGTTAGCTACAAAACTGGGGTGTGTGATGGAAAGGGCTGCACAGGAGTGTGCCTGAATTCCCCTGGTAAATGAACATTTCCATTATGAGTAGCTAGAGGAGAAATGAGGGGCAGGGAAAACGTGTGCTTGTCATTCTTACAAAGGAGCTGGCTTCCAAACTGTTAATTTTTGAACAACTGTAGAATGGCAGGAGTGCTTCCACTCTTTCCATGCAAATCCACGTAATAAAGCCCTTTTTAGCTTCCCACACTTCAGAGCTGTCTCCCTGGAAATCCTCTTCAGCGGCTCTCACTGTTTGAGTCCTGCCTGAGGCACCCCTGCATCCCTCTGGGGCTGGATTTGTCTGAAGATCAGACCCAAGTTAGGGAAAAAAAACCCCAAACTGTCACTTCCCGAGCTGTAGTAACATCGTCTGTGATTGCAGGACGTGAACTTGGTCACATTTCCTGCCTCGAATATCTCCTGTAAACCTCTCCATAAATTCTGTCTGAACATGGTCTGCTTTAAATCCACCTCTGCCTTGAAAATGAAACGTGCATTTGCTGTCTTCATTGATCTGTGAACTCTGCCACTCTGCACTGATTAATTCATTTCTTCTTGGTTTCATGTAGCCCTGTGGCGTTAAATATGTTTTTAACCTAGCAAAGGCTCTGAGATGAGCAGTGGAGAGAATCTCTTGTTTAAAATGTGTTTTGCTGCACTTTATTCCTGGCTCCTGAAGGTACTGAGCGCTTAACTTAAGAATTCCCAGATTTAATAACCAGATCCTGGTTATTAAAATCATGCTAAATATAAAAGTGTGTGTGTGTATATCTCACGAGTTAAAAATAAAAACGCATCAGCACCCCGAAACCTTCTGTGTGTGTGTATATCTCCATGATTTAAAAATAAAAATGCATCAGCACCCCGAAACCTTCTGTGTGTGTGTATATCTCACGAGTTAAAAACAAAAATGCATCAGCACCCTCAAACCTTCTGTGTGTGTGTATATCCCATGAGTTAGAAATAAAAATGCTTCAGCACCCCGAAACCTTCTGTGTGTGTGTATATCTCACGAGTTAAAAACAAAAATGCATCAGCACCCTCAAACCTTCTGTGTGTGTGTATATCTCATGAGTTAGAAATAAAAATGCATCAGCACCCCGAAACCTTCTGTCTGCAGTGATGCAGGCAGGGCACAAGCGTTTCGTGTCGCCCTGGGTATCGAAGGAGTTGAGGCATAAAGCCCTTGATCAAACTGCTCTCACACTTTGTTTCAACATCCTGAAGCTCAGGAGGTCTTTGGGAGGAGGGAAGGATTCCTGCAGCGTCCCTGCTTTTGGCTTTTTGCTCTGTAAGTGGGATGGAGGGAGGTGCTGGAAGCAGAGGCTTGCTGACCTGGTGACGATGCATTTTGAAGGAAGTGTCTGCCCTGTTTTGCAGAGGTGAATCTGGTGCTGGGAAGACTGAGAACACCAAGAAGGTTATTCAATACCTTGCTCACGTTGCTTCCTCCCATAAAGGAAGAAAGGACCATAATATTCCTGTAAGTTGGGGTATTTTCTCATTTCTTTATTGCTCTTTTTGCAAATTGCCATTTTTGCATTTGAAAATAGTGACTTTTTCTTTATTAAGCTGTAATATAATCCGTGTAATTTTGTCTCAGCCATTATTTTCTCTTTAGCGGTGGCTGAAACGAGCAGTTATATCAAAATTTCTAGTCCACGTCAGCTGCCTAATTTCTGTTGTGAAATTAAAGGCTTTACACAAATAAAAGCAAAGCTTTCTGATGCAATAAACCCCATTTTTCAAAAAGATTCAATAAACCCAGGCAATTCTAACTGAATTTAGTTTCCCACTGGCTGCAGTTTTCAGTACTATAGTCGTGAACAAGCTTTCTGTGCTTTCAAAAATTAACTTGTAAATGGGAAAAATCCTCCAGCTTAAAAAGTGCTGTAGACCTGCTATATCTAGAAGCCAGCATCTAATTAAGAGCTCAGATTTTATGACACTATAAACAAGTGAGTATGTACTTTTATATCAGAGAATATTGGTTTTTATGGTAGCTCGAAACCAACTCTGATTTATATAGAACTTTCTTCAGATTTCCTGCCAGGCTTCAACATTTGCACTGATTTTTTAGTGATTCTTTGCTTTTAAAAAACAGGGAATGGGTTTGAATATTCTTTGTTATGCACACTCGGATCTCTTTGCAGTGAAGTTTTAATTCAGCTTTGCTACGAACAGTGTCTTGCTGTAATCACAAATGGCACGTTCCTGGTTTTCCAGTAGTAATCCCGGAGTCTGGAACCTTCAAACTACGTTATCTCATGCAGTTATAGATTTATTATAGGATTAGAGACTTACAAAATTCTAGCAAAGACTTGTAGGACGCAGTGCAGCCTTTGCCCGATGCCCCATTCCCGTGAGGCGTCGCCTGGCTCCTTTGGGAGCCCCTGCAGGTTCCTGGCTGGAATCCTGCTCCTCCCTGGGCAGCCTGGGCAGTGTTTGTCCGCTGTGTCAGGGAGGAATCTGCTGGGATCCAGCCTGAACCTCCGGGGCCCTTTCCCCCTGCAGCAGCTCCAGCTGCTCTCAGTTCGGCGCAGGGCACTTCACATGGAGGCATTCCTGAACGTGCCAAGGCTCAGACTCCTCCTGGAGCACAAAGCGACTTTTCACCAGTCTGTGAAAGGAAAAAAATATATATATATAGGTGAGGATTTGAAGTGGGAGAGAGGGAAAGGTTGCAGGTGGATTTGGAGAAACCTGCTGAAGTGTATGGGGAAAAATGACTCTTCTGCTTTAATCAAGAGTGAACAGTGTGAGCCTGTGCATCGATGCTTATCCAGACTGGTGCTGGTTTTTCACACAGAAAGGATGAAAATCAGTGTTTGCTGAGCAGGCAGAGAGTGCTGCAGGCCTCAGGGGGAGGTTTCTCAGGGCTGGAGCGTCGGCAGAGGGAGGCTGTGACTGGGTGACGCTGGCTGGGACATCATCCACCAGAAGTGATTTTCTGTGCAGCTTTTGGGTTGTGCATTTTCTTGGCTTTAGCTCTGCGCAGCCTCCAACAAACCCAGCGTTATTTAGTTCCTACAGGAGCAAAATTGCCAACAGGCTTTTGGAGAGAAGGGAATTGTGCAGGGTTTGCACTGAGTGCTTCTAAATAAATACATTGTTGACAACTTTGGAGCGCCTCAGGCTGAAAGACACCTCTGGAAGCCTCTTGTCCAGACACCTTTCAAACTGTGCCTTCCTTCAAAGTGAGACTGCATTGCCCAAGCCCCACAAAAGCTGGGGTTTGAACATCTTCAGGGATGGAGATGATGCAGCTTCTCAGGGAGCCTGTGAAGGCACGGGAAAGAAAGGGCAAAGCTGGGATGTGAGCAGGAAGAAGAGGGATAAAAGTCTTGGGGATAAAAGTGTCCTGGATAAAAGCCTTGGGTCGTGCCCTCCGTTCGATGCAGTGCCACAGTGAGCACGGGATTTGCCATGGATCCTTGAAAACCGATTTTGAAAATATAAACGAGTCTCCTTTGTTCTGCAACAATTGGTTTTTTGTTTTATGTGTTGGAAACAATGTCTGACCCTCAGAGGTGCCACTGGAAAGGTAGGAAGTGTCAGAATGGGGGTTACAGGAGCAGCCCTATTTTGGTCCTGTTTGCATTTTCATTAGGAAGCTGTGGAGGGCTGGTGGTGATCCACAGATCCACCTGTGCATTAGCCTGTGCACAACAAGATGCTAAATAGGCTTGTTAAATTAATCCATGACCTGCAGTGTGTCTGTGCCCATCCTGTTACAGATAATTATCAGTGACGTCTACATTTCTGAGCTTGTTTGAATGTCTCATTGATTTTCTTTTTTTTTAACAAAACAATTAGCGTGCTGAGCCTGGGGTTAACTTTGATTTGCCTGACAGAGTGCTGTAAAAACAGAGCAAAGCAAAGGAGCCCCAGCGTGACAGCTGAGAGCAGCCCTGGTGGCACAGGGGCTCACCAGGCTCCATCCGTGGCTATCCATGAGGATTCTCTATCCCAAAATCCCTCTTTCCTCCGAGCTGACCAAATCCTGCACAGCCCTTAGCACGTTGTCCTTGGAAAGTCTGGGATTTCAGCCTGAGCGCTGATGATTCCTCATTTTTGAGTGCTGGAATCCGTGGCCCCAGTGCCTCATTTCCTGTGGAATCCCGAATTGTTGTCTTGGGCGCTGCGCTCGGAAGTGTGGGGAGGAGGAGGAGGTGCTAGAAGCCTACAAGAGAAACTTCAGTAATTGTGGGGTTTGGCAGAGCCAGGTGAGGCTGCAGCAGTCCCTGGAGTTGGGAATGGAGCCTGGGCTCTCCAGAGCAGAGCAGGAGGGAGGGAGAGGTGCTTGGCAGTGGGTCAGAAACCAGAGCTCCTGAGGGTGGGGTGAAGGCAAAACCTTGCGCGGCGTCGAGTGTCCAGACATGAAACCTTGGATTGAAGGGCAGATCACAGAATGCCAGAATGGGTTGGGTTGGAAGGGATGCTCAAGATTGTCCAGTGCCAGCTCTGCCATGGCAGGGACACCTCCCACTGTCCCAGGCTGCTCCAAGCCCAGTGTCCAGCCTGGCCTTGGGCACTGCCAGGGATCCAGGGGCAGCCACAGCTGCTCTGGGAATTCCATCCCAGCCCCTCCCCACCCTCCCAGGGAACAATTCCTGCCCAAAATCCCACCCAGCCCTGCCCTTCTTCAGCTTCAGGCCATTCCCTGTGTCCTGTCCCTCCATCCCTTGTCCCCAGTCCCTGTCCTGGAGCCCCTTTAGGTCCTGGAAGGGGCTTTAAGGTTTCCCCAAAGTGTTCTCACCCCAAAGTGTCTCTGTTTTCACTAAACTCAGCTTTCATGTTGGTGCTATTTTAGACTCCAGAGCTCATTACTGGCACTTTCAGGTTAATGATTGCTTTCAGTGGCTGCCTTGGTATCTAAAATGCTAAATTGCTTAAATTGTTTTATTAATTTCTAAAGAAACAGAATTAGTTTTTGAAGGGCAGGATCTCGGGTAGGCTCACTCAGGCTAAAGCTCCCCTGGGTTTCCCAAGTGGGCTTTAACCGCCCCAATTTAAACCCAGGGAAGTTAAATCTGTGCCTGAGCGTGCTCAGTTCTGTTTCTGTAGGACAAGAGCGGGCACCCAAGAGTGCAATTCATCTTTTCTAAAGAGAAACAACTGAAACTCCTCTGAAACCCGAGGTGTTCCCATGATTCCAGGAGGGGCAGTTCTTTTCTTGAAAATTCCCATCACTTACCTGACCAAGCCAAACCTCTGCCAGCTGCTTTGCAGACCTCTGCCAAAATCTGCCATTCTGCACTAATAAAATAAGAGTCACAGAAAGAGGGACTGCATTGGGCTTGGTACAAAAAATCTCTTGTTCAGTGTGTCTTTTCTCCACAATATTTTGCCTCGGGCTCTCGGATACGAAGCTTAAGATTATTAAACTCCCAGACTGAGCCAAGGAAGAAAGAATGGGATTGAGAATTTCTGCCAGAGCTGTGCAGATTTGAGTTTCGAAGGGTTTTTATTTTACTCCGTTGCCTTCGCGTTCCCTTTGTCCTTCTTGCTGGCAAAGCTCCAGCGCCAGGTTGTGCTGCTGCTCGTGCTGGTGCTTGCGAGGAAGAGGCGAAGGTCTTGTCTCGGATGTGGCTTTGCATTTCTGAAATATTTGTGCCAAAGCGGCCGCTGTGCCTCCTCGGTGCTGCTTCCCTCGTGGTGTTCCGGGAGCTCCGTGGGTGTGGAGGACAGTGCTCACCTCCCCCCTTTCTGGGGAGAAAGGCGCTCGGGGTTGGGCTTCCTTTGGAAAGCAGCGCCCAAATAACGCAGCTCCTGCCCTTCCCCTCGCTGCCCAGGGGCCACCTCGGGTTCAGTGGGTGTTCTGCACGTGCCAGTAGCTCGTGTTCCGAAGGGAATTTGGGCAGTTTCTGTGAAACTTGCTGTGAGGTGAGCGCGTGGTTCAGTGCTGATTTGGGATGTGAGGTGCAGCTGGAATGCCTGCTTGCTAACTTATCATTTGTTTGTTTGCAATGAACAGCCTGAATCACCCAAACCCGTGAAACACCAGGCAAGTGGTTTTTTTGTTGGTTTTTTTTTAATGCTTTTAAAGTTATGTAGGACAACTGATGTATGTTCTTCTCTTTGTGCTGATAATGTGGGAAACCTTGAGGGAGCACGCAGCTAATAGAGAATTTCGGAAATGTTTAGCTGGCTTTGAGAGAGGGAAGAGCGAGCAGCTCATGAGTTTCTCAGCATTGCAAAGGATTTTAACCACTTTGAGGCCCTGAAATGGAAGGTTTGCCCTCCCTCCAGCCACCCTCCTCCAAAACACCATGTGTATATTGGGTAATGTGCTGCTGAGAGAGTGCAGGACACTTTTTATATATTAAACAAAGCACTAAATAGAAGATTGGATTAATGGAAGCTACACAATTCTTTTGATTAAGCGTTTTGTCTGAATATTTTTATAGTTTCTCAAATCCCCAAACGAAGACTTTGATCTCAAGCGTGAAAGGCTTGGCATAACCCAAAGCCTTCTGAAATGGAGAGTTTCCCCTGACTTTCTAGGACAAGTGTTGTGAGCAGAGTGGGGTCTGCCGCCTGAGGTGACGTTTGCAGATTTACCTGCAGCTGCCCTCGCTGCTCAGGCTGCTGGGCAGGTGGCACTGCCCATGCCATGCCCCCGATCCCCCTGGCCCTGGGCACTGCTCTCTTTGGTCCCACTTCTCTGGGTGAGAGAAGCAGCTGCAGTGCTCCGGGTGGAGCTCACCCGAAGGAGGCTTGGCTGGAGGTCGAGGGCAGGAGTGTGCAAAGGGATAAACAATTGCTGCCACAAGAGAGACGCCCCACTCCAACCCCGGCTGGGAATGATGCCTTTGTGCTGGGCACCAGCTTTTAGACCAGGGCAAAGCTGCGCCCCAGCTCCTCAGGGTGTCAGCAACCACAGGAACTGAAGCAGCTCCCTGGGTTCTTTAGCTGGGTGAAGTGAATCCCCCCTGCATTTCTCTGGAGCTGATCCGTGCAGTGTAACCGTAGTGCAGAAGGAGATGCTGAAGGAACCTCCAAGTGCGATCTCTGGGACGCAGAGAGGCGATCCCTGCACAGCTGTGATGCCTCTGGGAGCGTGTGGTGCCCGTCAAACCTCGGCACCCCCAGTGTGTGTGAGCCCATGGGATCACTTCCAGAAGCTGCAGACATTCCTAGTGTTTAACTGAGTCCTCCCTCCTTGCACACATCAGTCACTTCTAGGGGTTTTTACTGAAATATTTGTCAAGTCCAATAAGAGACGGGGCGGTGTTTGGTTTAACCCTCCTTCTGCTTGGAGCTGGTGTGCCAGGGCTGGCATAAAACCTTTGCTGGTGAACATTGTAACTGTGTCCGTGGAAAATGCTAATCCCAAGCTGTAGGTAGTGCATAAGGCATGGAACCATTAACATCTCTGTTTCAATGTCATTTGGAAGTCCAGAGTGGATGGATCCCTGTTGTATGTGAGTAGCATGGAGCTGGGCTGCTGGTTTCCCTGGAGCTGAGACAACAACCTTGTCTTCGTGGTGCCTGCATGAACTCCTGCATGACCTCACTTCTCCCACAGCTCCCAAACTGCTTTTTCCAAGTTCTGGGG
>JANEHK010000108.1:45553-56813 GCA_025960845.1 Tachycineta bicolor
ACTTCTCCCACAGCTCCCAAACTGCTTTTTCCGAGTTCTGGGGAGATGCCTGTGCAGGAGCCGTGCCCAGGGGCCAAACTGACGCTCTGCACTGAGGCATCTTTGCAAAACACGGAGCTCCTGAGAAGGGGGATTACTTCTGGCTGAAAGCAGTCCCTGGAGAGAGGAAAATTCCCAAACGAGGAGCCTTTTTCCACAGTGAGGGCTGTGCTGTCCTCGGTGACAGCTGTGACTGGGCTGTGTGTGCAGCTCCGCTCGTCCCCATGGTTTTCACCCTTCAGCTCCTCGGAGCGATGGCAGAAACGAGCTGCTGAGCCCTTCCTGCCCCCGCTCCGAGGGTGTGGATCCATGTGTTTGTGCCCATTCCCCGCTGCTTCATTCCAGGTTTATTCCAGGCTTACCCCAGCCCTGCTGTGCCCAGCCCCAGCCGTGCCCGTGGAGCACTCAGGGCATTTCTTTCCCAAAACATTCCGGAGCTGGACGTGCCAGCTGTGCCACCCTCCCTGCCTTTGCTGGGCTTGATCCCAGCAGCAGTGAGGAGGGAATGCTCCCTTGGATCTTGGGGTGCCCGCAGGAGAGGGGAGGGGAGCTTGGAGCGTTCCCAGGATCTGAGGCTTTTCCTTGGGATATTTGGGGAATGTCAGCTGCAGACAGCACAGGTGGGTGTAACAGGCATCCAGTTTCTCTCCAGCTGCAGGTTTTTTGTCATTTTGGCATTAAAAGCCCGTTTTTTAAAATGTGCTTTTAAGCTGTCACCTTGGCAGCCCTGCCATGGCACTGCTGGGTGTGCTCCGGGCTGAGACTCACATTTATTCCTTCTGCATTTATTCCTTCTTTACCTCCCCCAGAATAAAGGGAATACAGTTGGAAGTAAGCAGCTTCTGGGCAGATAACGTGAGGTCACATGAGAGAGGGAGCAGCCATTTATTTCCAGGCAAGCTTGAAATATATTTCAATATACAAATAAAACCCTTTCAGGTGTTAAGTAGTGAATTTTTAAAATTCCTGTCCAAGAACTGACCCGGTGTGGAAGCCTTAGGAGACTTAATGCTTCCTGTTCTTTGATGCTTGCTCTGGGGCCTTTATTCATCAAGACTGTAAATAATTGGAAAAAGCAGGTTCATGAAATGTCAGATTTGGAGACTACATTCCAGACAGCTTCGCTTATTTTTTTTTTTTTTTTTTTCCCCAAACCATCCTTCCGAGCAAGAAGACAATATATTTCCCTGTGTACATTTGTGCCCCCTGGGCTCTTGGAAGCAGCACAGACTTTTTTTTTTGTTAGCAGACCTCCTCACAGACAGCGCTTGCAAAAGCTGTTGTGCAATTTCCTTGAGATAAGTACCTCAAATTCTAAACTCTTCGGCCAGAACTTAGAGAAACATTGAACAAATGCGTGAAGCATCCTGAGCAGCGCCGGCAGGATTGAGCAATTTGAAAGCAGGGTTTGTAATTGTAATTTGTAATTTGCTCTCAGGTGTGGGCAGCTCAGGGGTGATGCAATGAGATGAGTTTCAGTCTGGCTGACTGAAGGGGAGTTTCACTCATCTGAAAGTGACTTTGAGCAATTTCTGAGTTTGAAAAGAGGTGTTCTGAGGCAGCTGTATTGTCAACACGAAGTTTAAGTCTAAAACCTTCAATCAGTTCAGTTCGTTTCTTTCCCTGACGCTCTCAAGGTCTGTGCCTGATTTCATCAGCCCTAAATGTGAATTTTCTTTCCCATCTTCGGTGTCTTTCACATCCATCAAGTGCTGTCTGGTCCCTGCTCTGTTTTTGTGTGTCTGTGTGTGTGTTTTAATTAGCAAACCCCACCCAGAAAAACACCACCAAGGCTCCAGCCGCGTTCAGCCCTGGATGGAGGAGACCCTGCAGGTTTGGGGGTGAGGGAAGGGTGAGAGTCCCCTTCTGGAGGTGGTGGCACGGCCACAGCCGGGGGCAGTGACTGTGAGGAGAGGCAGTGCTGAACCCTGCGCAGGTGCTCTGTGATAAACGTGGCTGTTTTTCTCTCTCTGTGGTTTTTAGGGGGAGCTGGAGCGGCAGCTTCTTCAGGCCAACCCCATCCTGGAGTCCTTTGGGAATGCAAAGACAGTGAAAAACGACAACTCCTCCCGCTTTGTGAGTGCCTCCTTGTCCCTCCAGAGTCTGCAGATCCCAGTGCTGTTTGTGGAGAAATCCCCCTGTTCAGCTGCTTCTCTCATTAGTGTCAGAGGATTGCTCTGTTCTCTTCCTCCATGAATCCAGGTGCTCCTATGATGCTCTTTTGGGCTCACCGGAGGCACCTCCTCACTGGCTCTGGGCAGAACATGATTTTATTGTGACTCCAGCCACCCCTGAGCTGCCAGCAGTTCACATCTAACAAATGTCGCTCTGCTGGAGGCTGAGCTGGGGTTTGTGTGCACGAATCCCGCTGGATTGCTGTGAAGGCACCAGGACTGTGGCATCCCCACGGAGCTGCCAAAGCCTGCAGCCTTCCTGTCCGTGGCTGTGCCTTTATCCATCGATTGGATCAGTGAGAACATCCCGAATTCGCATCTAAAATGGGCTGCCACAGTGTGACCGAGCCCAGGTGTCAGGCACTGCTGTAGCTGCTCCGTGGTTTTGTTGGGTCCCTGCCTGCTGTTCCCAGAGTGTTTTGGTGGCTGATAACCGCTTCTGATGGGTTCCATTGTTCTAAAAGTTGTGGTGGAACTCAGGACGAGTAAATAGCTTTTTTGCCACTTCTTAGAACTTCCTTTCCTTTGAAGGAAAAAAAAAAACAAACAACCCCAAAAAAAAGCTGTCTCCTATTTCAGGGGGAAGATGTTTTCAGTACAACTTCAAAAGTGTACAGGAGGTATTAAATCTTTTTGCTTGCGAGAACAGCACTAAAATCTACAGAACAAATGAAAGATTTCTTGTCTGCCTTTGACATTTCAACAGTTGCTTGGATTTATAATGCATGAACTCAACTCCACGATAAGAGCTCTGGAGGACTGTATGACTAAATCCTTCAGCCCTTTCAGCTGAGGAGGGAGAGTTTTGTGGAAGTTCAGCGTTTTTAATTTTGCAGCCCTGTAATTTATAATGTTGCCCGATGCTTATAGAAGCTGGGTGCAGGATTTATAGCATCCACAGGTTTCACTGCACGGTGAAATTCCACTTTGTTACCTGTCTCGAGTCCATCAGAGGCTGCACTAATTTAACGAGAACGCTTCTTTCCCTGGAAGATGTTAGCATCTGGTTTGTGTTATTTCGAGCTCTGCATTGCCATCATGAACATAATCACTCTGATGGCTCCAGCCCTGTTTTCATAAAGGAGAAAGTATAATTCATTCCAGATGGTCTCATCTCATGCAGGAAAAAAATAAAAAATCGTCTTTAACAGCCATTTTAAAACCCGACTTTAAAAAACCTCTCTCCTCCCACGAAGTGAGAGGTGGTGTTGTTCAGCTCCTGAGAACCCAGGGAGGACTCAGAGAAGCCCAGTGGCCAATGGATTTTATTTTTTCCCTTTTTTTTTTTCTTCTACCAAAGGCAGTTCTCCTGTGTTCCAGGGAATAAATCTCTGGTTTGCATTGCATAGGAGAGTGGGCTCGCTGGATTTATGGGGCAGCACCAAATGCTTCCCTCTGATGTGGTTTTCCCAAAGCCCCGGGCTCAGTGCTGTGATGGTGTCAACAGAATTCAGCCCCTGACGAGCTGAAGAGAGGCCGTGGAGGCCTTTTGGAAAAGGGAGGAGAAATCTTTGGGGCCAGGCAGCGCCAGGGATTGGGGAGTGGGAGCCCCTTCAGGCAGCAGAGAATGCAGTGGAGATGTGCACAGCTGGAATCTCAGCTTTGCTCCCCACCTCAGCCAGAGCGTTTGCTCAGGGAAAACGGAGCCCCACCTTCAGAGGAGCTTGGCCAAGTGAATGTGCCCCAGGAGTTGCTCAGTCTTTGGAGTGTGGTTGTGTGCAGCGTGCTCTGTTGGAGTGATGGCTGAGCCCGTGGAAAGGGAGACTTGGGAAATCCTTGATCCATGGGCGCGCTTGGATTATGTTTGGTGTGGACAGCATGGTCTTAATTAACAACAAAAAAAAATGTAATTAAGAAAAAAAATCTTCTTTTCTTTGCAGGGCAAATTCATCAGGATTAACTTCGATGTCACTGGTTACATTGTTGGGGCCAACATTGAGACCTGTATCCTTTTTCCTGCCTCATCCCTGCAAAAAGTGCAGCTTCCCTGCTTTGTTTTGCCTGGAGCCCTAGGATTCACTGGAATGCAGTGAAAGGTTGCCACACTTGGACATTCCTTTGACAGCATCCATCCCTTCCTTTGTTTCAAAATAACCGATCAAATGTCACGCATTCAGCAGCTCGGAAATCCAAAACTCCCGAATTCCTCACTCTGAGACCTGCAGGATTTCCAGACTGGCCTTAAACCCAGGGTGTGTTAGAAAGGGAAATGATGTCAGGTGCGCTTGCTGAATGTTTCTAAAAATCCCCCAGCGCCTTCCTGAGGAGGAGCTGGGCTGGGAGCAGCCCCTGCCTGGAGAGGGATGCTCCTGCTCCAGGGACAGAGCTGGGCCACCTCCTGCCTGCTCAGCTCTCCAGCTGCCCATGGAGGTTCAATAACACAAGGCCTTCTATCATACTTAATTAATTATAAGGAATTCCAAAGCTAATTCAGTTTTAGCTGGAAGATTCCTTTTTATTTACGAGTGTAAAACCAAGTCAAAACTACTGGCAGTGAAAGCCATTCCCTGAAGTTGTTCTCTCTGTGCTAAAAACGGTTTTGTTGTGTAGTTTTGAGTTTTCTGGGAGAAGAGCAGTGGACTGGTCATAAAATGATGGAGTTGGAAGCCTTGGTAAACATTGTTAAGTGAATATTGATCATAAACAATGCTGTAGTTAAGTTCCCATTTGGTTGCTGGGTTTTGAAACTGCTTGATCTGAAGTGCATTCAATGTTTGGAATTGTCAGAAGATGTGATTTCCCAATAAGGCTGGGAAAGATCTATAGCTGTTCAAAATATGTCGCAATGATAAGTGATTTTTTTTTTTTATTCACCGCAGCAGAGGAATGAAGGCAGCTTTTAGGAAAGTCCATGAATTGTTTTGCCCAGAGCTCTGTGAAAACAGGAGGATTTAACTCTTGGGGAGTTTCTTCTTCATCACAGAAACTCATCCATGCCACTGTCATTTCAAATCCCTGACCTACATTTGCTTTACAATATGGAATATCAAGAAATGAAAAAAAAACTAAATAAGATTACAGCTCATGGCAGCTAATCAGACACTACCTTGCGCAAAAAATGGAATCGGGAACCGGTTAAAAGGCAGCGTGGATTGTCATGGGAAAATGCAATGCTTGGAAGGAATGAGAAGTGCACTTTGGGTGACAAAGGACTTCTGAGTTCAGCAGCTGCTGCGTTTTTGGGATTAAGAGTTCAGCTACGACCTCAGTGGAAGAGATGGAGAGGGCTGGGAGCTGCTCTGACCAAAACTGCAGCTGATCCATGGCAGGCAGTGGTGGCTGCAGGGAATGCAGGGGAGTGCAGGGGAAACAGCCGAGGGATGGGAGTGTTGGAATGTCAGGAGTTTGCAGAGATGAAAAGTGGGTTTCTGCCAGTCTCAGCTGGAAATCTCTTCCTTAGTCACTCCAGGTTCACATTGGCCCTGGCCCCGTCACAGAATCCCAGGCTGGGTGGGGTTGGGAGGGACCTCAAAGCCCCTCCCGCTGTCCCGGGCTGCTCCAGCCCAGCCCTGGCACTGCCAGGGATCCCTCTCCCAAAGTGCCACCGGCTGCTTTGAGCTCTTGTTGCTCTGTGGGTTTTTAGCCGAGTTTGCAGGTGAGCCTTGACTCCAGGCGTTCCCAGACCTGCTGGAGAAGTCTCGTGCCGTGCGTCAGGCCAAGGACGAGCGCACGTTCCACATCTTCTATCAGCTCCTGGCTGGAGCAGGAGAGCACCTCAAGTGTAAGCTGGGAGGGGCTGTTGGCAGCCTGCTGCGTGCTGCATTTGTTGTTTCCCTGGGACTGGGTGGGTTTGAATCGTTCTTTGCTCGTGAGTGGGGAGTTTTAAAGGGAGGAGAGGCCGGGTGGCTTTGCTCTGAAATAACTCCTGTGTTTTAGCACACGTGCTGGGGAGCCACTCCGGCATCTCAGTTTCCAAAGCCCAGTTTGGAATCCCTGGATTGGAGCTGCAAAATTCCCAGCTGAAAACAGCCCCATCTCCTCCAGCCTGCAGAGAAATTTAACCCAAACTTCATGAAACCCTGGGGCTTCCTTCAAGCCGTTGCAGTGGCTTGGGGTGGTGTTATCTCAACTCTGTTGGGGTTTTTCCCCCCCCCTTAGGGAATTTCTGGTAGGTTGTGATAAGTGAAGCTGATAAAGATACAGACTTCAGGGTCTGATCTACTCCTCGTGTATGAGAGGAGCTGGTGCTCAGCATCCTCGATGTGATCGTCAGTCCCCATTTCTGCCTGGGTCTGGTGCCCTTCAGTAGAGGTTTTCCTTTCGGGATGTTCCAGACGAGGACTTGAGATGATGCTGGATGTGGGTGATGCTCTCTGGGCTGGTTTGGTGCATTAACGAGCTGATGGAGAGAGAGTCTGAGTCTGGCCTCAGCCTGGGAGGTGCACTTGTATTTTTAGGGTTTCAGAAGCTGCTGGCCTGGCTTGTAGCCACGTCTGAGGAGCTGGGGAACGGAGTGAGAACAGAGCACCAGTGGGTGTGAACAGCATTTCTGAGCTTATTTTTCTGTCTCTTCCCCTTTCCCCCAACACAGCTGACCTGCTGCTCGAAGGATTTAACAATTACAGATTTTTATCTAATGGCTACATCCCCATCCCCGGGCAGCAAGACAAGGATAACTTCCAGGAGACGATGGAAGCCATGCACATCATGGGCTTTTCACACGATGAGATCTTGTGTAAGTTACTCTGGAATCCTCAGAGTGTCCTTTTCTCTCTTACACACGCTCCCTCTGCTCATTTCATGTCACCGAATTTAACGTTGCTTCAGTGCCTTTGACAGCCTGAAGGAAATGTTTGCTTAACTCCAGCTGGGGTTGAATTCCAAGCCCTTTGCCCAAAAAGCACAGTACAAACTGTAATTCCTCCCCGAATTTCTCCTTGGAATCTGGAAGGAAAGTGACACAAGAAACAGAAGAATTTGTTGAGCTGAAACTGATGCAGGTGTCTCTTGTTGTCACAGCAATGCTCAAAGTGGTGTCCTCAGTGCTGCAGTTTGGGAACATCTCCTTTAAGAAGGAGAGGAACACGGATCAGGCCTCCATGCCAGAGAACACTGGTGAGTTGCTCACGTCCTTTGGCCTGTGCTGGGTTCTGCTGCTGTTTGCCAAGCTCAGAGCAGTGCTCAGCATCCTTGGGAGAGCTCTGGGCCAGAAGGGGCCAGGCCTGGGCTGAGGGCATCCACAGGCAATTCCTAAACCTCTCCCCTTCCATCTCCTCCTGCCGACAAACGCAAATGCCCGTCAGGGGAATCGATGCTGTTTGCACTGAACAAGGATTTTGGTTGTAATCTTGTTTATTGCTCTCTCCAAAGATTTAAGCCCTAGGAAGAAGTTCGTGCTTAAATCAGTTTGTTTTCTTTGGTTGCTGAGAGCGGTTTTGTTGCCAATGATAAGAGCCCTGGAGCCAAGCACAACTTCCATGGTGCAGTGGCTGAAGGCAGGAATGCAGCATTTAGAGCAAGCTGATTTCTGGAGTGTCCTGGCGGTGTGGCTGACACTGGATTTATCAGTGCCTGCAGTGCAATCAGCATTTTGAAGGATATATTTCTTCCCCCGCTCCCCCTGCTAAAAAAAAAAAAAAAAAATGCTGCTGAGGCACATTTGAGGTTTTTATTTAAGGATGCAGCGCCAGCCTTTGAAATGTTCTCATGGAAAGACAGTTTGGAGGGCTGACAGCAGTGGGAAGAGCAGTGGGAACCCCAATTCCAGGGACAGCTCGGGTTCCTGGCTGGCTCTCAGTCTGTAACTGTCC
This sequence comes from Tachycineta bicolor, assembly GCA_025960845.1. Classification (NCBI taxonomy): domain Eukaryota; kingdom Metazoa; phylum Chordata; class Aves; order Passeriformes; family Hirundinidae; genus Tachycineta; species Tachycineta bicolor. The sequence goes on from JANEHK010000108.1 coordinate 53,517, forward strand.
CAAGTTGCTGAGCACGTGGGGCACTTGCAGCGCCCAAACTTGTCCTTCCTGAGGGCAGGGTTGTCCTGCTGCCCAGCTGGGCGTTACAGGCCAGTAGTTACTGGCTTTTGGCGCTTTCTGTGGGGCAGTGAGGAGAAAAGATTCATTTTCTGGGCTTTTCCTCCTGGTTTAGAGAGCCCACCTGGGTCATTGTCCGTGTGGAAAGACAGGGATGCTTCCTGACTACCTTCACTTCAGTTGCATTCCCATTGGTTTTTAGACATCAATTCTGAATTACAGCACTGGCTATAAATATATTGATGCTCTTGGATATTTAGAGTACTGGATACAAAATTCTGACTTCTAAAGCCAAAAGGATGAAGAGCTCAGATCACAGTTAAAGCATGTTTTTGCCCTCTTGTATTTGAAATTTTGGTGATGTGGGCTATGTTATTGCATCTTTCTGAAGAAACTAAGTGTGACTGATGTCTCTTTTCTTGTCACATCTCATTGAGAGGGGTTTCTCTGCATCCTCTGGAGAAATCAGTGTGTCCTGATAGGGACTCCTCTTGTTGAGAGGCTGGGTGTGATACGGGTCAGGCTTTGTCTGTGTGGATGGGAAGGAGTTTGTGTGGGCAGTGGAGATGGGAACCAACTCAAAGAACACGGGAAGCAAATTCTCCCCTGTAGATGCTAAGTGCAGATAAACAAATCCTGGCTTCAGGTCCCGATGTCAGAGAAGCCACAGAGCCTTTGTGGGTTAGGAGGATGGAGAAGCTGTAGCTGGAGAATCATTTCAGGCTCACCAGGTTGGGAAGGAGCCTTTCTGCTGAGGGCAGGAGTTCGGGGCAATCTCGTAAAGCTCACGTTCACCTCTGACAGCAGCTCCTCGGTATCTTGGCTTTGTAATTAAATCAGAATTTTCTGTGCAAACCCCAGCAGTAATAAAACCTCAGGCTCTTCTCCAGCCACACCTTTTGAATGGCCCTTTCTGGTTACAAACACACGAGGAGGTGCCCCTGCCTGTGCCAGGGGCTGGGAGGTGTTTGAGGTCCCTTCCACCACGATCCATCCTGCGGTGCTCAGATGGATGGTGCTTGTTTCAAAGTGCGAGGTGAACCCAGCTGAGCTCGTGGGACCCGGTCCTGCTCTTAGATGTGACACTTTGCACTTGGAAGTGGCATGGTTTTGTTTTCTTTCAGCAGATGTGATGGCCAGGATTCCCCCTGCTGTGGTTTGTCGGTGTTGTCCTCACCTCAGCTGCAGTTTCTTACTGGCAGGGAAGGCTGGGACAGTAAATTCCATGTCCCTGGTTTATGCAAGGAGCTGAGTGTGGAATTTGGGGCCCTCTGGGAGAGGGGGAACCCTCTTTCCTTGCCCCCAAATATCCTTTACAGTATCCAGTGTGTCACTGCACCGAGCTCATGGCTGCTTAAGATCTTCAATTCCTTGTTCTATTTGTTTGCTTTAAAGATCCCGATAGCACTTTCTGCCTGGCCCCTGAGGTTGGGAGTTTTGTCTGATGTGCTGGTGCGTGTTTTTCTACTCAGGGCTCAGAAATGCTCCTGTTTGGAGCTCGAGTGAAGGAGTGCTGTGTGTGGGACACTCCCCTGATTTCACTGGTTGTGTGTCAGGTCCTGAACCCTTCTGGTGAGCACATGGCCACACACAGAATCTCAACAGTAAAGAGCAATAATAGGGGTTTTTTTTAAATACTAAAGAAAAAAATAACACTGCAGGAGCTCTCATATATTTAGTATGAAAACCTGTTTCCCAATGCTGATTTGAAAAAACAGCTTTTCCTTTTCATTTTGACAGTAAAAGAAGCTATCAGATGATAAAGATAAGGGGCCAAGTACTTACTGGGTGGCATGGAGAGCTTCCTGCTAAAGGGCAACACTTCCCTGCACCTAAAAATACCTTCAGTGTCGCTGTCATTTTTAGAAGTGTGGAATCACAACCCCCCAGCCTCATGGGCCACGTGTTTAGGGAAAGGGATTGATGCAACAGTAGGGCTGGCGTGGGTAATGCACTATTTAAATAATGAAATGACACCAGGAGGGTTCTGCTGTTAAAGTGCTCGGGTGCCTGTGGTGTTTGTGACTCCAGAATACCTGGAATCCAGACTGCTTTGGGTTGGGAGGGACCTTAAAGATTATCCCATCCCTCCCCTGCCATGGCAGCGACACCTTCCACTGTCCCAGGCTGCTCCAAGCCCTGTCCAGCCTGGCCTGGGGCTCTGCCAGGGCTGGGGAGTGCTCAGCTCCCTGGACAAGGTCACAGGTCCCTGCACTGCAGTGTTCTAAGCCACCCTTAGGATGATGGGTTTGATGTGTGATGTCCCCTTGCCGTCCTTTTTACCCGGGGATGAGAAAAGGGGATGCTTTTCCTTTTAAAGTAATTAAATGAGCAATTGTACCTGAGCTGTTAATGAGCTGGCACCTCATGAAATCCAGCGTTTCCCTGCTCCCCAAGGACATCCAGCTGTGTCCCCAGGGAGAGCTCTGCCAGCCTCGGGGACAGGGCCCCTGGGGATGGGCACTGTCCTGGGCTGGGGAGCTCCTGAGATGCCAGTTCCTGGTGAGGAGCTGCTCCCAGGTCCGGGCAGGGTCTCAGAGCTCTCTCTGTCCCTCTGTCCCCATGTCCCTATGTCCCTCTGTCCCTGTGTCCCTCTGTCCCCATGTCCCCATGTCCCTATGTCCCCATGTCCCTGTGTCCCCATGTCCCTATGTCCCTGTGTCCCTCTGTCCCCGTGTCCCTGTGTCCCTCTGTCCCCATGTCCCTGTGTCCCCATGTCCCTGTGTCCCTCTGTCCCCCGTCCCTGTGTCCCCATGTCCCCATGTCCCCATGTCCCCATGTCCTCATGTCCCCCTGTCCCTCTGTCCCTGTGTCCCTGTGTCCCTGTGTCCCTGTGTCCCTGTGTCCCTCTGTCCCCCTGTCCCTCTGTCCCCATGTCCCCATGTCCCCATGTCCCTGTGTCCCTCTGTCCCCGTGTCCCCATGTCCCTGTGTCCCTGTGTCCCTCTGTCCCCCGTCCCTGTGTCCCCGTGTCCCTGCCCCGTGTCCCTGTGTCCCTCTGTCCCCGTGTCCCCATGTCCCTGTGTCCCTGTGTCCCTCTGTCCCCCTGTCCCCGTGTCCCCGTGTCCCTGTGTCCCTCTGTCCCCCGCAGTCGCCCAGAAGCTCTGCCACCTGCTGGGAATGAACGTCATGGAGTTCACCCGCGCCATCCTCACCCCCCGCATCAAAGTGGGCAGGGACTACGTCCAGAAAGCGCAGACCAAAGAGCAGGTGAGCTTCCAAAGGTGCTCCAAAGGCCCAG
>JANEHK010000108.1:56823-109980 GCA_025960845.1 Tachycineta bicolor
AAGGTGCTCCAAAGGCCCAGGGGAGCAGACCAAAGAGCAGGTGAGCTCCCAAAGGTGCTCCAAAGGCCCAGTGCAGCTGCCTCATCCTCATTAGCTCCTGACAAAGAAAATCAGCTCGGAGTGTTTGCTGCTCTGTTCAAGTTTTGCTGTCTGCATGAAATGTATTTATATGGTAAAAAGAAATTGTAGAATAGAAGGATCCTTTCCCTTTGCTTGACTTTCTCCTGGTTTCATCCTTTTGTGTTGTGACTTGATCAAATACTTGGAGACCTTTTGTTTTTATGGAACAGTTCAGAAAGACATTTTTCTTCACGTTGATCGAACTCCAAACTGTTCCTACTGCTTGTTTTCATTCCTCGCTGGTATTGACTCCATCCAGCTCCTGCTTTTACTGAGTTATTTGTGATAACATCCACGTCTGTGTCCTTTTGATGGCTTTTCCAGGGTAAATAAGTGTTCCTGTTTGGATTTGCAGGCGGACTTTGCAGTGGAGGCTTTGGCAAAGGCCACCTACGAGCGCCTCTTCCGCTGGCTCGTTCACCGCATCAACAAAGCCCTGGACAGGACCAAACGTCAGGGAGCCTCCTTCATTGGAATCCTGGATATTGCTGGGTTTGAGATCTTCGAGGTACTTGGAGATATCCCCGCTCAGGGTTTCCTTTTCCCTGGTTTTGTGGGATCAGGATGCACTGCAGAGGTTCTGAGTGCAGCGTGTTACACCAGGGGATTGTTTGGGGTGGACAAGGGCTTTGACAGTGCCAAAACGTCATAATTTAATCTTTAATCCTTCTTTGATGTGTGGTAGTTGTTCCCACTATGATTTATGTAAATGGAGATTCGTAGAATCGCTTCCCAGTTTTCTTTTCGTTCCATTCGAACTTTGCAGAGTTTTGGAGAATTTCCTTATAAAGTCACATCTTTGGCTCCCAGATCTGCGGTGTCTTGTCACTGTCTCATTCTTGAGCACTGATGTTGTCCTTGCAGCTGAACTCCTTTGAGCAGCTCTGCATTAACTACACCAACGAGAAGCTGCAGCAATTATTCAACCACACCATGTTTATCCTGGAGCAAGAGGAGTATCAGCGGGAGGGGATCGAGTGGAACTTCATCGATTTTGGCCTGGACCTGCAGCCTTGCATTGACTTGATTGAAAGGCCCGTAAGTTTGCCCAGGAGTAATGCTCTGAGGAGGAGAGCTTGCAGTGCTGACTGTGTCTCCTGCTGCTTGCAAATGAGACGTTTCTTGTGGAGCTGTCATTAAGAAGGAATTAACAGGAATGCCGAAGTTCAAATCTAAAATACAGTGTATTGTTAACAAAAGGATTTATCCAGGGGGGATTTTGCCCTTATATCAGTGTAAAACTCTGAGCTCACGATACGAAGCTGCTGCTTTTATACCTTTTTCCCTGGTGCTAATGAAGCCATTGATCCTGTCAGTGTCATTAAACTGTGCCATTGTGGTGTAGGAGCTTTGGGACTCAGGTGGACAGTTTTCCCAAGGCTTGTGCTAGACTTCCTTCATTTGAAATCAATAGCAAAACTCCCGAAACTTTGTGTAGAGTAGAGTTTTCCCTCAGAAAATTGCCTTGCAAATAGGAAAGCAGGATCTTAAAATTATTTCAGTTGCTGTGGTTTTTAACATCCTCCTCCAGCTGCTCAATTTATGGAAGCTGAAGAGGCCTTTAAAGAGCAGGAGGAGCAGATGGGGAGAACAGAGACTCCTCAAAGTTTGTTCTTTCCATCTCAGAACCTTTTAAATTAAGCCTGGGCTGTGGCAGTTACTCCTCCCTGCTTGGGCTCGAATCGTTTTGGACTACCCTTATTGTGATGTTGAGGGGTGTGTTGGGAATATTAAACTTATATCCCTATATCTCTATATATCCCTATATCTCTGTGTATATATATTTATATAAAAATATAATATATTAAAAATATCATATAGAATAGATATGTTATGTTATATTGTAATTATCTATGAAGACATAAAAGAGATATATAAAATATATATATACATTTATATAACATATACATATATATATTATATAAGGTATAAAATATAAAATGAATATAAATATATCTCAAATATGATCACATTATCAAACTGCATTTCAGGCCAATCCTCCTGGTGTGTTGGCGTTGCTGGATGAAGAATGCTGGTTCCCTAAAGCTACTGACAAGACATTTGTGGAGAAATTGGTCCAAGAGCAAGGAACTCATTCCAAGTTCCAAAAGCCAAGACAGCTGAAGGACAAAGCAGATTTCTGCATTATTCACTATGCAGGGAAGGTGAGGGTTCAGTATGAAATTCTTGTTTGGAGAGATTGGTTTGGGAAAAATACTCTGCTTTCCTTCCAAAGCCTGGATGCAAAAATGGACAGCTTTTGTCCTGGTTGAGGCAGAACCATGCTAGTCCACAGAGATTTTGTTGGACTCAGGGAGTTTTTGTGTTCCCTGGGTTGGGATGAAACCCAGGTTGGTGTCAATGATTTTTTAGCTGCTGAGCTGGGGTTTATTTGGAAACCACAGGTTTGGCTCTTTCAAGACAAAAACTTTGTTTTCTGTATAGAACCAGGTGTTTAAATGTGAATACTATGGAGAAATTTTTAAAAATCATGCTGCAGCACATCCTTAATTTACTCCCCAGTAATGGAGATAAAATGATTGATGTCTATCCTAGAGCTGCTTTGACATCTTCACAGTGAAACCTTAATTTGGCGATAAACTGGGCAGCAAACAAACACCCAGCTGTCAGTAAGAAAGAATTTTCAAAACTCCCACTTACTCTTTGAAAAGCGTAACAGACTGTTCTAAGGAGGCTCAGCAAGCAGATGTGAGCAGCCAGGGCTGCTGTGGCCAGGCAGGGTTGGACCCTGAGCTCGGAGACCTTTTCCAGCCTCTGGTTCTGAGCGCTGGCAGCGAGAGGAGAGCACCGGTGGTGTTTGGTGCTGAGAGGCAGAAAGCTGCAGCTGGCTGTGCTCTGAGCCTGTGGCCCTGGCTCCTCTGCAGGTGGACTACAAGGCAGATGAGTGGCTGATGAAGAACATGGACCCCCTGAACGACAACGTGGCCACGCTCCTGCACCAGTCCTCGGACAAATTCGTGGCTGAGCTTTGGAAGGATGGTAAGAGAGCTCTGAGCACAGATTGTCGGTGATTTCACCTTGCTGGATGACTTGTTTGGGGCTTTTTTTTTTTTTTTTTTTTTAATGCCTGTTCCTTCCTCACCCTCCAGTTCTCCACTGTAAATACCTACAGCATTTTCTCTCTTATTTAGTGCGCAAAGTGCACCAAGGAAGCTGAGCTGCACCTCTGGTCCCTTGCACATGTGCCATTTCTGAGTAGCTGCTTCTCATGTTCATTACTGGAACTGATACACACTTATTACTTGTTTCTCTGTGTCCAGTTTCATGTGGAATCTTGTCCAAAACTCTTGGTTGGGACTTGCTGCAGTGGAGTCCTGAGTGTGAGCAGCTGTAGTGGTTCTTGCTGTTGGTAGAACATTGTAAACATTGTCTCCTGTGAGCACCAGCAGTTATTTCCTGTGCAGTGCTGGGTGGTACTCTGCAAATCCACATCTCCTAAAATTAATTGCATTAACAGCTGTAGCAGTGCTGAGATACTGCACATTAAAATCAAATCCTGTTTTATCTGCACGCTGCTGCTCAGCCAGGTTACCTGCCCACAACCTGGAAGGATTTATTGGTACTTCTACCTAATGACTCCAAAAAGCAGAAATAGCCACATAAATACTTAGCAGGGACTTTTCTATTCTGCTTTTTAACATCACAGTCTACTGATTAGAGTGTATTTATGTGTCACGGGATATAAACCCTGTAGTTTGTTACCTGAGGAGGAAATGAAGCTTTTGATCGAGGTGCTGCTGGAGGTGAATGCTGAGTCTCTCTCGTTGGGCAGCCACGGAGAGCAGCTTTAATGAATCTATAAAGAACTTTTTGGTTGGGATATCTGCTCCTTTCCCTCGGAGGACACACACAGAGCAATTGTGTTTCTGTCCAAATCCTCAAGCCCCGTTCCCACAGACCATTGAAATGTGCATGGAATATGTTGTGGCCTGACTGCTTCTGTAGCACAGTGAAGTGTGTTTGCAATTGATGAACCTGTTGTTTTTACTAACTCGAGTGTCTTGTGTATCTGCTCTTCTGTCTTTCTGTTTCTGCTGTTTCTCTGCCTTAGAGATTCAGAATATTCAGAGAGCCTGTTTCTATGACAATATTTCTGGTCTTCATGAGCCACCAGGTGAATGGATATAAAACAGTAGGCCTACTAAAGGCAGGGCTGTGGTACCTCCAGGAGAACCATTTTTGCTCGTAGGCTTGCATGAACTTCTCATTTCATGCTGAATTTAGGTGAAACCCCCCCAGCCCCCGTGGGGCCCCCGGTGCATTCCTGTCCAGCCGCTGCTGCACACACACAAAGCATCTCCAGTTATGCCTTGCAGATGGAAAGGTTTGTTGCTTCCTGGTTCCATGAGGAGATGTAGAATTGCCTCTTAAGTGACAATTCTGGTAGCTCCCAGCATCTGAGAGAATGCAAAAGCTTTGTAACACTATCGAGCTTCTTTCTGCAGTCCAACATTGACAAAACCCCGGGATGGTTTAGGACGTGGCTGTGTCCTTTTGGGAGGAGAGCTCGAGAATGTTTGGAAGTATCAGGATGAGTGCTGCAGTTTTAGTGGGGGTAGAAAGCGAAATGAAATTCTTCCAGCCTTGTTGGAATTGTTCCTTTATTTAAAAACCTCTTGATTTTAATATTTGTATAAGCTGCAGATGTTTTTTGGGGTATTGAGAAATCAAGACATGCGCTTGGAATGTCTTTGAAGACACTTTAGATATTTAATTCAACTTCCTCATCCTGCTTGGATTCCTCTCCCCAAGCTTAGAAACACATGGATGTGAAGGTTGTGCCTTCAGATTTTGGGTTTATCTTTCCCTTCTCCTGATACATCCCATCCCTGAGGAAAGCAGGGGAACCCAAAGGAATTCCTGGGGAGCTTTGTTCCAGGGGCTTCAGCCAGGGGTGATGGTCCAGGCATGCAGTTCAGGCTCTAAACCTATAGGCAGAGCTTACATTTAACTCCAGTAATCCTGTCTGGGATGGAAATCGCCCTCCTCGAGCTGGAGCACAGAGGGGAGCGAAACAGAACAGTGCAGGATCAGATCTGTGTGCCAGATTGTAGGAAGTACACGGTGCGAAGAGGCTGAGGAATTGCAGTCCTTAGTGGGGCCGGGTGGGTGCAGGCTCCTGACACTGACAATCATTTCACCCTCTATAAAACTGACTCCCTGTAATCCCCATCCCACGTCTGATTTGGGACGGAATTCTGCTTAAAACAAATATTTGGGATATGATCTTATGAACACCTTACCACCTACGTGTTTCTCCAAAGTTGAATTTTTGTGTTCAAAACCCTGTGGAGGAGCTGGGCTCTGCTCTACACGCAAGACTTACAACTGATTATTCAAATTTGCTGCCCTGTGTTTCTCTGCTTTTCATTTTCCTTTTTTTTTTTTTTTTTTTAATAGACCTTTGACCAGTTGAATATTAGGAAGAAGTTAAATAGTGTCCCTTATTTGTCAGATAATCCTGGTAGCGAATCATAATTCTCTCTGCCTTGGTTTAAATGAATTTGCAGATAACGTGACAAAATTGAAGCTGTAGCCTACAAACAGTTGCTTGTTTCTGGCTGCCCAGCTTGGATTTCATGGAGAACCCACAAATGTTGGGATTTGCTCAGTCCTAAGATGCACCAGCTGTAATTACTGAGGTGTTAAACCACCTGTGTATCTTGTAGTGAGCTGGCTGCATCTTTCCATGCCCGTGGAATAATCACCTTCAAGGTTTGAATCATGGCAGTCACGTTTCTAATCGTGCTTCTGAAAAACAAACCCCTGAGATCCTTACCAAAAACGTCCAAAAAAACTCAAAGAAAAATCTCTATTGTGACGATTCGTGGCAACTTGGAAGTGCTTTGGTGTGGAGTTTTCCTGGTTTGAAACTTTTCTTTTGGGTAGGGAGGTCTTTGCAGGTGTATTTAAAAATGGGAAGAGCTCTTCCAAGTAGCAGCTGAGCACAAGTCTGGCCGATACTTCTTCCCCTCTTATCACTGAGATAACACTATTTCCAAGTCTTCTGCAAATTCCTCTTAAAACACGAATTAAACTCGGGTTTAACCCATCTCATTGTCCTAAGTGACTTTTCACGCGCAGATCTGTAATTCCAAATGTTCAGCCCAGGAATATTGCGCGCTGCAAGAGCTCAGATAGAAAGCTGCCTGGCACCTGGGGTTCCCACCTCTCTAAAGTCGCCTTTAAAGCCCAGAAAGCGGCTTTCCTGGTCATGTAGAACTGCAAGGAAAGAGCTGGATATCTCAGCCCGTGCCTCCCGAGGCTCCACTCGTGCGCTGGATGAGTTTGCGGCTTTCGGTCCCCGAGCTTGCGCGCGGCGTCCCCGGCCCCGCTGCGCCCCGCGGCGCTCCCGGCACTGTCCCCAAGCTTCCGCTGCCGCCCGCTGCCGCCCGCGCCCGCCGGCCGCGGCTCAGCCCTTCTCTCCTGTCCCCGCCAGTGGACCGCATCGTGGGGCTGGACCAGGTCACCGGCATCACCGAGACGGCCTTTGGCTCGGCCTACAAGACCAAGAAGGGGATGTTCCGCACCGTGGGCCAGCTCTACAAGGAGTCTCTCACCAAGCTGATGGCCACGCTGCGCAACACCAACCCCAACTTCGTGCGCTGCATCATCCCCAACCACGAGAAGAGGGTAGGGCCTTCTTTGCCCTCGTTCTTTCTTTTTTTTTTCTTTTTTTTTTTTGTGGTTCTTGCTTCCCGTTGCTTTCCGCCTGCACCGAGTCCTGCTCCCTGTCCCGCTCTTCCTCTCCAGTCACAGCTGCATCATCACAGCTGTCACACTGAGCACCGTCCTCTCAGAATTCCCTGCGCGTCCCCCGAGTCGCGCAGTTGGCTCTGTAGAGCAGCCTGAGGAACTGAAAGCTCAGTTTGCCCCTGATGCCAGTTCAAGCCGTCCTTTTTGTTTCGTTTCGTGCAGGCCGGAAAACTGGACCCGCACCTGGTTCTAGATCAGCTCCGGTGCAACGGGGTTTTGGAAGGAATAAGGATCTGTCGGCAGGGATTCCCAAACAGGATCGTGTTCCAGGAATTCAGGCAGAGGTAACAGCAGCAGCAGCCTCTGGAGTTCTGAGGAGCTGAAGCTCCTTGTTGGATAATTGAGGACCCCGCACTCCTCCCTCCTCCCCCAGCCCAGCTCAAAGAAAATCAGAACCTGACTGTGAGGCCTTGAGCTTCAAACTACTGCAGTTTACTCTAAAGGCAGTAGGGAAGGGGAAACAATCCAAAACTGGCTGCTGGAAAAGCTTCCTGGATAAATTCCCTAAGTGTGCACTTGGTCACAAGCTATAAATTGATACTGTAAATCACACTGCTTATTGCTAATGTAAAGGTGTTTTTTCATTTGCCCTCAAGGTATGAGATCCTCACTCCCAATGCAATTCCCAAAGGTTTCATGGATGGTAAGCAAGCCTGTGAGCGTATGGTAAGTGTTTGTAGCTAAGCATTGTCAAACCATTGGAAAATTCCCCCAAATTTGTCCTTTTGGTGCAACAACAACAATGCCCTTGCCTGTCTAGATCAGAGCCTTGGAGCTGGACCCCAACTTGTACAGGATTGGACAGAGCAAGATCTTCTTCCGAGCTGGAGTCCTGGCACACCTGGAAGAGGAGCGGGATCTGAAGATCACGGACATCATCATCTTCTTCCAGGCGGTGTGCAGGGGATACCTGGCCAGGAAGTGAGTGTGCTCCTGGGGCTGGGGCTTCCTCTGGGTCTCTCGAGCCTCTCTGACAGGGAGCTGTGCAGTAAAACTGCTGTTTCAGGAGAGATTTTCTGAGTGTGTTACCTGAGGAACTGTGATTGTATCCTGGGAGTTACGTGGATTTTTGCCTGGGAAGAATTTGCACCTTCATTCCTTAACAATATCTCCTTTCCCTGCTCTTGCCTTCGTGGCACACACAGCCCTTGCCAGTGGCTGCAAATTCCTTGGTCTCTCCTCCTGTCCCGCTGGAGGTTCTTGGAAGTCTGCTTCTTAAAAATTAAAGCAGCCAATCCATCCTGATTTTTGTCTTTTTAAGAAAAAAGCCTGTTGAGAGTAAGAGCAAACAGCATTTTTAATTATTGGAAATGGTGAATCCAGCTCTTGCTCTGACTCTATAGGATCAAGAAGTCATAAATTCAGTGTAGTTACTGAAACGTATTTATAAGCCTGTTCATGGTCTGTAAGTGTTGTTGGGTAACCTAAAAATTAAATGATGGTCAAGCTTTATTTAACACAAACTTCTTGCTGTCTTCAGGGCCTTTGCAAAGAAGCAGCAGCAGCTGAGTGCACTGAAAATCCTGCAGAGGAACTGTGCTGCATATTTGAAGCTGAGGCACTGGCAGTGGTGGAGAGTCTTCACCAAGGTTCCTTCTGTTCTGATCTGTTCTGTTTCGTTCACCTATAAATAGGTGAGGGCAGGGTCTCACATTTTCACTCCAAACCTTTTTGCAGGTGAAGCCTCTTCTCCAGGTCACTCGTCAGGAAGAAGAGCTTCAGGCCAAGGATGAGGAGCTGATGAAGGTGAAAGAAAAACAGACAAAAGTGGAGGCAGAACTTGAGGAAATGGAAAGGAAACATCAACAGGTTTGTGTCCAAGAGCAGCTGTTGATGTGCAGGACATGAATTGTGCTCTGTCCCATGTGAGGGAGCCTTCTGTGCCTTCTGTTCTTGCAGGTTCTGGAGGAGAAGAACATCCTTGCAGAGCAGCTCCAGGCTGAGACAGAGCTCTTTGCAGAGGCTGAGGAGATGAGGGCTCGCTTGGCTGCCAAAAAGCAAGAGTTGGAAGAAATCCTCCATGATTTGGAGTCCAGGGTTGAGGAGGAGGAGGAAAGAAACCAAATACTGCAGAATGAGAAGAAGAAAATGCAGGGCCATATCCAGGTACGGAGGAGTGGGATGGGGAAGCTCCCTCAGCATCTCTGCAGGACAGAGGAATTCGGCTCCGGAGTGGAATAAGATGAATTTCTCTTTCCTCTTCCTGTTCTCTGTGTGGTCTCAGGCGGGTGAGGCTGAGGACAGAAAAGGGAGCCAGGATGCCCTGCCAGTGTGTGCTAGAGATAATTAAAGGCAGCAAAGTGCTCTGAGAGGACAGGAACCAGGCAGGGCTGACAGACAGACTGATGGGGTGGTGGCACTCGGGAGAGAAACGTTCCTTTTTGACCGAAATCCAGGGAGCATCACGAAGGAAATTCCTCATTTGACTTGACTAAGACAATGTCATTTCCTCCAAGTTACTTGATGGAGGTTTTTTTGAAAATCAGATTATTTAGATGCTTCCTTTTAAATTATGGTGACCCTGAAAAAGCTGAGAATTTACCTGTCTGTCAAAATATTATAAGTATTTGAAGAGGAAAAAATCTCTTCTCGCAGCTTTTGATGCCTTTTCATAGATGCCTGTTAATGATATTTCAATGAATCTTATTTAAATCCTCAGAATCAGAGTGCATTACTGCTTTTTCACTCTTTGTGTCAATGACTGAGCTGTCTCAGCTGTGATACTGAAATAAGGAGAGTGGTTTCCTGTGGGATCTCTTCCCAGATCCTGGCCCTTTCCCACCAGGTGCCCCATTCAGGTGCAGTGTGCTGGGAGGTCTCTGATGAAAAGCCTGATCTAATTAATTACAGATTTTTTTATTTCATAGCTGGAGTTAGGAAGGTGAAGACTGTGGCAGTGAGTGTGTGTTTCCTGGACTTCACCCAGAGCTGGGAATTCAGAGCATCACAAGTTCCATGTGTATCCCATGGCCCTTCATTTACCAGATCATTGATCCTGTAAATGAATCTGGCAAAGCAAATGTGGGATCAGTGTGTGTTAGGGCAAGAGGCTTTTCAAAACAGCACATCTTTGTCACTAAGTTAAAAACCCAAAATGTTCCCACATGGATAACCTGGAAGATGCACAGATGCAGTTCTCTCTCTTCCCAGGACCTGGAGGAACAACTTGATGAGGAGGAGGGAGCTCGACAGAAGCTGCAGCTTGAAAAAGTGACAGCTGAAGCAAAGATCAAGAAGATGGAGGAGGAGATCCTACTGCTGGAGGACCAAAATTCCAAATTTCTGAAGGTGAGAGCGGTGTGCAGGGTGGAGATGCCAAGGCACAGCTCCCACAGCTGCTGTCACAGGATCTGGGACATTTGCACCTGGGCACTTGTGGGGTGTGACCAGGGCAAAGCTGAGACACTGAGATGAGTTTGGGCTGACAGTCCACAAGGAGTTTGTCATGCACTCTTCCCAAACCTTAGAGCTGGAAAAATTGTTCATAGCTGCCATTGTTCTCTGCAAACAGATTTCCAATGCTGCCCTAAAGCCAGGCCTGCTGTGTGCTGAATTCCAGGTCTCTCTTGGGAAATAGCTGTTCACGTTTCCAAACAATTCCAATTGATCCTGAATATTGAAACAAAACCTGTGTGAGAAACAAAACCTGCAATAGAATATCGTGCTCTGAGACACCCCTCTGTGGGTTTTGTACACTCCTCTATTTGCAGTGCCTAGGCACTCCTCAGGTTGAGTTTAAGTTCTTTTTCCTCCCCTTCTCCTCCCCAGGAAAAGAAGCTAATGGAGGATCGGATTGCTGAATGCTCTTCTCAGCTGGCTGAAGAAGAAGAAAAAGCCAAAAACTTGGCCAAACTGAAGAACAAGCAGGAAATGATGATCACTGATTTGGAAGGTTCGTGGTGCCTGGGGTGGCCTGGGAGCAGCCTGGATGTGCTGCCAGGAGGGGATGGATCACTGGGGCAGTGTCTGCTCAGCCTGTTCCAGCCAGTTCCTGAGGGAAATTCCTGTCCCTTGCAGGACTTGTGGCACCTGGCTGCTCAATCTTCTCCTGTTGAACTTGTCAGGTTTTCATTTTGGAGAATCCATTTCCTTTGTGGACACCCAGAAATTCCTGCTGTGTCCATTAGCACCAAGGGAAAACATCCTGGCTCCTGGGAAGTTTCTCCCACTTTTCTCTAACACCAGAGCAGTGTATTCCTGCAGGAATGGCAGCAGGCACTCTTTAGGCTTCCAGGATTGTTTCTCAATAAGCAAATCTCAATTGTTCTGCTTTTCTTAATGTTTGATCTGCATTCTATTTATAGATGTATTTTATTTTATTTTATAGTGCCTCATTTTTGTTGAGCAGCCTGCTCTGGTGGAAGGTGTCCTGCCCAAGGGCTGGAATGAGCTGAGCTTTAAGGTTTCTTCCAACCCAAACCATTCCATGATTCCACCTGAAATGGTTGCATTCCTTTAGCCATTCATTTCTGACTGTTCTGCCAGTGTTGTCACAAGTTAAACCTGCCCCACATGCGGCCTTTGCTGATTTTATGTCAGGTTTTTGGGGTTTTTTTTTTAATTGCTATAGATACTGTGCAACATTAATGAGCTGCCAAGTCAAAGGTGCGAAAGAACAGAGAAAGTTGTTCTCTGTGCCCTAATTTGGGAATAGTTCTTGCACTTGGTGTGTTGTGGCCTGTCTTGCTGCATATTTTAAGGGTGATGTGCTTCTGGAAGAGCATCAGGGTTTCACCTTATCTGTGTAGGAAGGTGTTGAACTACCAGGGGTGGCAGTGACTGATGAACCTTGTCTTTAACACCCCCATTCAGAGACTTCAAGGTGGGTCTAAGTCAGCTTAGACACTGGGAAATAATGCTGGAGTGGCTCTGTGCTTAAATCAGGGCTAGGAGCTCGACAGATGTGTTTGGTTACAGAGCCATTCCGAGACTGATGACCTTAGGAGTGGAAATTAAAGCTTATATTTAAGGCATGCGATTTCTTGGCTAGGAAAGCAGAGTGAAATGATATTTACTCTTGGAGATGATTCAAGAAGCCATTAAGGTCTCTCTGCTAGAGTCTTGGCACTGCTAGGCACTGATATTTTGGGGAAAAAAAATTAATTCAGTTTGCTGTGAACTTTCTCAGTTACAAAATTGGGCCTTGTGACACGGCTGTAACTGTCACTCACCAGGAACTTCGTGTCAAGACAGAGGGGAAGGTACAATTCCATTGGACTGGAAGCTGTTTGGAGAAAAGCAGTGTCACTTTAGGTTGTCTGGAAAATCCCAAATAGCCCAGGGTGGCTCTGAGGTGATTCTTGACCATGGCTCCCTTTCCATGTCAAAGATCCTGGTCCAGAAGGAGCTTTAGGAAGGGAGTGAGGGAAATCTCTGCACTGAGGAGGCACAAAGTATTGAACAGGGGTAATAACTGCTGCTGTCAGTTAGAATTCAGTGCCTTTAGACCTGTGCTCGGGCTCTGGTGTGGGCAGGATCTGCCTTTCTTCTGCCACAGGCAGGAATAGCTGAATGTCTGGGATTGCTGTGGCCCTGCTGATGGGATGGATGTCCCAGAGAATTCCTCAGGGCTGGAGTATCCCAGGCACACAAATAAATCACGGGCAGGGAGCTCTCAGGGTTGCGGGGTTCTGCTCAGTATTGATGGGATGTGATTAGGCAGCGCAGATTCTTGTAAAATGGTTTGTGCACGTTTACTTTAAGCTGTGCCATTTTCCAGCAGACGTTTTGGAGTCTGGCCTGGCCCTTCCAAAGCCAGCATTTGTTCCAGGCCACAGTTTATCTTCTTTTCTGAGTGCCGATGTCTGTGGTTATCTGGCCTAACAGCTCAAGCTGCTCTGTTCGAGCCCGCTCTTTATTTTCCACCAAGATGTTTCTGTGGCCTCGTCTCAAACTCCTCACTGACTTTCCCCTGACTCTCTGGCTAAGTCATGCAGTTCTCCTTTGCTATTTCATTTTTCTGCAGACTGGAGAAAGAATGGAGGCAGCATAAATTAAACTTCCCAGCCTTCCTGCCACCCCAGACTCCCTGAGGGTGGCAAGAGGAACAGTTCCAGAGGAATTTAATTCTTTGCTTCCTTTAGAGCGCCTGAAAAAGGAGGAGAAGACCCGTCAGGAGTTAGAAAAAGCTAAAAGAAAACTGGATGGGGAAACAACAGACCTGCAGGACCAAATAGCTGAGCTGCAAGCCCAGATTGAGGAGCTGAAGATCCAGCTGGCCAAGAAAGAGGAGGAGCTGCAGGCTGCTGTGGCCAGGTCAGTGTGGCACAGAGCGGATTTCACCTGGCAGCGCTCGGAGCTGGGAATGCTGCACTGGCTCCAGAGCCCTGTGCTGAGCACAGACCTGGCAAATTGCAAAGAGCTCAGGGATCCCTCGGCATCCTCGCTCTACAAACCTGCAAAAAGAGGTTCTTTCACCTGGTGTAACGGCGTTTGGGCTCTGGAAGCTGCTTTAATCTCCCAAAAATTCCTCCTCAGGAGGGAAAAATGCGTATTTCTCAGTGGGTCTCAGCAAAGTGCTGGGCAGGGTTTGTGTGACACAGCAGTCCCATGTTATGCTGGACACCGCCTGTGTTCTTTAAAGGGTAATTTTGCAGGAAGAGGAAATTCTACAGATGGAATTCTCCAGATTTCTGGGGCAGTGTTGAGATCTACAAGATTAGAACACTTGACTGCAAACCAAAGCTTGATAATTCCGATAGTGCACCTTGGTTTTATCTGTGGTGTCTTTCATCCATCCCTGCAAGTGTCCGAGCTGGCAGGGGCTTGGAGCAGCCTGGGACACTGAAAGGTGTCCCTGCCCGTGGAAGGGGTGGGAGTTTGATGATGTTTCAGGTCCCTTCCAACCCAACCATTCCATAGCTTTTTATAGTTACTTTATTCTAGTGGAAAGGTTCAGCTGTTTCTGTAGATAATTGCAGCCGATGATTAGGAGGGGAGGTGAGGTCCCAGTAACTGTGGTGCCTGTGTTTGACAGAGGGGATGAGGAAGCAGTTCAGAAGAACAATGCCCTGAAGGTGATCAGGGAGCTGCAGGCTCAGATTGCAGAGCTCCAGGAGGACCTGGAGTCTGAGAAGGCGTCACGGAACAAGGCAGAAAAGCAGAAAAGGGATCTGAGTGAAGAGCTGGAGGCTTTAAAAACTGAACTGGAAGATACCTTGGATACCACTGCAGCACAGCAGGAGCTGAGGTAGGATCGTGCTCTGTGTGAGAAAGCACCATTGAAATTCATCTTGGATTTACAGAAAAACTGAAATGTTGATTTTTTTTTTGGTGACTCTTTGTGCTTCCCCCAGGACAAAGCGAGAGCAGGAGGTGGCTGAACTGAAGAAAGCAATTGAGGAGGAAACCAAAAACCATGAAGCCCAGATCCAGGAGATCAGGCAGAGACACGCTACTGCCCTGGAGGAGCTCTCTGAGCAGCTAGAGCAGGCCAAAAGGGTGAGGAGAAAATGAACTTTCTGCTCTTGGAGGTTTTTATGTGTACCCTGGACAGCGTGGTTCCCTCCAGGACACCTGAGCTGAGGTTTTCCATGATCACAGGGTTAAGCTGTCCTCTAAAAGTATCTCAGATGTTGAGATTGATGATGTTGGTTTGACGGTACTGCAGCCATTCAGCAGCACATCTGTGCTGTGTCCTCTGGTGACCAGCAGCAGAGCAGGCAGCAGCAGGATCCCATGGCTCCTGTTCCTGTTCACAAGGAGAATTATTCCAAAAAAAGAAGTGTCTAGTTTTTGAAATTACAGCTGAGGTCATTCACAAGTGTTTGTGTGGACGGCTCATGTCCTGTGGTGGTGTTTTTATGTACTGTGTCTATGTGTTGTGTTTTTATGTGTTGTGAATGCTGCACAAGCGTCCTCAGTATTCTAAATCGAGTGGGAAATGTAGAAGTTAAACTGCGATTTTCACCTGAAAATCCTCTGCATGTCTTCTGCTCCTTATTCAATAAATACTCTCAATAAGAGCATGAAAAGATGGAAAAATACCCTGTAATCTGAAACAAAGCTCCTGTGACAAGATGGTGTCAGCTCTGGTGATACAGCAGAAATGACACTTATGCCAATTACTGCTTTTTTAAAGGTTTTTGACAAATGCCAGAGTTGCTTTGTTCTGCACTTCCAGGCTGCTCTGCCTACTCAAATCAGGGCAGCTCTGGTTCATATCTTCCCTTTTATTTCTGTGAGATGAGCCATGCTGATCCGTTAATGGGCACATTCCTTCCTCCTCGCAGCGCTACCGAAGCAGTCCTTTCCCGTGCTGCCGTCGCAGATCCTGCCTGTGCTGCTCCTCGGTGTTACCTGTGCTGCCTGGGAGGAAGCCCTGAGTTCCTCAGTCCTTCCCTGACACCCACAGTGTCACACACAGAGTTCCAAACACGCCCTGCTCACATCTTGCTGAGCGCTTGGCTCCTCTCTGAACGCGGAAGTCTGATCTGCAGGGTGGTTTGTGGCAGGAAATACTCACCTGCTGCCAGGAACTGAACCTCTTTCCTTTTGTCTTTCCCAGTTCAAAGCAAACCTTGAAAAGAACAAGCAAGGCTTAGAGTCTGACAACAAGGAGCTGGCCTGTGAGGTGAAGGTGCTGCAGCAGGTCAAGGCAGAGTCGGAGCACAAGAGGAAGAAACTCGATGCTCAGGTGCAGGAGCTGACTGCAAAGGTGTCAGAAGGGGAGAGGCTGAGGGTGGAGCTGGCAGAGAAGGCCAACAAGCTGCAGGTAAGGCCCTGGAAGTCCTGAAATCCTGGAGAACGGGCGAGGAACTCAAAGGTGTAACCACGTGCAGAAACGCCCTTTGGCCGGTGCGGGAGGTGACCTCAGCAAGGGCTCTCATGGATTTGGGAGGCCTCAGAGCGATGATGTGCCTCAGGGGGGGACAGCTGGACAGCTGTGACATCAGTCCTGACCGTCCTGGGCTGTGGGAGAGTTCCAGAGGCTTTGAAGGATGTGCCTTCCATCCCGGAGAGCAAACCCTGCCGGGAGCTCTGCACAGTCCAGCTGGGCTACAGGATTTTGGCTTGGCTGTGGAACTGGGGAGATTGGGCTGAGCTTTTCCATAGGGATGAGCAAAAATTGCTGGTGGCCACAGGTTTGCTTTGTGCTCCGAGCTGGGAGCCTGGCAGGAAGGGGTTACAAGCACAGGCTCATGTTTTGGGAAGTGGAGCAAAGAGGCAAAGTGTAGCCGTGGCTGTCTTCTGAGAACTTCAGGTAAGTGCAGCTAAACACTTCAGAAAGGGAATGGCCCAGCTCTCTGTGGAGGAAGCTTTCAGGCTGTCTCTCACTGTACAGAAAATAGTGTAGCTCAAAATAATAAGCTGGCACCTGGCAGTAACCTTTTCCCTTGCAGTGATGCCTCAGACCCGGCTGCCACCCTGACGATCCCTGAGTTAACATATGAAATGTATGGTCCTAGAATTAAAACCAGCACTGAAGCGTGAATGCAGGGATCAGAGCAAAGTGCTGAGTATCAGAGCTCAATAACCGAACCCTTGTTTTGTTACTGCACTTCAGGGCTGACATTCAGCTTCCATTTTGCAGCCAGATTTCAGTGTTTCACCTTGCTGTCTCCCTCCCTCGGGCTCTGTTGCTGTCCTGCCGTGGAATCTGCTGGGGTTCTTGTGCTGCGCAGCTGCAGCCCGCGGTGGGGTTTGGGCTGTGCTCTCACCTCTGGGCTGCTTGCTTTGCAGAATGAGCTGGACAATGTCTCCAGTCTGCTGGAGGAGGCAGAGAAGAAAGGCATCAAGTTTGCCAAGGATGCAGCCAGTTTGGAATCTCAGCTCCAGGATACACAGGTGTGTGAGCAGCAAAGCCGAGCTTGGCACTGGAGCCTGCTCCTCAGGGAAATGCTGGCTGCTGACAGAAAATACATTTTCATTCGTGCTCTGGGAAGTCCCCTGGGTAGGAGCTGAATTTCCTGCTCAGCCCAGTGAAGTGGGATGGATTGGGATGGCTCAGCTACGTGTGCAACCAAGTTTTCATTGTTTGAGCTTCGCTACCTGATAGTTGGTAGTTCTGTTTTATGTCTTTGTCTCTGAGGGAGATAAGAATCAAATTAAAAAATCCCTTTCCAGGCAGAATTTAATGTCAATATCCTGGGGACATATGAGGAACAATACCCTGTCTTCTACTGACAGCTTCAGATTCTTACAGCTGGAGTTCAAACTGTCAGGTTTTGGATCTTAATTAAGAAAATGCAGCTTTCTGCAGACATTCGTCGTGTCATTATATTTTATCTTCCCTGTACTAAAGTTCTAATGGTGACCACTTAACTCTGAATAACGTTGATCACAGCTGGAGGAGGTTGTGGGGAGCAGGACTGGGGAGAAGGGATGGGATGGGACTGAAACCTTTCACTACTTTGTTATGACACAAGTTTCCACCTTTAAAGTGACCTTTATATTTAAAGAGTGCAGAAAACCTGGAAGCATGCTGCTGTTGCAGGATTTGCTGCTCCACGTTCTTCCCAGGTGGTTTAAAATAGGTGCTCTGTGCTTGTCTGAAAAAAGAAAAAAAGTACATTTTGAAGGTGACTTCTGTGCTAGTCCCTTGAAAGATGGAAAAGTATCATCCATTAACTTCTAGAACAGACTCTGGTGTGGCTTCCCTGACCAGAAATGTGCTTTTTGGAGGTTCAGATGTGCTCAAAATGAATGGTCAGGGGCTTGTTGAAAAGGCCAAATAACAGATATCTTCATAAAGCATGTCCTTGTCCCAAAATCTGAGGGAAAAATAAACCTGGAAGTCCCCCCGTGGGGTTGTGGGGGTTTCAGAGCACACTGAGCCCTGCCCATGCCTGTGTTCCAGGAGCTGCTCCAGGAGGAGACCCGCCAGAAGCTCAACCTCAGCAGCAGGATAAGGCAGCTGGAGGAGGAGAAGAACAACCTGCAGGAGCAGCAGGAGGAGGAAGAGGAGGCCAGGAAGAACCTGGAGAAGCAGATGCTGGCCTTGCAGGCCCAGGTGAGCTGCTGGGAGTGGCAGCACTTGCGTGAGGAGCTGTCCCAAACCGTGCCCCAGAGCTTTGGGGAACACATCGTGAGCTGCCGCAGGTGCTGGATGGAGCAGATTTTGGAATCAAATTGCCTGTGGCCTTTCTCCATTGCAGTAGTGATGTGTACACTGAGAAATGCCAGTTTTTGTGTTCCCTGAGCTTGCAGGAACACCTGTTCCTGCTTTTGCACTTTGCCCCGGGTGCCTTTCCTCCCTCTGGTGATGCACGAGGGACTTCACCTGCTTTTATTGAATTTCAGCTGGCTGAGGCCAAGAAGAAGGTGGATGATGACTTGGGAACCATTGAAGGGCTGGAGGAGATGAAGAAGAAGCTGTTGAAGGACGTGGAGTCCCTCAGCCAGCGCCTGGAGGAGAAGGCTCTGGCTTATGACAAACTGGAGAAGACCAAGAACCGCCTGCAGCAGGAGCTGGATGACCTGATGGTGGATCTGGATCACCAGCGCCAGATTGTCTCCAACCTGGAGAAAAAGCAGAAGAAGTTTGATCAGGTACTGCGGTCTTGCTGTCACATTCCTGGTTTTTGAGGGGTATTTAAATGGCGTCTTGTTATTGCTGCTGAGCCTCTGACTGTGGTTATTGATAAATCTCTGAGCCTTTGTCAGGAGTTCTGTGAGCCAAGTGCCGCCCCTGAGGCTTGTTAGGTCGAGTAATCAGCTCTTCATCTAGAAAAAGAGAATTAAGCTGGAAAAAAGACTCAAGAGTTCTATTATAATCCCTCAAGGTAGAGCAAAAAAGGGTCTGACGAGTGAAAGGTGGCAACCTTATCAATCATATGAAACTTGAGTCTCGATGTGTAGCTTGCTTTCCTCCTCTCATCCCGGAGCTGCTCTCTTACTGGCGCTGGGATCAGACTGAGGGACCAGGCAGCTCCTGCAGAGCATGGACCACGTCCCAGATAAAACACCTGAGGCAGGAAGGACCTGACTGTGGAGCTGAGATGGATTGATTGTTCCATTAATTGTTCCTTATGTTCAGATGCTGGCAGAAGAAAAGAACATTTCTGCCAGATACGCAGAGGAGCGAGACCGTGCTGAGGCTGAGGCCAGGGAGAAGGAAACCAAAGCCCTGTCCCTGGCCCGGGCCCTGGAGGAGGCCCTGGAAGCCAAGGAGGAGTTTGAAAGGCAGAACAAGCAGCTGCGTGCAGATATGGAAGACTTGATGAGCTCCAAAGATGATGTGGGCAAAAATGTGAGTATGGTTCCACAGCCCGGGAATCCCAGGGAAACTCCCTGCTGCAGAGGGGTCCGTGCACAAGAGCTGAGCTTCCTGAAGCTCACCCAAAATGCGGGAGGAATTAATGCCCAGCATTAGGGGCTGGTCCCTGTTAACATCAGGCCTCTCCAAAAGCTGCACCCTCACGCTGGTGGAGATCCCAGCTATGAGTTTTGTGCTCTCGGATCAGTGGAGGTGGGACTGCAGTCACACAGAGCTGGTTATGTGCTGCAGCTGGGAGAGATGGGGGCTGACACGTCCTCAGTTTTGTCTTGCTGGGTGTATTTTTTGTGTGTAAATGAGGGATAATGAGGATTTCTGTTACCTTTGCTCAAGCTGAGTTGCTTGGAGCTGAGGAGGAGAATGAGACTCCACTGATGGGTCTGAGAGTGTCCAGCCTGGATTTATCCTCTGCTCAAAACTCATCCTTTTAGGGAATCACAGAATGGCTGGGGTTGGAGGGGACCCTGAAGCTTGTCCCAAGCTCCCCTTTCCCACTTTTCACATCCTGGAGGCATCCGAGGACGTGGCTGAGCCAGGGGCAGAGCAGAGCTGTGACCCCTCAGTGTCCTCCCTCCTGCACCCAGCTGGGGCGGCGGCAGAGGCCCCCTGCCCTTCCCTGATGCTCTCTGCCGTGTCACCGTGTCCCAAAAACCACATTTCCCCTTCTGCCAGGCCTGGCCAAGGGCAGTGGGTCTGTTTCAGCCCAGAGCTGCTGCCCAGCTCGGAGTCACTGCCCTGCCCTGCTCGTGGAGCTGCTGCTGTCAGGCCCCTGAGGGACAGCTCTGGTCACTCTTCGTGCCTTAGGTCCACGAGCTGGAGAAGTCCAAGAGAACCCTGGAGCAGCAGGTGGAGGAGATGAGGACTCAGCTGGAGGAGCTGGAAGATGAGCTGCAGGCCACAGAAGATGCCAAACTCCGTCTGGAGGTGAACATGCAGGCCATGAAAGCCCAGTTTGACCGAGATCTGCAAGCCAGAGATGAGCAGAACGAGGAGAAGAAGAGGATGCTGGTGAAACAAGTACGTCTGTTTGCTCTGTGTTGTAGCCAGGAGGGGAGGAAGGTCTTTGGCCAGAGTTCTGGGCCTCTGTGCTACCAGAAAAATAAAATCTCTTTATTTAAACACTCCATCCTATGGAAATCCCAAACCATAGCAGTCTTACAAACCAGACAATAGTTGTGGCTGAGGGCTGGCCACTGTCACCAGGCAGTGTCACGTGGTGCTGGTGGCCTCCAAATCCGCTCCACGAGGTTTTCCTGGTGCTGCCTGGGTGTATTCCCAGCACTGGAATATCTCAGTTGCATTTTCAAGCCCATCCTATTTGATGTCCAGGAACAAATCCGTGGATGTTGGGATAGACTTTTAAATGAAGTGAACAGTTTCCTAAGTGCAAATCATGGCAGAGCTTCCAGGTTTGTCAGACTTGAGAATTCTGGGAACGCAGAGATCAGAAGAGCCTCAAGAAATGCCTTTAGAGGTTCATGCTTGGTTCTAAATTAACATTATGTGTTGAGGAATAAACCGGCCAATATTTCAAGATTAATCCCAAGAAAACAAAACCCGAGAATCTCCAGTGTGGAGATACCTTGGGAATAAACCTGGCCTGCAGGGTTTGGAAAGTCGCTGCAGGAAGAAGTTGCTGTTGTCTGAACTGGACAAGAGCTCCTGACCTTGCACTGGGAGGGAGTTTGCTTCAAAACAGAATATTCTTTCATGTTGGTAACCTGTGGCATTTCAGTTTATTTTTGCATATGTTTGGCTCAGTCTGTGTGGCCTGGCTGTTCACAGACTCCTGTTTTGTTTTGGAAAAAGAAGCTGTTGGTGTATAAATGCCAGTAAGAGGCCGTTCAAAGCGAACGGTTTCATTGTTTTCTCAGAGACAATGAGGTGATTCTGCTTCTTATTTTCCATCAGAGTTAGTGCCATCTGCCCTGGAGCCATCCATCCATCCACCCATGCATCCATCCATCCATCCATCATCCATCCATCCATCCATGCATCCATCCATCCATCCATCCATCCGTCCATCCATCCATCATCCATCCATCATCCATCCCTCCATCCCTCCATCCCTCCATCCCTCCATCCATCCCTCCATCCATCCATCCATCATCCATCCATGCATCCATCCATCCATCCATCATCCATCCATCCATCCATGCATCCATCCATGCATCCATCATCCATCTGTCCACCGTCCATGCATCCATCCATCCATCCATCATCCATCCATCCCTTCATCCACCATCCATCCATCATCCATCCATCATCCCTCCATCCCTCCCTCCATCCCTCCCTCCCTCTCTCCCTCCATCCCCTCAGGTGGTGGTGGGCAGGAGGCTGCAGTGGGAACGCTCCCCGTGCCCAGTTCTCTCCTCGGGTTCCCCTTTGGGGTTTGGCCTTGCCCTGGGGCGCCGTGGCCTGTTCCCCCGGGGCTGTCCCTGTGCCCTGGCAGGGCCTGGCTGGCCCGGGTGCCCCGCGGGCGCTGACCCTGCCCCTGCCCCTGCCCGTGCCAGGTGCGGGAGCTGGAGGCAGAGCTGGAGGACGAGCGCAAGCAGCGCGCGCTGGCCGTGGCAGCCAAGAAGAAGCTGGAGATGGACCTGAAGGACCTGGAGGGGCAGATAGAGGCTGCAAACAAGGCTCGGGATGAAGCCATCAAACAGCTCAGGAAGCTGCAGGTAGGCACAGCTGAGCAGGGAGCTGGGTTCTGTCCTGGGAGCTGCTGCCGTTCCGCGCAGGATCAGACTCCGCTGAGGGTCTGAGAGTGCCCAGCCTGCATTTATCCTCTGCTCAAAACTCTTCCTTTCAGAGAATCGCAGAGTGGTTTGGGTTGGAGAGGACCCTGAGCTAATCTTGTTCCAAACTCCCCTTTCCCACTTTCCATGTCCCTTGGTGCAACCTGGGAGAGTGGAAAGTGTCCCTGCCCATGGCTGGAGTAGCACTGGATGATAATGAAGAGCCTTTCCAGCTCAGGCCATTCTAAGATTCCGCTCTATGGAGCACTTCAAGTCTGGGAATGTGATATTTCTGGTCAGGCGTTGAGGGGTGGAAAGAGGAGAAAGTGAAATTTTACAATACAGAACTGGAAATGCCTTTAAGTGGAATGAAGCTGCTTTGTGAGAGCAGCCTTATGTCTAAGGGCTGAAATGCTTCAGAGCTGGGATGGATCTTGTGATTGTCCTGACGCAGCCTGGCTGCTCCTCACCCTGCTCTCCACCTGCAGGCTCAGATGAAGGACTACCAGCGGGAGCTGGAAGAGGCCCGAGCATCCAGGGATGAGATCTTTGCCCAGTCCAAAGAGAGTGAGAAGAAGCTCAAAAGTCTTGAAGCAGAAATACTCCAGCTCCAAGAGGTGAGGTGGAAATCCAAGAGATTTTTCTTGTTTGGAGTAAGGCAAAGATGAGAGGTCAAGGTCAGACCCTGCAGTGTCCCTGTGCCTCTCCTGTCTGCTGCAGCTGCAGGGCAAGGCTTGCAGCAGCTCCCAGACTCACCACACTTCCCTTGGAGCCTTCACTGATAACCTGGCACTGCCTGGAGCTTCTCCAGGTGGACTTGGGTGGCCTTCACACCTCAGTGTGGCACTTGCAGAGCATTTCATTGTCCTTAGGAAATGCTTGAGTGTTTCTGCCACTTAATGCAGATGTATAATCTGAGGTTCAGTGCTGCGTGTGCTGCTGTGCTGAAGCTTTTTCACTTTTATTCTCTTCTTGTCTTCATGCTGAGAACTCTGTGAGAACCTAAAACATTTTCTTGATTTAACACCTGCTTTACACTGTGTCTATCAGAGCACGTGGCACAGTGGTTTCTCCTGCTGCTGAGGGATGGGGTGTTGCTGATCTTCGTGGATTTTTTCCCTTTGCTTTGTGTGGGGAACACTTCAGGGACAGGGAGACAGGGACAGGACTCCACTGCAGTGCCAGGGCAGTGGGGGAATACCCAGCTGGTGTGTCCTGCTGGTTTATCCATCTCCCAGAGGCTGTTTGTGTGCAGGAGCTGCTTCCTGGGCTGCACTGACCCTTTTCCCCCCGGCAGGAGTTCGCGGCGTCGGAGCGCGCCCGGCGGCACGCGGAGCAGGAGCGCGACGAGCTGGCAGACGAGATCGCCAACAGCGCCTCTGGGAAGTGAGTCAGCCTGGGGCTGGGCCAGGATGGACACCAGGGAAAGGCCCTTCCCTCCAGAGGCTCCCCAGGGCATGGGCACGGCCCCAGGGCTCCAGGAGAGCTTGGACAGCGCTCCAGGGATGCCAGGGTGGGATTTTGGGGGGTCTGGGCAGGGCCAGGAGCTGCATCTTCGGGGTCCCTTCCAGCTCAGGAGACTCCCTGCTCCTGGGTGACGTGCAGGGGCTCTGTGGGCTCTGGACGCGCCCTGAGCCGCTCCCCCGTGCAGGTCAGCGCTGCTGGACGAGAAGCGCCGGCTGGAGGCTCGGATTGCCCAGCTGGAGGAGGAGCTGGAGGAGGAGCAGAGCAACATGGAGCTGCTCAACGAGCGCTTCCGCAAGACCACGCTGCAGGTGAGCCCGGGGCCGGCTGAGCTGGCTGAGGCACCACAGAGGCTCTGGGGGCACCAAGTGACCCTGGCCCTCCCTGCCAGGTGGACACGCTCAACTCGGAGCTGGCCGGCGAGCGCAGCGCGGCCCAGAAGAGCGAGAACGCGCGGCAGCAGCTGGAGAGGCAGAACAAGGAGCTCAAGGCCAAGCTGCAGGAACTGGAGGGATCTGTCAAGTCCAAATTCAAGGCAACAATCTCTACTCTAGAGGCCAAGATTGCACAGCTCGAAGAACAACTGGAGCAGGAAGCCAAGTAAGGGGGAAAGACCTGGTTGTCTGGGTGGGTGGGTTGGATGGCTCAAAGTTCTGTGCTGGAAGTTTCTGGAGGGTTCTTTGGGTTTATTGTCTGGAGGCTCCTGTTCAGGGGACAGACTTTAACAAGGCAGCTGTAGAGTGACTGGGGTTGGGAGTTCCAGGATGGATTTGCTTCCTGCCAGCTGGATGAACTCTGCAGGGTGTTGATGTCCCAGAGCCACGGGGTGCTGCAGGAGTTTCCTGGGACAAGGGGAAATGTCCCCTTGAGACCCCTGGTTGTTTAGAGGAACAGCTTGAGATGAATCCTGTGCTCTCCAGAAGTCTTTCTGCAGTGAATTATCCATCTGTCCTTGCAACCCTATTCTCAAAATTCCCTTTTTTAGCTGCTTCCTCCCCCTGTTTGCAGGTGGGACTTGTCCCACCTCCACCTCTGTCCTTTCTGCGCTCTGGGCTCTGCAGCAGGATTGTGTTAGTGGTTAAGCAGCAGCTTTAAAGCTGCTCTGAACAGTCTCCTTATGAACCCCTGAGCCCTCTGTCCCATGCTCACACTGCACCAGGGCTGAGGCTTTGTGCTCTGAGAGCTGCACCCCTGCGTCCCTGCATCCTGCACCACTGCATCCCTGCACCCTGCACCCTGCATGCCTGCATCCCTGCATCCCTGCACATCTGCATCCCTGCACCACTGCATCCCTGCACCCTGCATGCCTGCATCCCTGCACATCTGCATCCCTGCACCACTGCATCCCTGCACTCTGCATGCCTGCACCCCTGCACCCCTGCACCCTGAATGCCTGCATCCCTGCATCCTGAATCCCTGCACCCCTGCACCCCTGCACCCCTGCACTCCTGCATCCCTGCACCCCTGCATCCCTGCATCCCCTGCATCCCTGCATCCCTGCACCCCTGCATCCCTGCACCACTGCACCCCTGCATCCCTGAATCCCTGCACCCCTGCATCCCTGCATCCCTGTACTCCTGCACTCCTGCACTCCTGAATCCCTGCATCCCTGCATCCTGAATCCCTGCACCCCTGTACTCCTGCACCCTGCACTCCTGCATCCCTGCACCCTGCACTCCTGAATCCCTGCACCCTGCACTCCTGCATCCCTGCACCCTGCACTCCTGAATCCCTGCACCACTGCATCCCTGCACCCCTGCACCCCTGAATCCCTGCACCCTGCATCCCTGAATCACTGCACCCTGCACCCCTGCATCCCTGAATCACTGCACCCTGCATCCCTGCACTCCTGCACCCTGCACCCTGCCCCCCTGGCACACGATCAGCCCCAGTGCCGTGTCTGGCACGTTGAGAGCTCTGGAGCAGTGGCTCCTCCAGGGGAAGGATCTCCTCGTGTTCCCAGCCCCGGGCGCTGGGACAGACGGCGGCTTTGGGCTCTTGCAGGGAGAGGGCAGCTGCCAACAAGCTGGTGCGCCGCACCGAGAAGAAGCTGAAGGAGGTTTTCATGCAGGTGGAGGACGAGCGGCGCCACGCAGACCAGTACAAGGAGCAGGTGGGAGCGGGCTCGGTGAAACCTCCCCGGGGTGGGAACAGCAGCTGCAGTGCAAGGGTGTGAATGTCGAGAGTTGGAGCCTCACACGGGGCACCGTTAAAATGTGAGGGGGTTTTTATCTTCTTCCCTTTGTGTTAGAGCTGGGATTAACACATGGGAGTGACAGTTTTGTGTTTGGACTCTGTGTTTATTAATTATTACCTAAATTACAATCTCAGGAGTTGTGAGCTCTAACTAGCAAGGTAGAAAATGGAGCACCTCCAACTCTTTCCAAGGTATTTTAAGAGCTAATTACCCAATAACGAGGTGACACCTATATTATTTATACTTTTAATAATGACCACCCAAGGCCCACAATGAGGGTCTTTTTCACCAGATTAGAAAAAAAACACCTGAAACCAAGAAGGTGAAGAAGGACTTAGACAACACCTTAAATCCTCCCTATTGCCCCATATCTATCACTATATACTAAAATCCCAAATTCTAATTTTTTCACCCTGTGAGATCACACGGTACCATTCAAACTCCACACCCACGACCCCAGTGCCATCACTCGATTTCGGGAGCCTGTTCCACGGCCTCAGCTCAAATGCAGTGCTTGCCTGGGGGTCAGTGCCTTTTAGCACAGAAATCCTCAGCCTCCAGGGTTCCAGCAGAAAGGGAATCTGCAGTGGAGATGAAAGCAGCAGGGAAAGCCGGGCAGGGGTGTTCCTGCGTGTGTGAGCTGTGCTGGGATGGGCTGTTCCACCCAGAGCTCGTGCAGGAGGAGCAGGGCAGGGCTGACCCCGGGCTGGGCTGTTGCAGATGGAGAAGGCCAACGCCAGGATGAAGCAGCTGAAGCGGCAGCTGGAGGAGGCGGAGGAGGAGGCCACGCGCGCCAACGCGTCCCGGCGCAAGCTGCAGCGGGAGCTGGACGATGCCACGGAGGCCAACGAGGGGCTGAGCAGGGAGGTCAGCACCCTCAAAAACAGGCTAAGGTCAGTGCACTGCGGCACTGGGACTGGGATGGAGCTGAGCCCTTGGGGCCCACAGGGCTCCGTGGGGCGTCATCCCTGGGGAAAATCCAGCTGGGATCAGGGGATGGGTCACACTGGAGCCTGGTGAAGGAAACTGCCAGGTACTCCACAGGGATATTCCTGACAGCTCTTGGGCTCAGACTCCTCAGAGGTTACCTGGCAGTTCAGCCCAGCCCTAGGTCAATGTGACAGAGGAGGAGGCTCAGTGGCGCTTTTCCAGTGGCTGCTGTTGATGCTGTTTTCCCAGACCCTTTCACTTCTGGGAATGTTGCAGCAGTTTCCTTGAGAGCAGGTCTGTGGGATCCAGGTCTGTGCCAGGACAGGGGGATCAGCAGGGGTGAGGCTCCTGCAGCTCCTGAGGGGCTCAGCCTGGCTGGAGCTGCTGCTGGACTGAGCTGAGCTTCCTTGGAATTTAGTACAGAACCCGTCTGTGCTTGGTGCTCCTGCAGAGACGGCATTTTAGGTTACTTGACACTTGCAAACCTCAGGTGACAGTGTAAACTAAGCAGGGATTCAGAGAGCCAAAGGTGTTGGGGCTCAGGGTTCTGCCTCCTTGGGGAAGGAGGAGGATTTGAGAATCCCTGTGGGAAATATTCCCCCCTGCAGCCTGGGGCTGAGCTCCCTGTTCCCTGGTGGAGCAGGGAGAGCCACCAGGGCCACCTCATTGTGACCTTTCAGTATCTGAAGGGACTTTGGACAGGGGATGGAGGGAGAGGACACAGGGAATGGTTCCCACTGATACAGGGCAGGGATGGATGGATGGATGGATGGATGGGATTTTGAGCAGGAATTGTTCCCTGGGAGGGTGGGGAGGGGCTGGGATGAATTCCCAGAGCAGCTGTGGCTGTCCCTGGCAGTGCCCAAGGCCGGGTTGGACGTCGGGCTGGGAGCAGCCTGGGACAGTGGGAGGTGTCCCTGCCATGGCTGGGGTGGGATGGGCTCAGCTTTAAGCTCCCCCCAGCCCAGGCCAAGCCCTGCCGTGCCCCTGGGCTGGCCGGGGCCGTGCAGGATCCTCACCCAGCGCCGCTCCGCAGGAGGGGGGGACCCATCACCTTCTCGTCGAGCCGCTCGGGCCGGCGGCAGCTGCACATCGAGGGAGCCTCGCTGGAGCTGTCGGACGACGACGCCGAGAGCAAAGGCAGCGACGTGAACGAGGCTCCGGCCGCCCCCGCCGAGTAAAGCCCGGCCCCATGCATGCAGAGACCTTTCCAGCCCCGGCAGGAGCCGCTGCGCCCTGCCCTGCCCTGCCCTCGGAACTGCCTTGTGGCCGGAAAGCTGCCTTACGACCCTCGGCATGTGCTACAAGGTTCCTTATCATAGGTCAACCATGTCTTAAGGCTCTCCAGCCTCACCACACTGTACCCTGCTTCAGATATAGGTACAACCGCTTTTTTTTTTTTCTTCTTTTTTTTTTTTTAATATATAGTAAACAACCGGGATCGTCTCTGTTCGGTGCATCTCTTTTTCCAGATACTCATTGTAAAGCCATTTTATAAAGCATCATGTGAAGGATGAAACTTTTTTTTTTTGTGGATCCAGAAGCGTCATTCCCAGCGGGTGGGTGGCCAGGACAGCCCCCTTGCCGTGGCTGTGCATGCCTCGTGTCCAGCAGCATCCTTCGGGCTCCGGGCTGGGCGCAGCCTCTGCGATCAGTGAAGACCAAACCGCACCCGTCCCTTTCTTTTCTCCTTGTGATTTCCGCACACGAGCCCTGAGCGAACTGTGAAAAACGGCCTTGGGAAGTGTTAGAGGGAAGTGTAGGGATGAGCGAGTAGTGTCCATTTTTATCCTGCAATCCCGTTCGAAGTGTTCTCAGCACCCGCTCCATCCGTTCGTGTCCATGCAGTCCAGGCACACCGAGGTGGGTCCCCGTCCCCTGCACAGCCCGGAGCGCCCAGAGCCCCCTGCAGACACCCGGGCTGGGAAAATGTGAACACCAGTGGGAAATAAACACACAGCACAGGCAAAACTAATTTATTCTTGTCGGGCCGAGCCAGGCCGTGGGAGGCTGGGGCAGCCCCGGGGTCCTGCGGGGCCAGGGCTCCCTGGATGGATGGATGGATGTTGCCTGCCTACAGTTAACATGCCAGTGGATGTGAATCCTTTTTTTTTTTTGTTGTTGTTGTTGTTGTTGTTTTGTTGGTTTTTTTTTTTTTTTATTTTGAGCAGTATTACAGCGAGTAGTTAGCATTTTTTGTTTAAATAGCTGAAAACTGACATTACAGAAAGTGCCTTAGACACTACAGTACTAAGACAACGTTACATATATAATTTGCCTATATAACAATGATTTAATGTATTAATTTTGACTGTGCTTCATATCATGTACCTCTCTAGTCCAAGTGGTATTATTGATATTAGTGACAATGAATCAGTGTTAACTAGGAAACTTCCTCTGCCACATGCTCCAAACCCACGGATTTCCCTTTTTGGTTAAAAGCTTTAACATCTGTCGCAAAGGTTTTGTTGTGTGTGTTTGGATATTTTTAATCAAACTGGCTGTTGACCACCAGGCGTCTGACTGCAAATATCTTGTTTTCTTGTATACCCATATTTCTAGACAATGATTTTTGTAAGACAATAAATTTATTCATTATAGATGCGGCCGCCTGCTCTGTTTACTTACTGGAAGAGCTCTCCCGAGGCTGGCATAGACCTTAATAAACGAGATATGACTGGAAGCTGCCTTTTCCCTTCTTCCTGTTTTGTTTGCTTGCCTTTTTTTTTTTTTTTTTTTTTTTTCCCCTCCTATTTTGACCTAAATACAGCATCAATGGCTTGGTCCGAGCTGAGCCTTTGCCTTTGAAGGCCACCGGCAGGGCTCAGCTGGAGCACAAAGAAACTCTGAGCTCTCCTGCTGCCACTCAGTGCTGTGGCACAGCCCCACCCCTGCCTGCAGCAGGGCCTGGGCTCCTGCCCGAGCATCGCATCCCGTTTTTTGGGCTCTTGGGGTGCAGAACCTGCCCTGGAGCTGGGGCAGGAAAGGCCTGGGAGCTTCTGTCTGGGTCTGGGAGCAGGGTGGGAAGGGAGGAGGGAGAGGGGAGAGTGTGAGGGAATGAGGAGACGGAGCAGACAGCAGGGCTGGGGGGTGCTGCTCTCACCCTTCCCACGGGATCTGCGGTTCCAGGCTTGGGGCTGGAGCCTCCAGCACTGGGGCTGCTGGAGCCAGGGCTCGGGGCTGGGAACGGGCACAGGGAGAGAGTGGGACATGGGCACAGGGAGGGACAGAGCTGGACATGGGCACAGGCACAGAGCTGGACATGGGCACAGAGCTGGACATGGGCACAGGGAGGGAGAGAGCTGGACATGGGCACAGGGACAGAGCTGGACATGGGCACAGAGCTGGACATAGGCACAGGCACAGAGCTGAACAAGGGCACAGGCACAGAGCTGGACATGGGCACAGGGACGGAGCTGAACAAGGGCACAGGCACAGAGCTGGACATGGGCACAGGGACGGAGCTGGACATGGGCACAGGGAGGATAGAGCTGGACATAGGCACAGGCACAGAGCTGAACAAGGGCACAGGCACAGCCCCGGGGCTGGACCGCGGCTCCAGCAGGAGCTGAGCCTGGCCAGAGAGCGGCAGCAGCAGCACAGGCACAGCCCCGAGCAGGGAAGGAACAGCCGGAAAGGGATGGAACAGCTCTGGAAGGGAAGCAGCAGCCCAGAAAGGGCCCCAGCTCGGCTCCTGTGCACTGGGAACTCCTTACAGCTGCTCCAAGGAGGCAAAAAACTCCCAGAAGGGAGCTGTAGGCTTCCAACGCTTACCCAGTGAAATACCGTGTGCGGGATAATGTGGCACGGCCTGGACACTGACCCCTCCCTGGGGCTTGGCAGAAAACCCTACGGGACAAAGTGAGAGCCACGGCCACTGGTTCTGCAAAATCCACTGATTCCACATTAAAAGAACTTTATTTTTGGAAGATTACTCTCATTTGTTTTCATTCTTTTGAAACCACATCATGTCAGTGGCACCAGGGTGGAACGTACATCCTATGGAAACATGCCAGAGAGAGGCTGAATAAATAAAGCTACAAAGCCCAAGTTATGTACAAAGACCTCAGGCAAAGGTATCATGTTTACAAATCTATGTACAATAAAACAAATGTAAACAGTCAAATGCAGCAGAGGATGCACAGGAAGGAAGGACCATACAAACCCTAATGGCAAAGGGACAATCCCACCTCCACTGCTGGGCCAGTGGGGTTTTATTCTCAGCATTTGTAACTCAAACCACCTGGGAGCTGCAGAGCCCCTGAACGACCGCTGAACCCTCAGCTCCAACCCTGGCTCCATTTGCTGGTTCAGTCTGAAAATCCACTGACTCTGAGGCACATGGACAGAGAAACCACACGGATGCGTTGCTTGAAAGACCCACAAGGTTCAGTCGCCCCAAAGTGCCCCAGAAGCCGGCAGGTGAGGCTGCACAGTCCAGTCCTACAGCACAGGGGGTGACGGGCAGGGGGTTCCTGGGGCCAGCAGCAGCTCCCTAAAGCTCCCGTGGGGTCGCTGCGTGTGGGGCGAGGGACGCGGGCCGAGCCCAGCAGGGCACAGCCCCGGGCACGGCGCTGCCCACCCCTGCAGCAGGGCACGAGAACGGCTCAGCCACGCTCGGCCCTGCCCGGCCATCGGGAGGGCTGGGATGGGCACCCCAGGTGTGCTGCCAGCCCCTCTCCGTCCCTGTCCCCGCGGGGCCCGGCTCTGTGTGCGTCCAGCAGGGACGGAGCTGCCCGGCTCCCAGTGCCAATGGCCCCAGGGCCACCGCTGGCCTCCCCCAGGGCACCTCCAGGAGCTCCGGGAGGGGACAGGGACGGGGGAGCTGTCAGACCTAAGTGAGAGGAGAGGGAAAGCCAAGGGGGCGAGGCTGGTCTGTGCCCCAGGCACAGCAGGACTCGGTGTCCCCAAGCGCAGCAGAGGGTGGCAGCTCGTGGGGCCGGGGCAGAGAACGTCCACTAGAGCGACAGCAGAAAACAAACTGTATTGACAGGACATGGAGGGCCGCGGGCTCGGGGCCTCCCCTCAGGGTTCACGTTCCACCGGGGTGGGAATGGGGAGCAAAATCAGGAGCACTTCTTCTGGAGGCGAGCTGAGAAAAGCATCCGAGTCCAAACTCCCGCGGGCTCATACGCTCAGGGGGAGCATTCCCGGCGCCGAGGACGGTCGGGAGCCCCCCAGGCCGGGGGGGCCTTGGTCAAAGCCGTTCACTGCCCTGGGAACGAGAGACAGCCCCGTTAGGGGAGGAGCGGCCGGGACAGGGCACTGTGCCCCTGCCCAGCACCTCCGAGCCCGACCCGCTCCTCCCTGGAGCCGGGCAGGGCAGGGCAGGGCAGGGCAGGGCAGGGAAGGGCAGGAGAAGGGCAGGGAAGGGCCGGACACACCATCACAGCTCCGGCTGCCAGCTCAGTGCCCACCCAGCGCCCAGCCGGCACACCCTGGCCGAGGTGACTCCCCGGAGCACCCCCAGAGCCTGAGGCAGTGGGGCCGTGCAGGGTCAGGACATCCCTCGGCCCTGTGCCCGTGTCCCCCAGGACACACACACACACACACACTGAGGGCTCGGCAGTGGCACAGCTCAGCAGAGCTGTCTCTGTGCCACACCAGTCCCCAAGGGCGGCAGGGGAGGCTCCCGGAGCCCCCCAGATCCACCGGCTCCCCGTGGCCCTGCCTTCCCCGTGGGCTGGGAGAGCAGCCGCTGGCTCCGGCAGCTTTTCCATCTGTGCTGTGAGCCCCGGGAGTGCTGAGATCCCCCAAAGCAGCCCTGCAATACCCGGGGTGGGGAGAACCCCAGCCCTGCAGCACCTCCCCAGCTCTGCCTTTCTTCACCCAAGGTGAAACAGCAGCCTGGATTTGCTGGGCCACAGCAAAAGGCACCAAACTGGGCGAGACTGGGAGCTGGCACTAAGGCTGAGCTCAGGAGGGCTTGCCCAGCCTCAGCTTTCTGGTGGTAGCACGAAAAGGCACCAAAAAAAGGGAGAGAAATCAGCACTACTGCAGTGGGAGACAGAATGAAAGGAAAAGAAAATACCTGAAACACAGCAACCGTAAAAAATAACTGATAAAAGGTCCTGCCTAAGCTTCCAGCAGTGAGCTGGGATAAAAGCCCTGGAGCTCCAGCTCCAAGGACTTGGGCAGCTCCAGGAGGTGTCCGTGTCCATGTCCAACCACTCTCTGCCCCGATTACTAATTTGGGCTCCTTAAACTGCATTTCAGGCTGTATTTGGTACTTAGCACCTCACGCCCAAGACCCCCTCAGCTCTAAGTATCCAACAAACCCTCAGTGGGAGATTCTCGTGGAGCTGGACAGCCTGGCCTGAAGGGAAAATGGAGCTGGTAAAGCACATCTGGAGACCTGGAACTGCCCCCGCTGTGCTGGGCAGGGACACTGCTGTCCCCACCCTCACTGTCCCCTCCCTGCTCTAGCCCTGGCCATCTCCCAGCCACCTGTGCCCTTGGCTGCTTTCCTGTCAGCCACAACCACACCACTGCACATCAGCAAGTCAAGAGGCACAAAACGCTGAAGGAAAATCCCAGCCAGAGGGCAAACCTTCCAAACGAGCCCCATCCATGCCCCTGCATCCCTGCTGTGACCAGTTCAATCGGGAACATGCACTCCGTTCGAAGTATTGAACAGATGAAGAAAGCAAGCAGCACTCGGGCTTACGTTTGCAACAGGTCACAGCAGCAGAGAGAGGTTTATTTCGAGTCAGGAGAAAGAGCAATTGCAGCCCCAGGCTTTGATCAGGGCCCATTAGTGTGTGGCACTACCAACTACGTCGTGCAGTTAGCAGAGCCCCCAGAGCTGCCCCAAGGCCCAGGTTACACCACATGCAGCCAATCAGTGCAAATGAATTCATTTACCCATGACCAAGGTGGGGAA
Organism: Tachycineta bicolor; assembly: GCA_025960845.1. Classification (NCBI taxonomy): domain Eukaryota; kingdom Metazoa; phylum Chordata; class Aves; order Passeriformes; family Hirundinidae; genus Tachycineta; species Tachycineta bicolor. The sequence goes on from JANEHK010000108.1 coordinate 90,144, forward strand.
TATCACCTTCTCACGCCTAGTGGAGAGAAAGGGAAAGTTTATGCACACAAAAACGACATTCCTGAGCACAACCCTTGAGGCAACGGCTGGGGCCAAGCGAAGGTGTTCAAGCAAAGCTCAGCAAACCCGGCTGAGCTCTGCATGGGCAATCCAGCAGAGCACAGAGCACTGCCCCCGAGCCTCCCACAGCTCCCTCTCTGCCAGGACACCTCTAACCAGGTGGAGCAGGGGCTGAACAGCGGCCCAGATCTCCCAGCCTGGTGTGCTCTGGGCGGGGTAACAGTGCACACAGCTCCAGCTGCTGTGTGTGAACACAGGCACTCGCTCCTCACACTCCACTCCAGCTCGTTTCATTGAAACAAAGCCCCAGGGATTCACCAAAAATAACCAACAGACACCAGCTGAGGGGACACTGGCGTTCAGGAGCGCAGGAAGGGGAACAAGCACCTCAGGTTGGCTGTCCCAGTGCCAGGGCCCTGCAGAGCCCAGAGCAGCTTTGCTTCCTGGACAAGGCTGGACTGACATTAACAACCAATTAACAATAATTACAACAGCAAAACGCAAGTATCCATCCTGAGGACCCTCCTCAGGTGCTGCTCTGCCATTCCCTGGCATCTGGACAGAACCTGCATCTTCCTGAAGGGACAAATCTGCAGGAAACTGATCTTACAGCAGACACTGCTGAGTTTTCAACGAGCAGGCAAACCCTGACTCCTGTTTGCAGCCAAGCTTCGGTGCAAGCCCTGCTGTGCTCCAGGCCTCCCCTAAAGCTGCCCTGTTCCCCTCTGAGCAGAGAGCAGGGCCTTGGCAAGAGCTGGAAACGCCTCAAATATTTCAGCCACTGAAATGGCAGAAGGAGGAGAGCAAAAGAGCTGTAACGATGGGGCTGTTCCTGGCTGCACATTGGAGCAGGGTTACACTCACACCTGGTCAGGCTCACACTCACACCTGGAGCAGGGTCACACTCACACCTGGTCAGGGTCACACTCACACCTGGGTCAGGGTCACACTCACACCTGGGTCAGGGTCACACTCACACCTGGTCAGGGTCACACTCACACCTGGAGCAGGGTCACACTCACACCTGGTCAGGGTCACACTCATACCTGGAGCAGGGTCACACTCACACCTGGGTAAGGGTCACACTCACACCTGGGTCAGGGTCACACTCACACCTGGAGTAGGCTCACACTCACACCTGGAGCAGGCTCACACTCACACCTGGAACAGGGTCACACTCACACCTGGAACAGGGTCACACTCACACCTGGAGCAGGCTCACACTCATACCTGGGTCAGGGTCACACTCACACCTGGAGCAGGGTCACACTCACACCTGGGTAAGGGTCACACTCACACCTGGGTAAGGGTCGCACTCATACCTGGTCAGGGTCACACTCACGCCTGGAGCTGGGTCACACTCACACCAAGCCAGGATTTCCTCAGCAGCCCTGGAGCACAGCACGGGCACTGGGAGCACCCCCTGGCACAGGGCAGGGAGCAGGAGGGGCTCAAGGGACAGCACAGGGGGTACAAGGACGAGGACAGCGCAGTGGGGCCGTGCAGCATCTCTGACAACTCGCAGATCAGCACATGAACCCCCTGCAGCCCTTTTCCTGCCCACCAACACCCCCAGCTCTGCTGCAGCATTTCCTTCCAGGCTTTCCAAGCCTCCCTCAGCCCCAGCCTGCTCCTCCCTGCAGGCAGCCAGCTCAGCTAAGGAGTGTGATGGCAATCTGCATAATTAAAAGTGACCCCCACCCCACGGAGCAATCAGCTTATTTGTCACACCACGCCTCAATATAGCCCTGCTGCCTGCCAGGTGCTGCCATAATCCCTCCCCAGCACTCCCCTGCTCCCTGCAGCTGCAGCAGCACTGCTGGGGGATGCAGAGCCCCTCTGCCCTGCAGCACACACCGCCCAAAAGGCTGACTGGAACGCGACTTCAAGGCTCTGAACTCTTCCTTTCCCAAAGCAGCCGACACCAGCGGCTCCAGAAGCTCTCAGTGCCAGATTTTAAGGTGCAGCCCTTGCCCTGCTCCCCACACAGCCCCACTGAGGATGAATGTGGGAAGCTCAGCTGGCTGCTCTGACACGTCCAGGCTGGAAACAGCTCCTCTCATTCCCTGAAATAAACGCAGGATGGAGGAAGCGCTGAATGTCAGCATCACACGGAGCCGATGACACGAGGGGAGCACGGAGGGTGTCTGCCCTCAGCACCCCTGGAGAACTCTGTGCTTTCCACCCCTGCACACCCACAGGGCCTTGTGCTGTGGGGAGCTGGGGAAAACTCTCCTACAGAAGCATTCCCTCCATCCCAGAGGGAGCTCTGAGCACGGCACACAGCGGGGTCCTCGCTCCCAGGAAAGCAGGCTGGCTCACAGCAGGGAGGAGCCACAATTCCACCACCAGGGCTCCATCCCTCCCCTCCCGGAGGGGGTGTGAGCAGCCAGGATCCCCTCCCTCCCTCCCAGGGAAGCTCCCTGCCCGCCCCCAGCCGACGCAGGGAATCTCCAGGTGTGGCTCTGCGCTTCCCCAGAGCACACCTGCAGCCTGGGCAGCCCCTCCTCTGCTCCTGAGGTGCTCTCAGAGGGCACGGGGGCTGAGCTGAGATGCTCCCCTCACTGCCTGGGCTTGGTGACAGCCACCAAGGGATGGGGCAGCACTGGCACTGCCACCCCCCACACCTGCTTTTCCCTCTGCTTCACAGAACCCCCGCACACCCTGCTCTTTCTCCTGCAGGCTGAAAGCTGCGCTGGGCTAAGGACAACCAAGGCCTGAGCAGTGCCCCCAGTGTCCCTCCCCGAGGGCAGAGCTGTGCCTGGCTCACCCCTTGTCGAAGAAGGACGTGTGCCCTGGGTGTGGGTACTTTGTGCTGCTGCTGCTCATCACGGCGCCGCTGATGTTCCCTGAAATGTAGGATTTCCGTGACGCCTGGTCCTTCGCAAAGTTCCTGCAAGCAGCTAATTTGGATTCTAAGGCCTGCGAAGGGAGAGGGCGGAAAAAAAAATAGTGTTAAGAAAGTAAAAATTAAGAGGAAGTATTTTGCTGCTCGTGAGCCCGAGATTGCCAGGATCAGGACTGCAGTGTGATCACCCTTGGCAAAAAAACGGGAACAAAGCTGTCATTTCCTCTGTCACCCCACCACAAAGGAAACACACAGCCGCTGATGCAGACTGCCAGACATTACTCAGCTCCACGAGGGCTCGGATTCTAGAACAGATGAACTCTGAAATAATTACCCCAGATAAGGAAGCCAAATCCTAGCAGAAGTTACCCAAACTTCTTGCTTCAGCAGCTGCCTTGGGCTGATCAGAACACTGAGAGCCTAAAGCAGAATCCTCAAGCTATGAGAAGAACTGTGCATTTGGAAAGTTGGTTTTTTTTCACCAGGACAATTCCTCCTGGAATTTCAATCTTCATCTTAGCTTGCAAAATAAAGTCAATTTCTAAAGCTTCACTGTCACCCTTCCAAACAGGCCTGGTGAGGCTTTTTTCCTCTACGTAAAGTGACAGTGACTCCTGGAAGGAGGAGCAACATCCTGATTCCCTCCTTTACTCCAGAACATCACCTGCCCTTTCTGCCACCATCAGGGGCTGGACATCCACCTGATCCTGAATATCCACATGGTATGCATCTACTTTATCCTGAATATCCACGTGGTGTGGATCCACTTTACCCTGAATATCCACGTGGTGTGGATCCACCTGATCCCGAATATCCACGTGGTGTGGATCTACTTTATCCTGAATATCCACGTGGTGTGGATCCACTTGATCCTGAATATCCACGTGGTGTGGATCCACCTCATCCTTAATATCCACGTGGTGTGGATCCACTTTGTCCTGAATATCCACGTGGTGTGGATCCACTTTGTCCTGAATATCCACGTGGTGTGGAACCACCTGATCCTGAATATCCACGTGGTGTGGATCCACTTGATCCTGAATATCCACGTGGTGTGGATCCACCTCATCCTGAATATCCACGTGGTGTGGAACCACCTGATCCTGAATATCCACGTGGTGTGGATCCCCTTTATCCTGAATATCCACGTGGTGTGGCAGCAAGTCCTTACTCATTACAGCCCCCTGGCCACAGGGGCGTTCAGAACACTGCACATGCCTGCAATGCAAACCGAAATTCATCTCCCCACGTGGGGGTTTGCTCCTGCTCTGCACAGAATATTCCAGTGACGTGCTGCCACGGGTAAGTGAACCCTGAGCAGCCCCCCAGGAATCCTGGAGTTCATCCAGGGATGATGGAGCCAAGGACTCCCCGTCCAAGCTGCAGGCAGGCGAGCAGGGAGTGCAAAGCCTGGGATGAGGCACAGCCGAACCCCAGAGAACCTGAGCACCCCCTAATTGCTCCTAGGGCGGGGCATGGGCTGCAGCCCCGGCTCAGCGGCCCAGCCGTGAGCAGCTCGCTTATTTGGCATTTCCTGTCCTTGCAGAGTAATCACACGGGATTGGCACTAAGCTCCCTAAATCCCCCGCAGACTCTTCCTACAATGATCCCCTTTTAAACGTGTCACTGCTAACCCCGAGCTGTCCTGCTGCCCTTTCAGACCGAGGCTGAGCTCGCTGCCTCCAAATGGGAGCAGCCAGGCGATTTCTCACCTCCAGCTTTGCTAAAACAACTGCCTGTACTGCAGCTCCTGCCAGGCTCAGCGTGGTGACACGGGCACAGCCACAGCTGCCCTGAGCCTCACTCACACACAAACCACCAAGGCTCATCCAGAAGCTGCTGGGAGCTCAAAAGTCCTTTCTTCTTCCAAGAGGAAAGCCTGGGTCCTGAACAACACCGCAGCAGATGTTTAAAGCACTTCTTGCCTGCTCACAGTGTAATCCCTTTAAAGGCTCAGGCATTTCACTTCCCCACCAACCACAGATGGGAGCATTTGGCTTTCTCCTCGTTTGTTTTCTCACTTTCTTACCAAAGGTTTCCAGGCTGTTTTTTCTTTCAGTACCTGTGGCAGATCTCCATGGGAGAGGAGCTGTCCCACCAGGAGACCCTGGCAGGGTGATCCCAGCTCCTCCCTCACCCAGGACCAGCTGCAGGCCCAGTTAAGGCCAGAACAAGTTGACAGTGTCTAACTCAGCACTTGAAAAAAAAAATTTATTCCAAATATGAATTCTGTCACCCCAAATTGGATCAGAACCATAGGATCAGGCTTTAAAAATCAAAAGAATATAAATTAAAAATGCATTATCAAGTGCCAAGCAGCGACTGTGGATGATTTGGCAGCTCCAGCACGGGCCAGGGCTGTGCTGTGACTGAGCACAGGGACAGGAGCCCCAGGGAGAGCCCAGAGCTCAGAGCACTCACCCCCACTTTCCGTAGCAGATCTCCCACAATGTTGAGCGCAGATATTCGAGCTGAAGGAGTCAGTGGGCTGGTACCAAACCCATTTGGTATAGCTGCAAACACAGACACATCTGAGTACTTCACTCCTCCACAGTTCGGCTTTTGAAAAAATTTAAATGAAACAGCTTCTACTTTAAAAAAAAAAAAAACAAACCAAATATATCTACAATCCTGCTGCAGACATTTCATACAATTACCCACAGTAACTGCAGGATCACTAGCCAGGGAAAATTATGATAAAGCTTAATTCCTGCCCACTGCCCTGGTTCCCATTAGCCCCCAAAGCAGAGTTCATGCACTCTCCATCTGCAAGGCCACTGACTGCAATCCATCTAATCCAGCCAGAGCTCCCTCTGCAACCCACTCTTCCTCTCTAAAAAATCAAGTATTAATCCCTGTGACTGTCCAGAGCCTGCCAGATGGGAAAAGGAAGCAGAGGGAGAGGTGTTTTCCTCATGGAGGAAACAGGAGCCCTGAGAAGTCAGTGTGGTAACAGACACCCCAAATTCCTGACCACGCTCACCGACCACTGCCGCTGCGTATTTGAGCAGAATTGATCAAGGTTTGATCATCTGAGCGGAATGATCAGTCCCTGCACTTCCCTGCACTCCTAAATATCTTCAGGGCTCTGCAGCAGACAGCCCCTGCAGAGTGCAGAGCCCCCAAAGGCAATGTCTGAGCTTCACTGTCCTTTTCCCAAGCTATTTACTCCTGAAATGCACCTGCTGCTCCCCTGGGAGTGAAACACGCCTCATGGAAGTGTGTGAGATCCACGTTCCCACATCCACCTCGGGTACCCTAAGGAGCACAACCAGGCCCCATTCCTTTGGGTGATACCTTTTGGGGAAGGAAAACTATTTTCTGATCCTTTTCCAACGGGTGTAGCTGGCAAGGAGAGCGAGGCCTGGACAGCTGAATCCATCTTCTCACAGTCCAGAGTCGGGGAGCTGGGTGCTGATTTCCGAGTCACCTCCTGCTGCCTTTCCCTCACAGCCAGCTCCTGCCGTAGGTCTGAGGGTTGAGAGAAGGCAAAAACCCCACAAAATCCCATTTTAGTGATTGATTCTCTCACCAACACTCTCTCTGTTCATTTGGGAGGGGCAGCAGGGACAGCCTCAGAGCAGCCCCGTCCCATCCATCCCACCCCATCCCGGACAGGAGGGAGCAAACAGCCCTCCCTGCCTGCCCCACACAGCTCCCTGGCATGGGGACAGCTGATTTCCCTCAGGATTCCTCCCCATTTGCAGTGTGAGCTCCACGTTACCGAAACTGCTGGTGCCGAGCCCAGCTCCTGCTCACACACAGCTGGGAAAAACAGAGCAATGCTCTGTTCCGTGTTTCCCATTCCCTACATTCCCCTCCCAATTCATCATCCACACGAGCCTAAGGCAGTGCAAGGCTTGCCTCCAGTTTCCTGATGCCCTGACAAGTGCAAGAGCAGACTGGAGGCCAGCCCAAAGGACAGGGCATTAGAAAAGCCTGGTTTTATTCTCACCTCCTCCCCAGACTGCAGCTTATCTCTACCCTGTCCCTTCCCTTTCCACAGCTTCTGGAAATTTCCACATCCAGCACAGCCCCACCATGGATCTCTCAGATCCTCAGAAAGATGCAAACATTACAAGTGAGCTGTTCCTTTTTGGGCAGAGCAACTTTATTTCCACAGACCCTCCTATTCCTTGCAAAATTAACTGCACGTCACAGCTTCTAAGGTGTAACGAACACCTGGGACTGACTTTAGGTAAAACAGCAGAGCTGAACTGAAAATCTGCCTGGGCTCCCAGAAGAGGAACCGAGGCTGTTCAATCAGAAATGTCATATCTGACTTGGACAGTTCTTTTAGAGGCTACTGCTCCTGCTCGCTGCCAGGGGGAATAACTCACAAATGCTAAAAGTGTCCAAATGACTCATCTAAGAAACAACATGTCTGTTTTGCTGATTGTTCCAGTGTTCCAGAAAACAGCCCCCTGGGTTTTGCTGGTTTTTCCAGTTTTATTGCAACTTTAAGGCAATTTCCAAGGCCCTCAGAAGGGACACAGGAGAGATTTTTTTTTAAGAGTTACTTTATCATTTATCCAGTATTTCCCTGTCATTTTGTGTGCTTGTAAATCCACACCAACAGGAACTTCTGAAGCAACGTCCTCAATTCTCTTATATCTGTGCAACAGAGTATTTTTGTGTTAGAAATCCTGAATTCGTCTACTATTAATTCTGCCCTAAATGAGGAAATTTTTCTTTTCAGCTACACTGGACATACAAAGCATCCAGCTCAAGTCTCATCATGCCAGGCTTTCTAGAAACATCAGCTTTGCTTGCTGCACATCTCTTTGAGCAAACCAAGCCTGCGCCAGGACCCAGAACCAACCAGACCAGCCATACCTCTTGCTTCATCCTTTAACCTCTGTACAGAGACCAGCAATGACTCCTTGTCATCCAGTTCGCTTTCTAAAAACGCATTTCTCTCAATAGCTTGGTTCAGCCTTTGTTCAAAGTCTTCCAATGAAACTATTGTTGCCCTAGAAACAAAATCCAGAATATTAGGTTCTTCAGCTCAGCCAGCATAAAAGCTCATTCAAAAGCATGACAGAAGGAGAATGTTAGCAGGGCTACGTTCGAGGCAAGCATCTGAAATTCCTGCACGGAAATGCTTCTCAGAAAGGAGTAATCAACTCCAAGGGAGTGGGGGGAAAAGATGAGGGGAACATGACCTGACTCAGAGATGGGCCAAAGATGTGAGAAAGAGCCAGCCCAGAGCAGCCAGCTCCTTTTTCCCCAGGCCATGCTCCAAATCTGGGCACTGATCAGAGCCCCAGCTCCAAATCTGGGCACTGATCAGTGCCCCAGATCCAAATCTGGGCATTGATCAGTGTCCCAGCTCCAAAGCTGCACTCATCAGTGTCCCAGCTCCAAATCTGTGCACTGATCAGTGCCCCAGCTCCAAATCTGGGCACTGATCAGTGTCCCAGCTCCAAATCTGGGCACTGATCAGTGCCCCAGCTCCAAAGCTGCACTCATCAGTGTCCCAGCTCCAAACCTGGGCACTGATCAGTGCCCCAGCTCCAAAGCTGCACTCATCAGTGCCCCAGCTCTGGTGGGGCCGGGCTCCCAGGGCTCTGCACAGGCACAGCCCAGCCAAGGTGGCAGCAGAGCACTGGGACATTACCTCAGCCACAAATCCTCCCCAAATCAGTGTCAAAAGTCAGTCATGAGCTTAAGAGCCTTGTGCAAACAGGGCCTCAGCTCTCAGATCTTTTTTTCCCAGCCAGCCAGAGGTTCATTCCTGCTCTCCCCGAATCAGTGGCAGAATTCCCACTCAGCAGAAGGGAAGCAGGACCTCCTCCCAAGCCGGGCGTTCCCAGCTGCAGCCTGCTCATTCCAGGCTCTTGGAAAGGGCAGGATTGTCGCCTCCAGCTGATCTGCAAGGGACCAGGAGACTCCTTTGGCCTGTTTGATTTAACAGGGACTATGGAAAGCAGCAGCTTCTGACTTCAAAGGGGCTCTGAGGCAGCAGCACCACAAACAGCAGTCACTGAGCTGGGGGTACAAGGGCACTGCAGTGGCCTGGCTGGGTCTGGGCTTGCTCCTCACAAGCCACCCTGTCCCACTGCCCCTCCTGCTGAACAGGAACCAGCTGCTGACGAGGGACAACTGCACTGGTCAAACGATCCAAAGTCTTGGGGCTGTTTGGGGCTCTTCTGATTGCTGTTTTCCCTTTAAGGAACAATGAAAATGCTGGAGCTGGGTAGCAAAGGAAAGATCTTTGTGGCACAAACTTGAAGGGAAGAGGAGGTTTGCAGCCTTCACCTCTTTGCACGTTCCAGGTCATCGTTGGCCTGCTCCAGCTCCCTCACATATTTGTGCAGCTGATCCTTGATGGCTCTTGTCTGGCTCAGGTCATCCTCCAACAACGACACCTGCTTGTAACTCTGGGCGTACTGGTGCTCCAGTTTCTCCTGAAGCAAGGGACAGGGAGATAAACATCAGCTGCTGGCGCTGGCCAAGCCATCAGCACGAAGAGGGCACAGAAAGTATCACTGTCTGTGCAGAATGCTGGCTTGGGAGCGCTGCTAATTCGGAGCAGAAACCGGAGAGGGAGAAGGAACACGCTGTGAACATCAGAGCCGGCCACGGTACCAAATCCCATCCCATGGCACAGCTGCCTCTCAGGGCTTCACCCCTGCATCTGCTCCCACAGCCTGCACTGACAGCTGCTCCAGGAGGGCAGAGAGAAACGCAACTGCACAGCCTCCCCCTCGGTGCTCCTGCCTCGGCAGCACCCGCCCTGAGAGCAGGAACTCTCTGACGAGTCCATCAGCAAAACGGGGCCACTGAAACCTGCCACGAAACCTCCAGGCCCACAGAGTCATCCTCAAAAGACTGCAGAGTTCACTGCCAAACACCCTCTGAGGGCACTGGCAGGCAGAAGCTCATAAAACACGTCCTGAGCCCGCAGTACAGCTGGGACTGGAGACACAAAGTAATCCCACAAGCCCCCCCTCCACTGAGGGAATTTCTAACCTCTGTCTTCACCAAATAAGCCAAGACTGCCCAAAATGATGCTTTTTCAAGATTTCAAGAACTTGTTAAGACAGAGGCATTGATTCAGAGCTACCTTCTGCAGACCCTTGAGCAGTTGCTGGCTCCACAGATACGGCTGTGCATGGACCTGGAGACTCCCTGGAAGATGTGCACAAATCCCCCATTTTCTGGCTTCTCTGGGGTCTCATAAAAGCAAGGAGACCCCGAGGGCAGCAGGACTGGTTTGCAAAGCAAGGTGACAAGGCAGAGGCCTGACAACACCCCTGTGTTGTGCCCTGTTGCTATGCTGACATCCCCTGTGGAACAAATAAAGCTCCTCCTTGGCACGGCCTCGGGAATTCAAACCACAACAAACTCCAGGACCGAGTTTCATGACGTGAACAAGAAAAATTCTGCCACAAACGTCCCTGGCCTTATTTGGGCCACATGCCGCGCTTCAGTGTGGATCTTAAGCAGACAACTCCTTTTTTATTTGGATATTCGGTGCCCAGGAGCAGCTCAGATGATCCAAAATGAGATCCAAGACGAAGCTGAAAGGAAAATCAACACTACCACAGAAAAAAAACCCCTACCTTTAATGTTTCCACTTCATATTTCAGTCTTTGGTTATCTGCTTGCAAATCTCTGTTCCTCTGCTCAGCTTGCACTAGCTGTGCCTCCAACTCAGCTTCTAACTCCCTGCTTCCCTCCTGGAATTCAGCCAGCTCTTCACGAGCCTCCTGGAAGCTGCAAGGAGAGGATTTCATCAGTGGGAAAGCCAGCAGCTCCCAAGTTAAAACAAAACCTGCAGCTCTTCTGAAATAAAATGCTGAAAGACGGGAGTTTTAAAGCACTTCAGTGTCATCCATAGACCTCTAAGGGGAAAAAAGTAAAATGGGGAAACAGAGCAATGACATTAAGCTAAGCTATCGAAGGAAATTAATTCTCTTACATCAAACCCAGCAGCCACCTTGAATGCCTGTGTGGAATCAAAGCTATTTGCAGGATTCAGGGGAGCCTGAGAAGCACTTTGTGCTCCATTAGCTTTCACTGCTGGCAGACTTTATGGAACAGACAATGAATTAAGCAAACATTTAACCAGATTTTGGTCAGAAACCGAAGAGAGAACAACAGTTTCTGCATCTCTGCACCAGCTGGAAAATTAATGTTTGTAAAATTCCTGCAGAGTCAGGAAGGCAGGACATGCCTACCTCATACTGCTGTGAGTTATTAAATACTAGAAGTAGCCACTCCACATACTTTGCTTATTAAATTTGCATCTTTACCACACCTAATAGCTCAGCCCTGAGAAAACCACCCAGGCTTTAGGGAACAACACATCCAGTGGTGTCTCAGATGGAATTTGTCACACACAGGAACAGCTCAGGGTTCTCCACAGGGACAGGCCCCTCCACATTCCCGACACGTCCCTCCCAAAAACCCCAAACCGAACCAAAAAAAGCTCCTTGGGCTCTTCAGGGTTAGGAGAGGGATTTAACTCCAAAAAAACCTCAGGCCACCCCCCAGTCCCTCCAGATGCACAGCATTACTCCAGAGAGCAGCTCCTCTTGGCACTTTGGTAACAAAAAGCCCTGTGTCCCCTAAGGGATGCAGACCACTGGCACAGGCAGGACCAGGAGCTATGAAACACTTGAATAAAATGCAGCAGACACCAAATCAGCCACTTTTCATACCAGTAATTCCACTACAAGAAGCTTGAGGGAACAGGAATGATACAGGGCAAGCCCAAAGGTGCCCTTCTTATGATAAAACATCAAGACACCACTTAAGGCAGCACTTTAATTACAGAAAGGTGTACACGATCATAAAAAGGCTCTGCTCCTGCTCAAACATGCTCAAAACATAGCCTGCAGTTCTTGGCACGGTGACACTGGGCAAGAAACACCCAGCTCCCACAGAGGTGGGAGTTTTAAAGCTGGAAATCCTTTCCTGAGAATTCTCTTCTCACAGGTTTTCCCTAAAGTATCAAATAACCATCTTGGTGTGGCCTCGCAGAGGGGCAGATTAAGCAGAGTTCTGATCATTAAGAACCAAATTCAGCTTGCAAATCCACAATACCTTTGCTTGTACTTCAAGGAAAGCTCTTTCCAATATGCAGTTTCCTCCTTTGGACTCGAAAAAGTAGGGATTTCTTCACTGTCCATGATCAACACGACCTGCAGGACACCAGCACAAGAATACAGTCAGGATAAACCCAGGCAGAGCAGCCCCAAAACCTCTGCTCAACCCTGGGCTTCCCAGCCAGGGCACCAGCACTGGGCACCCACACCCAGGATGTTCAGAACCCCTCCCAGGGCTCACCCAGACCTGCCCCAACGAGCTCCAGGATTTCACCCAGCCTCTGGAAGTGCTTGTGGAGCAGCCTGAACCGAGTTGTGGCTGTATTTTGTACCTGCCACCGAAACTCCAGCTGGCGTCACAAGCCCACTCAGGAACACGGTTGGTGATGCACTGAAATTTACAGCTCTCAGTTTCCACTTCATTCAAGGTTTTTAAGAGATTTTGCCTCCTGCCACCACACAGCGACTGCAGCACAGCTGCTTTTAGAGCTGCAAAGGTGAGCACTGAAGGAGGATGGACACCCCAGGTGAGGTAACCACTAACAGCTCTGTGCAGAGATCAAAACTCAAATTATTCTTCCTGCAGCAAGTCCTGGCTAAGTCCTGCTTGTGTCACAGGCAGGTAACAGCAATTATCCACGCAGTGCTGCTGCCTCAGACAGACACCAGGAAGGTCAGCCTCTCCCACAAACGACACCAGCACGTCACAGAGGAGTGTTCCCCGCCTGGAGGTGCTCAGAGGAGAAGATTCCCACACCAAGGCCCTGGTGAGCTCTTCTCCAGGAGGATCCTCCTTTCTTGGAGCTCCCCAGGCTATCAGGAAACACTACCCCATGTACTTTTTGTATGGTTTTATGTATGGTCTAGGGGACACGAGACATTAGAGGTCTCAGAGGTGGTGAGGGAGATGGAATGAGGAGCAGGTCCAGGAGGATGCTCAGACCCCAGGCAGGAGATGCACCATTGCTGAGCCCTCCCCAAGCAATCCCACAGCTCTTCAAGGCTTTTTTTTGTTTTTCCTCCTCAAAAAGCCAAGCCTCAAATTCTGTCCTTCCCACCCAGAAAAAGGATGGGGTGAACCCAACCTCCAAGCAGAGGCTCTGAACAACACTGATCAGAAGAGCTGACCTAAAAGTCCTGCCTTTCACACTCCAAGAGCATCACTTCTCGGCCAGCTCTGTCCCTTCAGGCTAAAATTGTCACGCTAATGTGCTCTGTATCTCAGTGACCCACTTCTGACACCTCAAAGTGGGCCAGAACAATCCCATGCTTTCGTCAGAGGGCAGCCAGGCCAAACACAGAGAGGCAGAACTGGCACACTGGCTCTCCAGCTGAGCTTGCAGCTGCCACAACCAAGAGCAAATTTATCCAGAGGGTGCCAAGCCCTTCGAAAACACCTCGAATCTCACACTGTGTTTATTTAACTCCACAGCTTTACTGCAGAAGCAAACATGTCACGGCTCAGGTCTTCACACTGCCCAGGAGAAGGGATGGTGCTTCCTTCCCTGCACTGAGAAAATGAGAAGTATCTGTGGAGCCATTCCCATCACCAATTTCAGACAGGATGTTCTTTGGGAGCACTTGCATCAGCCGTTACCAAGGCAGCTCAGTCCCTCCACAGGGACAAATCCCGAGCTCTGTGCAGGAGCTGTGGATGTGGAGCTCAGCATTCCTGCCCGAACTGCTGCAGCTCCACGGTGGGAGCAGACACCTGACAGAGCTCAGGTGTGTCCAGCAGCTCCTGGACAGTGATTCCCACTGCCAGGACAAGGCACTTGTCAAGCACTGATCCAACCCTTCCATAAATCCCTTCAACCTTTCCCTGAATGGCTCTAGACCAGCAGCGAGCACATTCATCCCAGAATAAATCAGATCAAGCACAACGCAGCCTCAGCTCCCACAGCCCCAGAGGAGCTGAGCTCAAAAGGTGAGCAGCCAAGCCGGCCGCCAGTAAAATTCAGGATGTGGCTAGAAAAAAGCACCTTACATCATTTCCTAGAAGTGTCTGAGATAAGGCACACGACTCCTTCCTGTCTGCTCACATGGGGCACACCCTTGGAAATCAACACCAAGGGATCCCTTGCTGCAAGCACTGCAGCCTGTGAAGAGCAGGAAGGGCTCCCAAGGACAGGAGGGGTGTTTGCTCCCCACTCCTTCTCCAAACACCTTTTCCTTTCACACACTGGAGGGAGGAGATCCAGCCCAGTGCTGGCTCAGGCTCTGGGCAGGAATTCTTCCTTCCCAACCCATCCAGATCTTCTCCAGCTCTCTCATCCTGCCTTGGCGAGGCGGGTGGCAGGTCATGACTGCCCCTGCTCCGTGTCTCCCACCATCCCTAATGCTATCAGCAGGGATTTGGGATCTGCTGACTGCTCTGCATAAAGCCCTGCTCCCGGTGCCAGCGCCAGCGTGCCCTGCTGAGCTCCAGCACCCATAGCCTGCTTTTTGTCCCTTGTATTCCCACGAGGGGCAGGAGAAGGGGTTAGGAGCAGAGAGACACCCTGCAGACACAGGGCTTTGTGGCCAAAACATCAACCTGGGAGATGCTGACGGCTTCCAAACCTGCTCCCAGCACACATGTGGCCACGGGAAAATCCTTCACCCCGCCGACCTTCGGCCGTTCCCTCAGAATGACGGCACAAAAACATGGATTGTGCAAGCAGGGAGCAAATCCCAGGAGTTATCAGGACACAACCAGACAATTCCACACATCTCACGTGTGGGAGAGCGCATGCCCACGGAATACCAAGAGTTTAACAAAAACTGCTTTGCCTCAGCCTGCTGCCTGTTGTCCCGGCCCTGGGAATTCTGTCGGGAGCTGAGAACCAGCACGGCCAGTCCTTCCTATTCAGGGCTTCTCTGCATACGTGGCACTGGCAGAATCCAGCCTTTGAGAAGCAACACTGAGCCTTTCAGGGAGCAGACAAGACAATGCAGCGGCGTCTTCCAGGGAAAATGAGAGCAGGCTTAGGCTGCTGCCCACTCAAATTCATTCCGACACAGCTTAGCATTCACACGGTGCCCTGGGAAAACACGGCTCCGTGGGCACAGCTCCAGCTCCAAAGCTGCTCCCAGACAAGAACTACGTTCAGAACACCGGGGCTCCTTTCAAGCCCCCCCGACAAAGTCAGCAGGACAGAGCAGCTCTCCGCTGTGAAAAGGAAAGAACTTTTCCACGCTGCAATGACTCTGAAAACCACAGCGTGGAGGTTAAGAGCTTGTCTAAATCCAGAGGGGTTTGTACAGGATGAATCTGTTTTCCCACCTTGAAAGCATCCTTAAAACAAGAGGAGCAGTATCCTCTGGATATCACGAGAGCCAAAGGTTCAAGAATGCACCACAAGTAACCAAACCAACATGCAGACGCTATTTTTCAAGGAATCTTGCATCCAAGGCCAACCCCAAACCTTTCTGGAGCCACCTTCCAGCTGAGCCATGAAAACACAAACACAGCTTGAAATGTCACACGGTACCTTAAAAAAGCTTCCCGGGCTCTCCATGTGACAGGAGACTGCAGCGAAGCTCGGGATGAAATGTAAGACCAAAACACTCAGCCTGAAATCCAACACGACCTCTCAGCTGGGACCCACCCCTTCCCACAGTGGGGAATCCACTCCTCCCCGCTCTCAAAGTCACTCAGTCCCTCACACGTCACGGCAGGGATGACTTGGAGCACTGCAATTCACCCTGGATGTACCTGCAGCATTCTCAAGTGGCTGCAGGAAGAATTCCTCCTGATTTTAATTGCCTCCCACTCTCCCACTTAAAACCAGCTCACAAATACTGCCTTATAGAGAGAATTAGTATTATTTGGTCTTCAGGAACAGGTCGTTTTTCCTGTTCTCCGCACATTTTTCTGCTTTCTTCCTCGCAACCCCACTTGCCCAATATCTCCAGACACCAAACACGAAAAAATAAGCAGAAGCAAAGCCAGGCCACTCAAACAGGACCAACCACAGGGCTGAACTCCCCCAGCTACGCTTGGCTGATCCCCCCTCCCTTCAAGGCACCACTGACCTTTGGAATTAAACAAGCAACCAGCTCAAGTAGGACTTGATCAAGAAGCTCTGCCAAGCTCACACGTGGCCTTCAGCTGTCGAGATAACAACCCACTCTGGCTATCACAAAACCTCCAAGCGCTTGCTGGCTGCCAGTCCCCCCTTGTCGGGGGCAATGACGCCGTCACCGAGGGCTGGCACCACAGCAGGACTGTCCACAGCCAGCTCCTCTTCCTCTTCCCCCTCCTTGCTGATTCACAGGCAGAAAAGCAGAAGAAATCTTGTTCCCATCATTCTTCACCTTCTCAAACCATCAGGACCAACAGGAAACCTCCAGCTCCTGAAGCTCTGGATTTTTTTGCCCCGCAAACCCAGTCAAGACAAAGCAAGGCAACCTGAGCACTTCAGCCAAAACTCAGAGCAAATGTGCATGGTCTTATCAAAAGGTGGGAAAACAAACGAGCAGAAGCCGCGGATTAGATTTCCCCAATCGATTTGGGCTCGTTCTGCTCACGCTGGAACAGGAGCCGGCGGATTTCCATACGCCTCTGGACGTGTGCCTGCCTCCATCGCCGGGATGAAACTGAACCTCTGGGAAGTGAACCTTCTCCTGCAGTGCTATTTTTGAACTGAACGTTCTCGAGTGAACCACAACAAATGCCTCCTTCTCTCTTACGACAGCAGCACGGGAGCTTTCAGGAAGAGAAGAAAGTCACCGAGCACAGCGTCAGCACAACGCTCCTCGCTCTGCTGCAATAATAAATCCTGCATTTCCAATTTGGGCAGCACGGGAGGCAGGAGATAACCAATTCCTACCTGCAGGAGCCTGCTGCCAAACTCAGAAAAGCCTTTAAGATAAACCAAGCACCACACAGCAAAGCTTTGTTATCTCAACAGCCTCATTAATCAAATATGACATGTCTGTTCTACACCACATGGCCAAGACTCATCTGTCTGGTGAATATTTGATATCCAGTCACAGGAAAACCCTTGAAGAGTGAGCCAGCGCCGGGTTACAAGCCTTGAAATCAGCAGAAATGCGCGGATGCAAAAAGCCTCTTCGCAGAAATCAAGCCACAACTACCAAAAGTTTCAGAATTTTGTATTAAAAAACATTTATCGCTTTCACAAACATGGGAAGTTTCAGGCATTTGACCTCTGTTCCTTCCCAAGTAATCACTGAAGTGGCTAAAAAAGAAGAGGCTGGTGCTCCTGCTGCAGGTTCAGTACCTGCAGAGGTGAAAGAAAGGCTCCTGGAGATGTGCCTGTCCCAGAACACGCTGGCCTGAGCACGGGGACAGCCTGCTCCCAGCTCGTACCCAGGAACACCAAAGGGATGAGCCCACACCGGGAGGAGAAAACAGCAGACTGAGAAGGAAATTCAGGCTGTGGAAAGGATCTGCTTGTCCCTGCCTTGTCCCTGCTCCCTCCTAGGCAGGCTGGTGAGGTGTGACAGGAGCTCTGACCCTCACCCACGCCAGCCTGCCACGGACCTGAACCCCTCTGGGGATCACCCAGCCAGCTCCACCTTCTCCAGCTCTGCCTGCTTTCCCTCTAAACCTTCAGGAATGCCGGGGCATCTCACCCAGCAGCAAGGATTTACCTGCGAGGTTGTGGCACCCAGAGCCCAGAGCCTGCAGCAGGGACAGCTCCAGGCCCCCTGGGCCTCCCTGCCATCCCAGCAATCCAAAGCATCCCGATGACAACATCTCCTGGGAAGGCGCTGGCCAGAGCGTCAGATGCTTCTGGACACCACAGGATGACCAAGGAATTCCAAGGGAAGAGCACTCGGCACGGATTTCTGCCAAAAGGACTGAATTCTGGTGCTTTTACACCTCTGAAGTTCTACCAGTGCCAGGGGTGGTGAATTGGATTTGAGAAATACCCCCCAAAATGGCATCACAGAGCAGCCCCCAGCAGAGAGGGGCTCTGCAGCGAGCACTTAACAACAGGAATATCAAAAATAATCCCCAAACTCTGTGTTTATCGGGAGAAGGAACCAGCACAACCTTCCACTGAGCTGTGGGGACAGAAGAGCCCTTGAGGGACACGACCACATCATGAAAAATCTGCTCTGATGGGTCTGGCTGGCTTTGCCCGGGGGTCAGGGCAGCACAGCAGTGCAGGCAGTCTGCTGAACACGCTCCCCAGTTTATCTTGATTATGTTTGTGGTGTTGCAGACATCAAGGGCTGCAAAAACACCATTTCCTTTCTGCAGTCTGACTTTCCTGGCACCTAAAAAAAACCAACTGTAATGGACTGAGGGCATAAACTGTACTTTGTTGCTGTACCTCTTGGCAGCCTGCTGCCAGCAGCGTCTCCAGAGACAAGATTCCTTGTGACACCAAGGTCACAGACATCATCCAGTCTCGTGCTTTCTCTCCACTTTCTTATTTTCCTTTCTCTTCTCTGTCCTTCTCCACCAAATGAGGAAATATCTTACGGATCTGAAAAAATCTAAAGAGTCAGGGGAAAGGGAAAAAGGGGAAAAAAATCTAAAGAGTCAGGGGAAAGGGGAAAAAAATCTAAAGAGTCTTCCCCTGAAGAGGAAGGAAAGCAACTCAAACACCGCCTCTGCACACTTCCTTCACTTCTGGGACTCCCAGTGACAAGTGGCATTAAATCTTCTCTGCCCCCAACAATACAGAAATGCACAGGCCAGGTAGGAAGCAGGACAGGGGATCTCATCCAGGGCAGACCTAACACCATCAGCCCCAGATCCACACTATTTACCCACCTCTGCCACATCCTGTGCAGCCACAGTTAACTGGCACCATCAACCCGCCTCTGTCTGTGCAGTCACGCTGCAGGCACAGCAAAGTGACATTTAAATACATAAATATAGAAGCACAGAACCATTCAGGTTGGAAAAGACCTCTGAGATCATCAAGTCAACCTCCGACTAATCACCACCTTGTCAACCAGAGCACTGAGTGCCACATCCAGGAGTTTCTTGAGCCTCTCCAGGGATGGAGACTCCACCACTTCTCTGGGCAGCCCTGTCCAAAACATCTAAAAGTGTCCCAGTCTCTTTTCTGCCTTGGGACAGCTTCTTCCTCTTACAGTTACTGATATCTCTAACAGAACACTGACCTTGCAAAGACCACCAGCTCTCCACAGTGCCCAGGAATTTTCTTGAGGGAAGGTTGGGAAAAAAAATATATCACGGACGGAAAAAAAAAGTAAATCTGAGTATCCAAGGAACCCTTCTCCAGCAGTTTCTTGTGTTTAACCACCTCTGAGGAAACAAATGTCACAGGCATCCAAAAGTGCCCGGCAGCCCCTGCACTTGTGAGCAAGTCAGGAGCGTGGCAGAGGGAGGAGAGAAGCCCTGAGTCACTCCAGCGCAGACTGGGCTGCGGGTGGGAGAGCACAGCTCTCGTCCTGCCGGGAAGGAGAGCGATGTGGACGTGTCGGGGGCAGCCGCTGGCTGCTCGGGAATGGCTCTGCTCTGCCGGCAGCAGCAGCGCATCCTTTCCAGCACGTCTGCTGCAATTCGGGTCACGCTCATCACCCGGCCACGTTCAGACACGACACAGCAGGGCCAGGAGGGAGGACAACGACCTCGGAGAAGAGCCCTGCCTGAGTTACTGACAAACACCACGGGATGGCAGGAAGGACCTCAGCTCACCCAACAGCCCCTGCCACCCAGCAGGGCACGGCGCTCCACCGGCCCTTCCCTGAACACCCCCAGGGAGGATGACTCCACCACCACCTCCCTGCCCCTTCCAGCATCCAATCACCAATTCCGCGAGGAATTTCTTCCTAAAACAGACGCTGACTGCGCCGGGCATAGGGATCGATCAGGGATTTGACGAGAACAGGGGCAAACCACGCGCCCAGCTGCCTGCCAGTGACGGGAAAAGGCGCGGGC
>JANEHK010000108.1:151269-163228 GCA_025960845.1 Tachycineta bicolor
GAACAGGACAGGAGGATGGGAGCAGGACGGGAGGATGGGAACAGGACGGGAGGATGGGAACAGGACTGGAGGATGGGAACAGGACGGGAGGATGGGAACAGGACGGGAGGATGGGAGCAGGACAGGAGGATGGGAGCAGGACAGGAGGATGGGAACAGGACGGGAGGATGGGAACAGGACTGGAGGATGGGAACAGGACGGGAGGATGGGAACAGGACTGGAGGATGGGAGCAGGACGGGAGGATGGGAACAGGACGGGAGGATGGGAACAGGACTGGAGGATGGGAGCAGGACAGGAGGATGGGAGCAGGACGGGAGGATGGGAGCAGGACTGGAGGATGGGAACAGGACAGGAGGCTGGGAAGCAGGACAGGAGGATGGGAGCAGGAAGGGAGGATGGGAACAGGACGGGAGGATGGGAACAGGACTGGAGGATGGGAGCAGGAAGGGAGGATGGGAGCAGGACGGGAGGATGGGAACAGGACGGGAGGATGGGAACAGGATGGGAGGATGGGAGCAGGACAGGAGGATGGGAAGCAGGACGGAAGGATGGGAACAGGACGGGAGGATGGGAGCAGGACAGGAGGATGGGAACAGGACGGGAGGATGGGAGCAGGACAGGAGGATGGGAACAGGACGGGAGGCTGGGAGCAGGACTGGAGGCTGGGAGCAGGACTGAAGGCTGGGAAGCAGGACTGGAGGATGGGAAGCAGACTGGAGGCTGGGAAGCAGGACTGGAGGATGGGAAGCAGGACTGGAGGATGGGAAGCAGGACTGGAGGCTGGGAAGCAGGACTGGAGGATGGGAAGCAGGACAGTAGGCTGGGAAGCAGGACGGGAGCCAGGCAAGCGGGGCCATTCCTGATTCCCAGCCTGCCTGGAACAGCAGAGCAGCTGCTCCCGCTCCCTGCGCAGATGGGAACTCAGGCACCAGCACATGGAGGGCTCCTGGAGCCAGAGGAGCATTCAGGGAGAAGTGATTCATGCTTCTATTTGCAAATAAACTCCTGTTCTGCCTTCGCTGGCGCTTTGCAATCTGTGCATGGCTCAGGTAGGAGGAGAACTGCTGAGAGTTCCCAGGAAAGCTTCCAGAGCAGGAGATTTCACAGCAGTTCTGTGCTGCTTGCCCAAACACCCCGAGCACAGCCTCATCACTCATCCTCCCCTTCCGCCAAACCCGGGCCCCTCCTCCTAATACAGAGAAAAAAAAAGGAGGAAAAGAAAGAAAAAGCACTATTTTAGGCTTTTTCAGTGAATTGCTCATGATTAAAGCGATAGCTGGGAGTAGTCTGTGATGTTGAGGAGTCTCTGTATGAAATATTGAGCAGTGCTGAAGAAAGCCAACTGTATTTGTGTGGCAGAAACGGGGCTGGCCTCGGAGCGATGATGGAAAGGAGACGGAGAAAGCAGCAGAGGCTGATGACTCATGAGCAGAAAATGGTTTCAGCTGGGCCAGGCTGAGATGGAGAAAGTGTCTGGGTCATGCTGGGCATCGTCTGCGCTGCGAAGGTGTCCCGGTGTCACCAGGGAGCCCCACCTCACTTAAAGAGCGGAGTGGCGGTGTTTTTATTGATATAAAAGAGTAATTTAGCAGGATGCGGTGCCAGGGCGCCCTTGGTTGTGTGCTGACAGAGGACAGGGTCAGGCAGAGCCGCCAGGGAACCCCCGGCCCATTGCCCTGGGCAGTCCTGGAGGGGTGGTGGCTCCGAGCAAGGCCTCCAGAGGTGCCACCAGATGTTACCCTGGTTTTTCTGAGTTTTTTATTTAGCCTTTTGAATTCATAAATGGAGTCAGATCTTTGAGTTACTGTACAATATTAGAGCAGTTTTCTACCTTTTCCCACAGGTGTAACATAAACAAACCCTTTGTTTTTCATTCTCTGTCCTTTGTTTGCATATTTCTAACCTGAAAACAACTGTAACTAACAATTGGTCTGGCCACTGAGGCTGAGGGGTGGAAACCCCAAAAAGCCAATCTCCTGCTGGACCCACAAATGTATAAAAAGTAAGAAATAAACAAAGGGGTTTCTTCTCTCTGCTCTCTCGGCTGTGAGCTGGATCAGAAGGACCTCTGTGAAAATCTCTTGTCTGTGTGTGACTGCTCTGTGTGTCTCGGTGACAGCAGACACGTGGTGACCACGGACCTTCAGACTTCGTACAGGAAATCAGCCGCTCATGAGAAGCGGGTTTTGCACAAACTGCTTTGGAAGGGTTGATTTCTGAAAAAAAAAAACCCTCAGAGGTGTTCTGCCGGCCAAGCGCACGGTTGGGATGGAATTTGATTGGAATTTGATTGGAATTTGATTGGAATTTGATTGGAATTTGATTGGAATTTGATGGAATTCGATGGAACTCGATGGAATTGGGCGGAATTTGATGGAATTGGATGGAATTTGATGGAATTGGATGGAATCAGATGGAATTGTTTCCCCTGCCGGGCCAAGAGCCCCAGAGCAGGGAGCTGATGGAGACCGCGCTTCATTTCCAGCCCGGGCAGGAGTTTGGCACCGAGGGCAGAATCAGGGCTGTACCAAAGCCCCGCTTCGTTCCAGAGCCTCATTCCAGAGGAGATCCCAGCCGTGAGTGCCCAGGGTGTGTGTTCACCCGGGTTTGGCTCCAGCAGACGCGGATCCCTGGGAGCCCGGTGGCACAGGCGCTGCAGAGGTGGCCCTTGGTGACAAGGTGGCACTGCCTCAGCACACACCCCTGTGATCCCAGGGCTTGGGGGGCTTCCGTGGAGAAGCTGGTGCCCCAGCCTTGGCCCCGCTTTGCTTCTGAAGCGAGTGGCAGCTCTGGGACGGAGCCTGTGGGACGGGGCTGTGTCAGAGCTGATTCCCTTTGATAATTCCCTGCCCCAGACAGCAGCACTGACGGGACCAGCACAGCTCCTCCCGCTCTGGCAGCCTGAGGCAAAGGAAACGGGAGCTGCTGCTGCAGGCTGACACACTTCTAAATGGGAAGGGCTGGGGAGGAGCTGAGACATAAATAATAATAATAATAATAATAATAATAATAATAATAATAACAAAAACAATATTTTCAATAATAAAATATTTCTTAACTAAATTTATTAAAACTGCTTAGCGAATTAATTATTAGAATTTATTTATTAAATATTCTATTATTTATTAACCTAATTGATATGACAGAATTACTCTATTGATTCTCCCCAAGTCTCCCCCAAACCTCTGAGGTTTCCCGATGGCCATCGGAGCATTAACCAAACACATCGGGGGTTTTTGCGTGTTTATTGCGCAGGCACACGCGTCTTTCAGCGGGGTGACAGGCTGGGTGATGAACGGCACACATTAAATACACAGTGCTGCTGGAGGATCCATCCATCTCCTCCGGGGAATTGGCTGTGTCACGGGAGGGAGAGGCAGGCGGCAGGACGAGGTCCCCAGCCCTGCTGATCCATGGAAATGCTCTCCGTGAGCAGGACTGGGGTGCTGCAGTCCAGGGCGTTCCTTTGGCTGCCCTGGAGGGTCAGGGACCTGGGCAGGGGGCTCTGAGACCCCAGCCCAGAGCTCAGAGAGACACTGGATTTGATCCCAGTCCATGGGAAAAACTTCCTAAACTGAGAGAGGGTTTGCAGGCCACAGGAGTGTGAAAAATAGTAGTTTAGTTTGTCACAGAGTGAAAAAATAGTGATTTTAGGTTCATAGCATTGGAGTGAATGGGGACAAAATGGAGAATCTGGGGCGTTGTCTCCTTCTCCTTCCTTCTCCTTCCCTCACTCCATTTCTGCAGTGACGTTGGCACAAAGTAGTTTGTGAGGATTGGGTCAGTGTATAGGTGACCTTTTTAGTAATAGTGATAGACATTGGTAAGAAATAGTAAATAACGAACACGCAGTAATTAGTATAAAAGATTAGGACAGCCCAGCTCGGGGGGAGACGTGAGAAGTCCATGCAGCTGCAAACATCTCGTTGGACTGTGAGAAATTTGTAAGATAAGAAACAATAAACGAAGTATGCAACCTTGAAAAATCTAAACCTGAAGACCCCGTCTCCTCCTTCGGTTTGGCTCAGAGCTGTGCAGAGGGGAAAAAGACCCTGAAACCACCTGAATTCTGGAGAAATCCATGACACTGGGGCAGCCCAGCCCAGGAGGAGTCAGCTGGGAAGTGATTCCCAAAGGGGAGTGCAGTGAACACCCTCGGAGCCATGGGATAATTCAGGGTAGGAGAGAGCTGGCTGGCAGATCTCTGCCTCCCCATCCGCTCCCTTTCCTGCTTTTCTAGAGCATCACTTCCAAGTCTCACATTTCCCACGTGTTTCAGCTGTTCTGTCATCCTGGGTCTCTTCTCCTCCCTGTTTATTCCCCGTATTTCCAGCGCACATCGATCAGAAGCCCGTGGAAACCAAAAGCGGGTCAATGGGACAAATTAATTCTCTCTGTCCTCTGTGCTAAGACTTTATGACAAGTGGCTAATCATCTTTGATTCCTCTGCTACTGCTGGTAATGACATTAGCTACGATTTACTCATTTAGCTCATCTGTGGATTTAATATCTGATTCACCAGCACATCAGAAGGGAGCGGGCTGAGATGTTCAGGAAGAATTAACCCCTTTTCCACGCGCTTGCGCTTCGTTTAGCGCCGTTCAGAATGACCTTTTGGAGGTAATTGATCTCTTGTGAGAATCTGTGAGACCTCGGTGGCCGGGTTCTGGCCTTGAGCTACTCCTGAGCAAAGGCAGTTGATGCTTCCCAGGAAAGGGCAGGGTGAAGGGAGTGTCCGTGTGGAGCAGGATGATGCTCTGTGGCACTTCAGGCTTACTAAAACCCCAAATTCTGAGCTTCTAGGACTCAAAAATGCTCATCATCCCCAGGTACCTGAGCTCCCAGACCATAAAACCTCTCATTCCTCCATGGTCCCCAGCCCCTGGGGCTCTCTCCTGTCTCCCAGCAGAGCAGGGCCGGGGTGGGATCTGCTGGGATCTGCAGATTGCTCCACGAGGGAGGAGAACTGAGCCCGTTCCAGCCCCAAATGGCCCCATTGTATCTGCTGTGCACGAGCAGCTATAAATACCCTCCCTGCTGGCTGCGTGCTGCTCGCCCCGTCTGCGGCTTTAATCGTGGTGGGGAGATCTGCCTGCCTGGGGTGTGCTGAGTGCCCCCAGGCCAGGGAAACGGCCCAAAATAGCCTCACTGACCTTGGGTCCCAACGGGAGAAGGGTTTGGAAAGGCAGAAGGGATGGGATCATCCAGCAGGAACAACCTGGGCTGGCAGGAGCTGTTCCTGCCCAAGGCAGGATCAGGAACAGGATCATCTTTAGGGTCATTTCCAACCCGAACCCTTCCGTGATTCCATGATTTTATGATCCTTCCAAGCTGTCCCTCCCATGGGTGTCACTGATGGATTGGTTTGTTCCTTGATCTGGTTGTTCAGCCTGGAGAAAAGGAGGCTCAGGGGGATCTGTGGCTCTGCACAGCTCCTGACAGGAGGGGACAGCCGGGGGGTCGGGCTGTGCTCCCAGGGAACAGGGACAGGAGCAGAGGGAACGGCCTCAGGCTGGGCCAGGGGGGGCTCAGGGTGGGCAGCAGCAGGAATTTCCCCATGGAAAGGCAGCTCAGGGATTGGAAATGCTCAGGAAGGTTTGGATCCCCATCCCTGGAGGTGGTCAGGGAATTCCTGGAGGTGGCACTCAGTGCTCGGGGATGGGGATGAGGTGGGGATCAGGGTGGCCTTGGAGCTCTTTCCCAACATAAGGCTCCCGGGATTCTGGTCTGAAATGGGCAAGTACAGGACATCCTGCATTGAGGGGAAGGCTGGACTCTGTCCTGGGATTAACAAAAGATTCCCCGATCCTGTTTTTTCCTGCACCCTCCACCTCTGCCACAGCCAGGATGGGCACCCACAGGATGGGCAGGAGCCGCCTCCAAGGAGAAAGGATCACGGTGGCAGCGAGAGACCCACAAGCCTCTGTAAATCACAGCAGTGACAGGAACTCTTGGGGAATGGGGGGAAATACAGATGTCTTTCATAATTAACACATCAATTACATTCTTGAAAATCAGGCGGAAACATCAAATAGCATTAACTGGAAAATTTCCAGCTGCTGTATCCCGTGGCCTTGTGATGGGTGGGTTAATTACCCCTCATCAAACAAACCTGACATTGATACCAGTATCTGTCATTTCAGCTTGCCAGAGGTGGTGGCGGTTTATGGTTTTCCCAAATTCCCGGTGCTGACAGAGCCAGGGCCCAGCAGCATCCCCGGGAAGGAGCTCTGCTGTCCCAGCCTGTTAATCAGCACTTGGCTTCTGGTAATGACATCATTGATTGCCACGTGAAAACAGAAGAATGATGGGAGTTCTGGGCTGGGAAGGAACGAGCCTGGCCACGTTTTGCTGCGTGGGGTTGGGCAGGATCCATCCCTGGAGCATTTTCCTCGGATTTGTTCTGCCTCTGCTGAAGTCACTCAGTAAGTGCTGGCTGTCCCTGCTAAGCCACTGCCTCACAGCACAGCCCCTCTCCAGGGGAGTGCAGCAACGCAGGGCCCGAGGTCACGGCATGAATAAACACCCCTTGTCCTTGGAATAAATCTCCTTTATTCCGTGTGCTCTGAATGCAGCCGCTTCCCTTCGGCTCCAGTCTGCAATTTGTACGCCGGTGTTTTCAGTGCTGGAAGAATCAATAGACCTGGACAAGGCTGGAAATCAGCAGGATCCAGCACTGGCCGGAGGAGAAGGCTGGGATTTATTCAGAAGGCGAACTCCTGAGTTTCATTCTGCAAATTAAATTGTGTGGAAGAGCTGAGGGGCAGGATGAGAGAACAGCCCCGAGCCACATTCTGTGACACGGAGATCTGCTGTCAGGTCCAGCAGATTCTGATTCCCATCCCAAATCCCATCCCAAATCCCATCCCAAATCCCATCCCATCCCATCCCATCCCATCCCATCCCAAATCCCATCCCAAATCCCATCCCATCCCATCCCATCCCATCCCATCCCATCCCATCCCATCCCATCCCACCCTGGTTGTTTTCTCTCGTGAGCCCACAAAACAAATTTTCCCAGGGCTCAACCTCTCCCTAATTAAACTGATGCTGCAGCCCCTTGGCTTTAAGTCTTTCTGAGTTGCCAAGACAGGAAAAAAAAAACAGGGAATCTGTGTCTGGAGGGACGAAAGATTGGGAAACACCAAGTTTTCCATGTCCCCTCCGGCAGGGTCCAGTGCCCAGAGCTGTGCCTTCCACGCGAGGCATTTCCCGGCTGTAATGAAATCCTCCCCTCCCTCCCAGCAGAAGGCATTCAGAACAAACAAGCAGATCTTGGGAAACTCGAAGGTGGCTCGATTATTCTGCAGCATTTCCTGCGCTGTCGCCTCCGGGGGTTTTAATTGCCGGCTCTGGGATGACGGGAGGTTCTTTCAGCCCCGGGATCAGGCTTTGTTTGGTTTTTTAAGGAGCGGGGGTGGGAAATGCAACCTCTGAGTGCTGTGGCACCGGAACAGTCACCCAGAGTGTGCCACAGAGGAGTTTCTTCCCGTATGGAGTTACTGAATCCTCAGATTCCCGCGGTTTCCAACATCCTCCTTTCATGATTCAAATACCCAGCCAATTATTTCGGTTTTTAATGAAGACTTTCTTTCCTAATTACAGACTTGCAGGGTCTGTTGAGTTTTCCTGCCTGAATTAGAGCTTGGAGGACAGCAGGGGTGGGGAAGGAGCACAGGATCCAGCCCTCCACCCTGGCACACGGATGTTTCCTTGGACTCAGCTCTCACAGCCTGTGTCCTGCTTGTTTTTATCTTTTCCAGTGGAAACCCATTTCCTTGTGTCCTGTCCACGATGGATTTGAAGCGCTGGTCTGTTCCTCCTTGCACCTGGACGTCCACTGATTGCATCCAGTCTGCCCTACATGAAATAAACCCAGCCCATGTCTCTACCAGATCTGATTTTCCTGCCTTCCTCTCCTGGCTTGTCCTGAACTCTCCAGCTGCTCCACATCTTCCCTCTGCCACCATGTCCTGCTGCTCCCCTGGCCCCTCAGGGCATTGGCTGTCCCAATCCCCTGCAGGTGCTGCTGCTGCCCTTCCTCCACCCCCAAAAGAGCCTCTCCTCTTCCAACAGCGGGACCTGAGCGAGGATCACAGAACCACGGAATGGTTTGGGTTGGAAGGGACCTCAGAACTCACCCAGTGCCACCCCTGGCAGGGGAGGTTCAGCTTGGAGGCCAGGAGAAGTTCAAGGCCAGGCTGGACATCGGGACTTGGAGCAGCCTGGTCCATGGAAGGTGTCCCTGCCCATGGCAGGGGGGCACTGGAAGGGATTCAAGGTCCGGCTCAACCCAAACCATCCCATGATTCCATGAAATTTCTTCCCTGGAGGTGTCATTCCTCACTGGAACAGGCTCCCAACCCTTGGGAGTGTCCCAAAACCAGGTGGAGGTAGAACTTCAGGGTATGGTTCAGTGGGAATGGTGGGATTTGGCTGAAGGCTGAACTCCGGGTTTTTTCTTGGAGATCTTTTCCAACTTCAGTGGCGCCGTGACCTGAGCCCACGCTGGGCCCACCTGCCACAAGGATGTTTGGCCCTACCACCCTACATGCTACAACCATATTAACAGGTGTAACCACATTTCTTCAATTCAATCTGCATTTAATGGCTTCTCTTATTAGCACATCAACGTGGGTGTGGAGATTTTGAAGCTCTTCCACCAGCGCTGAAGACGGGTTTGGAGATTTGAAGGTCTGTGACCTCCAGGCACCCCCATCAAGCTGTGCAGCCTCCAGCTTGAAACGTCCCCAAAGCCACCATGGCCAGTCGTGAGAAACATTTATTTGGATTTCACCTTTTTTTTTTTCGGTTTTCAGCTGCCCACAGCGCAGCGACCCCACGGTGATCGATCACCCCTGGAGCTGCTGCCTCACCTAAACCCTTCCACTGTGGGAACACGCTGGGCACTCGGGGCAGGGCAGGGCTGGGGGCTGCTCACACCCTTGGCAGCACGGAGGTGTCGGGGGCTGTTTTCCCAACATTCAGGTGGTTTCAGGGTCTTTTTCCCCCTGCACAGCTCTGAGCCAAGCCGAAGGAAGAGACGGAGTCTTCAGGTTTAGATTTTTCAAGGTTGCATTTTTTTGTTTATTGTTTCTTACAAATTTCTCACAGTCCAACACGATGTTTGCAGGTGCATGGACTGCTCACGTCTCCCCCCGAGCTGGGCTGTGCTTAATCTGTTATACTAATTACTACGTGTTCGTTATTTATTATTTCTTACCAATGTCTATCACTATTGCTAAAAAGGTCACCTATACACTGACCCAATCCTCACAAACTACTTTGTGCCAACGTCACTGCAGAAATGGAGTGAGGGAAGGAGAAGGAAGAAGAAGGAGACAATGCCCCAGATTCTCCATTTTGTCCCCATTCACTCCAATGCTATGAACCTAAAATCACTATTTTTTCACTCTATGATAAACTAAACTCCTATTTTTCACACTCCTGTGGTTTGCAAACCCTCTCTCAGTTTAGGAAGTTTTTTCCCATGGACTGAGATCAAAGCCAGGGTCTCTCTGAGCTCTGGGCTGGGGTCCCAGAGCCCCCTGCCCAGGTCCCTGACCCTCCAGGGCAGCCAAAGGAACGCCCTGGACTCCAACACGGAGGGAGGAACGACCCGGAGCCCCTGGGCGCCCACAAAGCAGAGGGAACGCTTTTAATAAAGCGCAAATCCCATGTTTGAGAGGAGCCACAAACATCCCGCCCCGCCGGGGATTTAATCGTGTGCCAGCCACAAAAGAACGGCCATTAATTTTCTCCCAGCTCATAACAGAAAGTTTCCCCACCATCTGAAAGCTTTAATAAGATTACCCATAAACTTTATGTGTTTCGGAGCGGTCCAGGAAATTCCAATTATCTCCTGCTTGGCTAGAGGATGGGTGATGCCATCGACAGGAAAAATGTCACCGCCCGCGAAGGTCCCGCAGCCCCGAGGCATCGTTAGCGTGCCGCCTAATTTGCTGGGCTGTAATTAAAGCGGAGCCGTGCCCACCTCGGGGAGGTGCAGAGCCGGGTTTAACCCGGGGTTAGGCCGAGCCTAATTCCGTGCCCAGGAGCATCCCTGTCCCCGCACGGAGCTGCCAGCCGGTGCCACAGCGGATCCGCTCCGCTCCGGGCTGACACTGCCCGCGGGAATTCTTCATCCCCTTTTCCCCTGGAAGCAATCCCGGGACTGCAGAGGGATTTTTCCCTGCCCCTGCCGTTCACTAGGTGGAGATCTTTAGTTGTCCAGCGGCGCCGGGCCCTGGATTTTCATTCTGTGCAAGCGGGAGCTGCTGCAGGAGCTCGGCTGATGAATTTCCAGCCGCTCTTTCAGAGGTTTAACTCTCCTCCGGGACACACACAGCTCCTTTTGCCGGGAACACGCGGGCTGACAGGAGCCAGGGCTTTCTGCGGCTCCGCTTTCAGAACCCCCGGGTTTGATTGATTTAGTGGCTGATGAGAATGAGAACTCCCGAGAGATTTGCCCGACAAACTGGTGGAAAGTACACGAGAGCATCAACAACGAGTGTGAGCAGCCCTCCACAGCCAAACTCCGGAGACACCCCGGTGTCAGCCACAGGGCTGCTCCCGCACACCCCGACCTCAGGAAGGGTAAAACCCTCCCAAAGTGAGCTGTTCCCGGGTTCCACCGCCTCACCCTCGGCACAGATGTCGCTGCTAAGGATAAAGCTCTCCCCGAGCAGCGCCAGCCCTGCTGTTCTCTTCGCAGGGAGATGGCAGCTGGGATTGGCAGGGCCGGCAGGATCAAACATCCCTCCGCTGCGAATTTCCTGCCAGCGAGAGCAGAGAAAAAATGAGATCCCCGGGGTGGAAGGGCGGCGTTCCCCCACAAGGATTCTCTCCGCTGCAGCCAGGCACTAATTAGGAGACGGGCTGAACCCCGAGTGCTGTCAGAAGGTGAATATTAAACCGGCCAAACTCACGTGCCCTAAACGAGCTGCCTCAGACCCGACAGCCACGTTGCTGATCAAACGGAACAGGGAGGGATAAAAAGGCCAGGAGGGTGGGCAGCAGCACAGGGCAGGCCTCTGGCCTTTTGCTGCGGCGTTCACCTGGAAATTTGGATGAGAAATGAAGATTCAGTTAAGGGATGCTTTAATTTTTTTTTTTTTTTTTTTTTTTTTTAATCACGAGGGAGCATCTTGCTCTTCGCTTGGAAGCAGATGTTCAGATGGAAAGGAGCATTTTGTCAGAAATGGTTCAGAACAATGCGGATTCAGGGGCAAATCTGTTCAGCTCTCTCCTGAAACATTTTCAAGGCCGTCTTTCAAAGGCTGAAAATGTCTTGCAGAGGGATCCTTTCCAGGTAAGTGTCATCCAAGTGCTGTTGAGTGGCTCCTGGCAGCCTGGTTTTCCCTGGATGAGTTGTGCTGGGAGCGTTTTCCCTCTCGTCACACTGACCTGCAGCCTCTGCACAGCACTTGGGTGCACTTGTCCCTCGGGAAGGGAAAACGCCTGTGGGTAGGGAAGAGGAGCCGTGAGCTGGGAGCTTCTGGGGGCTCTCCAAGTGTCCTGGCAGCTGCAGGAGAGGGATTTGGACGTGGAAATGCTGCAGGACAGGAGTGCAGAGAGGAGTCAGGGGAAGAAAGGCAGCAGAGCAAGGAGAAAATGAGCTCAGAGCTGGGATAGAGGGGCAGGAGCCAGGTCTGGGCACAGCCCGGATGTGTGAGGAGTTTTCTGTTGGATCTCAGGATGGAAGCCCTGCTTGGAATGCTCCTCAGCTCGGGGGGCAGGGTGTGCTCTTCAAAGGAAACAATTTCCTTGGGAATATTTCCTTGTTTTTGGAGAAAATCACTGGAAGCTACAAAAAAAGCTTTTGTGGATTTTCCCCTTTTCCCTTTCCTTTCCTTTCCTTTCCTTTCCTTTCCTTTCCTTTCCTTTCCTTTCCTTTCCTTTCCTTTCCTTTCCTTTCCCTTTCCCTTTCCCTTTCCCTTTCCCTTTCCCTTTCCCTTT
>JANEHK010000108.1:163238-176334 GCA_025960845.1 Tachycineta bicolor
TTTCCCTTTCCCTTTCCCTTTCCCTTTCCCTTTCCCTTTCCCTTTCCTTTTCCCCCATTTCCTCCTCCTCTGTCTTTGCCTTTGTGACGTCCCTTTTGCCCTCATCTTATTTTCCTTTCATTTTTCCTTTTCCTCTCTTCCTCCCTGCATTCCCTGCCCTGTCCCAGCTGGGTTGGCTGCCCCCAGATCCCCAAATTTCAAACACATCCCTGCTCCCTGCAATCCTTTCTGTCAGCAGCGCTGATGGACGTGTGCAAACAGGGGAGGGCTCAGAGATTTCCTTGCTCCGTGGCACGGATCCTCTCAGGAGCTGGGATGGAGAGCAAAGCGGCCTCTGGAAATACAGGGCAGACCACGGATGGGGGAGGAACCTGGGATGCCGAATTCCGGGAAGAGGAGGGAGCTGGAGGAATGCAGCACCTCAGTGTGGGCACAAACCCAAGGATTCCTCGTTTCCTTGGCGTTTAGCTCCGCTTCCAAGAGATCAGAATCCCTAGAAATGAGCCTTCCACCTTCCTGGAGGGTCTGGGCTGCCCCGGGACCCCTGGGGACAGACTCAGCTCCTTCCCAGGGGTCATTCCTTGCTCAAAGCAAGATTTGTACAGATTGGCTTCTCCCGCGACTTGGGGGAGCCTTGGCACCAACACGGGGCTGGGCAGCTCCAGGGCGGGGTGGAAAAAACGCCAGATCTGTGGGGAAAAGGGAATCAAGCCCCAAATGGGGGATTTGGGAACTCGGGGGTACAGTCACCGCCGGCTACCCGGAGTGGAGCTGCTCCCAACACAAAGCCGGGCACGTTATCCACTTTGCTGGGAAAATAAACTCAGAACACCTTCAGTTAAGCCCAGCTTAAATCTCCAAGCCCTGGGGAGGGGTTGTGGAAGGGTGGGGGGAGCAACAGACCCGTGTTATTCGGAGTTTGAGAGCCCACAACCAGAGGGGTGGGTTGGGAGGAAAATCCTAAAGGGGCCACGTTGAGAGGGAGCAGCTCCTTCCCAGGATTTCTGATCCCCAAGGAATATCTGTCACTTAGGAGACGGCTCCTTGCGCTGTCCCAGTGCATCCCAGTGGATGGGAGCCTGGACTAAAGCTCCAAGAAGCAGCAAGCCCAGCTCGTGCTTCAGATCCCAGCTGGCTTCCATCAGCAGAGTTTATTCATGTTGGGCTGAGCAGAGAGATGCAGAAAAAGCAAGTGAAGCTGCAGAAATCAGTTTGGTTTCTGAATGAAGCTGTATTTTAATGAAGAAACAATTTCAGTGCTGAAGAAACAGCAAATGAGAAGTGTTTCTGCTACAAAAACTTCCATGCTGAGAAGCTTCTCTTTTCTTCAGGCCGTTTCTTTCCTGGGAAGAAGAATAATTTTGTAAATAAGGCACCAGCTTTGGGAGATTTTTCCACGCTGGATCTGTTCTCCTGAGGAAGCTGTGCCCTCCTCAAAGCCTCCCTGAGTACTCCTTTGGGAAGGACAAGGTGAAGGTGGGGAACTCGGTCCTAAAAAGTTTCCTGCTGGCTTTGAAACCCTGCCTGGCTTCTGCAGCAGTCAGGATGCAAACGCTTCCCAGGAGAAGCGCTTCTCGTGTGATCCTGAGGCTCAGAACAGCTCCAGAGCCAGGGGACAGCTGAGAAGAGACTCTGGATCCATCCAGAACGGAACTTCCCAGATCAAAGCGCCACAGGAGAAACGTCAGCATCTGAGAGCAGAACTCTGAGATTTTCCTTCCTTCTCTGCAGCAGCAAAACCTCAAAGGTCACCTTGCAGCAAACCGCTGAGGCACAGGCTGGATCAAGGTGATAATCTGGGGATAAAAATTGGCTGGAAAGTTAAATTTAAAGGATTGCAGTCCCTCTGACGCTGCCCAGATTGTGGCCGCCTCCCTGCAGCCTCCCTTGGGCTGATCCCGGAGTCAGAACTGCTCAGGGTCTCCATGAAGAGCTGGGACCAGGGGGTGCAGGGGAGAGGGTGGAGAGCAGGTGTCACCCTGGTTTCTCTGAGTTTTTTAAAGCCTTTTGGTTGTTCATAAAATGGAGTCAGACCTTTTAGCTACTGCACAATATTAGGAGCAGTTTTCTACCTTTTTCTCACAGATGTAACATAAACAAATCCTTTGTTTTTCATTCTCTGTCCTTTGTTTGCATATTTCTGACCTGAAAACAACTGTAACTGACAATTGGTCTGGCCACTGAGGCTGAGGGGTGGAAACCCCAAAAAGCCAATCTTCTGCTAGACCCACAAATGTATAAAAAGTAAAGAATAAACAAAGGGGTCTCTTCTCTCCTCTCTCTCGGCTGTGAGCTGGATCAGAAGGACCTCTGCGAAAATCTCTTGTCTGCGTGTGACTGCTCTGTGTGTCTCAGTGACACCTTGCAGAGAAGAAGATGCATCTGACACACCAAGGTGAGGCTTTGGATGACACTGTCATGGTCTGGCAGATGCAGAACAGCTTCTTCAAGGCAAGAGATTCAAACTGAAAATACTTTAAGATGAGAAAGAGCTGTTATTCCTATGGAGGGGTTGGACTAAATTAAAAAAAAATGCACTTTTCTCAAAAGAAAACACCTTCAGAGTTGCTGTTGAAAACTCTCAATGCTCTCTGAATTGCAGTGATGCCTGAAGTTTTATCTTCCCTGTGTTCCATGTTCTGTGCTGCCCAGGGTGCAGCTCTGAGCTCACACTCAGCGTCACTCAGCTCTCTGCACACAGCAGCCACACAAAACAAATCCTGTTCCTGCTGCACACCAAGGACAACTGGGACAAGTTCTCAGCCCCAAAAGCACAAACAGCGGTGGCTGGAGGGAGGAACAAGAAGGATGGGAGCTCACAGCCTGGAGCTGGGATTGGACAATTCAACCCCAAAGTGCAAATGGACCAAAACTGATCCAAGTGTGAGACCTCGTGCCCCTTTGTCCATTTTGTGCCCGTTTTGGGTCCACCTTGGGTGCAGCCCTGGCCAGGCTCTTGTCCTGCCCAAGGTGTGTCCTAAAGGCCTTTGAATAAATCTCTCCTTTATTCTCCAGCTCTGTGCAGTCTCTGCTCCAGCTCAGCCTGCCCAAGGCATCAGCATCTTCTGGAGATGAAATAAATTCCCAAAGTGAACAAAAGTCACTTTTCCCCCTTGTTCTCAGCGAGGTTTTTGTGCTGCTCCCCCGAGCAGGGCAGGACAGCTGCTGGAAGGAGGCAAAGCCCCCACAGGGGTGCTGCTAAAGGAGCTGAACTAAAGGTTAATCTGTCAGCCTCTCACCCAGGCTTGGCCTTTCCTTTATCCCCACACCCGGGGCTGTGTCCCTGCCGCGGGGCTGGGCCCTGCTGTCCTGCTTCAGCAGCTCTGGGAAACGTCTGCAGGAGTTCCTGGTGCTCTGCCCTCCACCCCTAAAACCTTCTTCTCTGGGACACCTGGGGACACCTGGGACACACCTGGGGACAGCTGGGACACCTGGGACACACCTGGGACACACCTGGGACACACCTGGGGCACACCTGGGGACAGCTGGGACACACCTGGGACACACCTGGGACACACCTGAGCACACCTGGGACACACCTGAGCACACCTGGGGCACACCTGGGGACACCTGGGACACACCTGGGGACAGCTGGGACACCTGAGACCCACCTGGGACACACCTAGGGACAGCTGGGACACACCTGAGCACACCTGGGGCACACCTGAGCACACCTGGGACACACCTGGGGACACCTGGGGCACACCTGGGGCACACCTGGGACACACCTGGGACACACCTGAGCACACCTGGGGCACACCTGAGCACACCTGGGGACACACCTGGGACACACCTGGGACACCTGGGGACACACCTGGGACACACCTGGGACACACCTGGGACAGGGACAGAGGTCCCTGGGCACCCCCTGAGCTGCACCATGTGCTCAGCAGCGCAGGGATGTGAGCGCAGGGCTGCAGCAGGAGCAGATTCCTGCGGAGGAATTCCTGTGGAGAGCAGGGATCTCACAGCTCCCAGGGTCTGGATTTTTGGCATTTTCCTGCTCTAACCGAGGTAGCACCTCGTGCTGTGTAAGGCCAGGGGACAGGATGGAGTCCAGACTGGTGGTTTGTGAGCTCTTCAGCAGCTCCTCAGCAGCAGAATCATGGAAAGCCCCTCGTCCAGCTCGGCCCAAGGGTGGCCCTTATCCCCCAATTCCAGCAGGTAGAGGGTCAGGAGAGGTCAGTGGCGCTGTGTGCTGCCCCTCGAGTGTCCAGGACACAAGGACAGGCCAAGGTTATCATTCCCAGAGCACTTCCCCACCTCCTGAGGCAGAGTTCCAGGCTTTGTTCCAGTCTGGGCTTCCAGGACAACTGCATTTCTTGCTCAGATGAGATTTGCTGTCAGGGAAGAGGATTCCATCACGCTCCAAGAGCAGAGCTGTCTGCTGGAATGCTCATCCCAGCAATCCCAGGCTCAGAATTCGATATGACAAAGTTCAAATTAGCTGTCTTGTTCCTTCCCAGAAACTCCATGGTGCGTGAAGTTCTGCCTATGTTCATCCAGATCCTCTGGTAGATCTCCCTGTCAAAGTCTAACTTCTGAGAAGAATCCTTTGGGATGAAAGGCACTGAATAATATCATTATTATGTACCTGCTCCTGAAGTTAAAATCAGGTGCTCACACACTCTGGAGAATTTTCTGCGTTGGCCTTTGAAGAATCATCTCCAGGGCAAATCCTCCTCCAGTTGAGATCTAGGATTTCACACACGACTGCTGCCCTTTGCTGCAGGAAGGAATGTCTAGGAAATGGACCTTGAAGCAATAAGTAAATGCAGCAGTTTCTCCTGGTGTGCAGCTGCTGAAGCGGTGAAAGACAGAGAAATATGAAGGACAGGCTGCTGTGACATATGAGCTCTGTCAACAAAAGAAATGTCACGTCAGCCTTGGATGAACACCCTCAAATCAACGGCGGGCATTGGATTGACTCAGCCGGTGTCAGGATGTCCTATTAAGAGATGGATGACTTCAGAGGGAGAATTTCTCAATCCATTTATATGAAGAATTTGCCTCTAAATCCAAAAGGAGGTTCTCAGCAGAATTGCTTTAAAATTTATAACCCAGCATCTGTATCTCTTTTGTTTCCGCGGCGAGGCGGAGGCGGGGAGGTGAAATATTCCCCGAGCGCGTCTGGACCTCTCCCTCCTGCCCAGACCCTCCACATTCCCTGCTCTGGGACCCATCACTCTTCTCTCTCCCTGTCCCTGGCTCCTCCTCTGCTTCAGCCAGTAAAACCCAGGGCTGATCACAACTCACCCTTCGGATTTGGGCCCCACACAGCTCTGGTCAGAGGCTTTGGGAGATGCCAGCCTTTTGTCCAGGATGGTTTTCCTTGAAGGCTGCAGTCAGGAGAAATCAATTTGCAGACTGGGAAGGAGGGTGGGGGAGTGCCAGCTCTCTCTGACCCCTTGGATTTCCACAGGTGCTCTTTATTTTTGCCAAGACCCCAGGCCACCAGTTGGTTTTCCTCTCTTCCACTGGTGAAATTCAGCGGTGATTAAAGGAAAGAGGCTGAGATCAAACACCATCAAAACACCTGCACTCAGGCACCGGGGGCATTCCTCCATCCTTATCCAGATCCCCTGGGAGCTGGGCTCGGAGCGGTCCTGGGGATGGCCTCTGGGATGGGTGAGCGTGGTGAGGGGGTTCACGTGGGGGTTCACTCCTGCCTGCTGCTCACACACCTCCCACCCGGCCAGGAGAGGCCCCAGGGAGTGCAGGGACACCTCGGCCGTGTCCTGGGGAGGCTCTCCATGAGCAGCAGGGGATGCTGCCTTGGTTTAGGGACGGGCAGCACCAGGCAAGGAGACAAAACAACGTCTTGGGGAAGTCCAGCTCTCCAGAAGACAAAAGCAGGATTCCATGGTGGGCTCCATCCTCCGAGTCCGAGCACAGAAACCGCAGCGGAAGCGAGTTGCAATTCCGAGTGCACCTGCAATTCCAAGCCAACCTCCCTCATCCAGAGCACAGCAGTTTGGGACCCCAAAGCTTGGAGTGGCTGCACTTTTAGTCCTGATCAAGTACTGCTTTCTGAGTAGTGTGTTTAATGAGCCATGATGTCTGTCAAACAAGGAATTCCAACGACAACATCTCCCTCCCGGACAGGAGAGGCCCCAGGGAGACCTTGGCGGTGCCCTTGGGAGGGATTGTTCTGGGGATGGCTGCATTCCCTGGTCTTCCTCTCCGTGGGATAATTGGTGCTCCCTGGGCTCCTTCACCAGCTGAATGCAGCTCAGAGCGGTGGGGAGGAGAGGAGACAAGAGGCACACCTGGGCTTTTGACCTTCCCAGCGAACATTCCGAGTGCCTGTGAGTGGAACCGCTCCAAAGGGCAGCTCTTGTCCCTCTGAGCTCCTTGCCCAGACCATTCATTCCCAGTCCCTTTTTTTACCAGCTGCAGCCTCAGCACAAGCTGCTGTGGGATCAGCAGGCCCCGGTCCTGGGGTCACATCACTCCACACCACTGTCCTGGCTTTCCTTGGTTTTGGGAAATCATGTGGTCTGAACTGAGCTGCACTTCCCTGGCCTCGGGAAACTTCTGCTGTGGGAGATGTTCCAGCAAATGCAGGGTGCTCCTTCCTGCTGGATCCATGTTTTCACCCAAACCCTGGTGCCTTTTCGTGCAGGGATGCCTTTAAACAGAGCTGGCCAAAATCCCCCTCAGCATCAGCAGCTCTTTGTGCGTTTGTCAGAGGTTCAGCTTCTCAAAGGCTGCTTAAGATCCCAGTTTAACTGGTTTGAAGTCAGAATTAGGAGTCATGAGCACAGCTCGCTCATCTGCATAATCTCTGGATTGTTTTTCCTGGGCTGGAAACCAAGAACTTCTGCTGTCAGTGCTGTCAGGGCTGATGGTCCTCCCCTGAGTGAAGACTGCTGTAAAGAATTCCCGTGGTATCCCAAAAAGAATAGGGTGAGATGCTAAAGGGCTCAGGCTGCGGCAGGTCTCAGCGCTCCTCTCCCAGCTCCTTCCCGTCCGTGCTGTTTCCAGCTGGCTGCAAACCTGGAGCTTTGTCTTTCCTTTTCAGGGGGGAGAAAACACAAAGGAAATCGTGCTTTTTTAATGCTTGCATGGAAGGCGTTCCCCTTTCCCTCTGCTCCTTGGGCTCTGCTTGTTCTCTCACCAGTGCCCCGTGCCAAGGAGGAGGGAAATGAGCTGAGGCCGGGCAGATGGTGACTAAACCTGCCCCAGGCTGTCCTCAGCCCGGTCTGGTCGCACCCTGGCATTTCTCAGCCTTGTTTTGCCGCTGGGAGCTGGGAACCCTCACGGGGCTGGTTCCTCCTGCCAGCAGGACACCCCCGGGCAGGCGCTGGGGCGGACACTGGCCCCTCTCTCCCGTTTTTCCCTCCCTTCCCCAAGGATCTGGCGGCGAGGAAGGGCAGACAGCAGCTCCACGGGTGAAATAAAAGAGGAAAATAAAGCCCTAGAAACACTGATGGCAATTAATGCGTGTTAGAAGTTGTGAGCTGCGCATCGCTGTCACGCTGGAGCACCTGGGAGGATTCTGTGGCTGGCACAACAAAGGGAGAAATAAAAGCAGCAGATCTGATGAACATAGAGAAATCAATCTGTTCCGAATTTGGGAAGAAGCGGGGTGAACAGTACATGAGGAGGATGAATTATTTTCCAGCCCTTTGACAGGGGGAGGATGATGTTAAACAACATTCGTCATCAGGGGAAATATTTATATTACAAGTGTAAGGAAAACCTCTGCTGAGAAAGGCTGGGCTCCCCTGGGGAGATCCCTGAGGGTCAGAGGGGTGTTAAACCCTGCCAAAATCCCCGGGATTGGGAGTTTGACCCCAGGCACGGGAGCACGGGAGGAGCTGAGAGGGGAGTCTGTCAAAACGGGACTGTATTTAACACCAGCCACCAGCCTCAGAGAAAGTAGGTCTCGTCTGACTGACCTGAGCCCTTCTATTTTTACTGGTATGCAAAGCAGATCGGTAACGATACCTGCAGAGGTGTGGTAAAATATTTCCTAACGCCGGGACGGCAGAACAGCTCGTTGCAGGATGAATAAAGCCCAGCTGAGGGAATGAGGGATCCAACAAAAACATTGATTTTTTTCCTCGTATAACCAAACAACGCGGGCTGAGCACGGAGCTGCTCCTTTCAGAGCCTATTTACCTACACAATTTCAATCTGGAGCTGGTTGTACCTTTCTTTAATACCTGGTTCCCAGCAATATCAGAAAATTCTTTTGCATTCCCTCTGCAGTCTTGCTCTCCTTCCCTGGAATCCAGCCCTCCTTTATCACGAGCAGATCTCCCCTCACTTCTGCCTCCCAGTTTTCTGCCCTTCTGCTGCGTCCTTAGCAGCAGAATCTCCGTTTGAGAGGCCCAGGGCAGGATTCCCCTGAGAGGTTTTGATGTGTTCAGTGCAAATATTCACATCTGGGCCGGGCCAGGTTCCCTTTGTGGCTGCGGGTGTTTGATGCACATCCCCTCATCGCTCTCATCCCGGGTGGGCGTCCGTGCTGGGGCAGCTCAGTCTGCTCCCTCCTGCCTGCTGGGGATCCCCAGGATGAAACCCTCAGGTGCTCTTTTCTACAACAAATCCCACGCTCTGGAAAAGAAACAGCCCCGAAGCGAGGATTTTTTTCCCCTTCTACTTTGATTTTTTCCCCCCTTTCCTACTTCGAGTTTTTCCTTTTCCTACTTTGATTTTCCCCTTTTTCCTTTTTGATTTTTGACCTTTCTACTTTGATTTTCCCCCATTTCTACTTTGGCTTTTTTTTTTTTTTTTCCCTTTCCTACTTCGATTTTCCCCTTTTCTACTTTGATTTTCCCCTTTTCCACTTTGATTTTCCCCTTTTCCATTTTCCATGCCGGCACCTGGGTGCTGATTAAAACCTTGACTCAAACAGAAGAAGGAGAAACTTGTGGGGGAATGAGAAATTCCTGATGGACTGAGGATGCTCTGATGGAACAGGAGGTCTGAGCATCCCGGATTTCTCTCTGCAGCAGAGAAAAATCAAATCCTTTGCAGTGAGAAGCTCTGGAGGTCTTTGATTCAAGGATAATCATTATTTCCCTCCTCAATTCCGTAACTTTTAAGGGCTGTGAGTAAAACCCATCAGGAGCTCTTCCACTCCAGAGCACTGTCATGATACAAATGTTTTATGAGTGTATATTTAAGCAGTTATAGAGCTGAACACGGAATTATTGGGATTTTTTCTTGCTTTGGAAATTTTTTTCACACCCGGTTATGCATTTTTAATTGACAATTTGCCTCCAGCTCTCTTGAATGCCAATTAAAATTCCATCAAAATACACTGAACTAGCATTGTTAAATGGACTTTAAATTAAAGTGTATGCAGGGGAAAGTCTATCTAAACTCCATCTGCATGAAAAAATGATCCAAAAATTGTTGTTTTGGGCCAGAACTCCCTCCCCTGCTGCATCTGGTGGGCCTGGGATGGGGCTGAAGGGTCTGCACATCCCAGAGGCTTTCCAAAGTCCTTTAGTGCCAGGCAGGGCTTCGTGCTTCCCAAAAGCCTGGGGAGGGAGCGTTTCCCAGGTCAGAAATCGTCAGCAGGGTCAGGTGAAATTCTGGCCACCAAAATTCGTCAGCTCCCCTCAGCACAGCCCCAGCGCTGGCCTGGGATCCGTCCTGCAGGAATCAGACTTTAGGGAGTCGTGAGGAATGAGAGGAAATGGATTGGGTTCGGAATTCCGGGGCTCTGCCAGCAGAGCTTCCCCCCCACAAAAATCCCAGTGCCTTCACCTAAACTTGCTCATGAAAGGCTGCAGGTTTTGTCCCGAGAGGATTTATCCCTTGGGACCTTTCACCCTCCGTTTTCCACGTTGTTTGGGAGCAGAAAAGGAAGGAAAAGCTCTGAAGGAGAGACCAAGAAACCCTATTGGGTAATTTTGGTGCTTAGTTAGATGTTAATGGCATTTCCTCAGCGCAGCAACCTGTGCTCTTTATCAAGCGAGAAGCCTCTTGCAAGAGGTTAATTTGGGAATATCTCGTGCTAAAGACGAGTATTTGTGGTATAAAATCGGTGTGTCCGTGTCCTGTGAGAGGAACACTCAGCGTGGGGGTTTAGCAAGGTCACTCGATGCTGCGAGTGCTGCTAAAACAGGAATTCATCCCTGTGTAAACATTGGTTATATTAATTGGGGAATTAGTTATCTGCCAGTGCTTGAGCGAGCCTCTCACCCAACTCAGAGAGAGCACAGAAACCTCTGAAAGGATAATTGAGATGAGACAATGCCTCCTTTAAAGATCATTCACCGTTTAAACTTCTTTAAATAATTAATTAGGCTCTGAAAGATCATTCTGAGAGCTGGTGAACTCTGCATGGAACACAGGGACCTAATTTAAGGCAGAGCATCAAACGTCTGTTCAGATCTTACAGAAGTGAAGGTAGAGCCCAGAAAACAGCAGGAACATGGGGAAAAAAAGCCAATGTTAACGAAAATCCAAGAATTTCTTGCAGGAACAGCTCCAGAAATGATGGGGAGGCAACAGAGACAGTGACAGGAGGCGTTTCTGTCGCCTGTCCTGGAGCTGTGCCCTCAGCCACACGTGGGGAAGGAACAAAACCTCTCTGCAAAGCTGAAGGCGGCAAATCCCAGAGCATCCCTGTGCCTCTGGAACGGGCACCTGGATCCCATGGGTCCTGCCCAGCCCGGGAGGGGACAGGCACGGGACAAACGCCACCTCCTGAAGCTCCCAGCTCAGGGCCAGCGCGCTGCCAGGGCGTTTGTGTGGGATGGAGAGGTTTTGTGGGGCTGGCACAAAGTGCTGGGGCAGGGCAGGAGCTGGGCTTCCCTCCGGAGCTCCTGGGGGATCCTCGCAGTGGGGACAGCGAGGGCAGAGCTGGCTGAGGCAGAGAAGTCCCCTGGGTTGTTTTTTTCTTTCTTTTCCTTTTTCTTGGGACTGATGAAAGTCTATTTTATAGGTGGTAAACTGACCAAAGGTTCCGGGTTTTGTCTCTAAGCATTGTCCACAAAAAACAGAAAAGAAGCTTCTGGGGGAGGGGAATGTTTCAAAGGTTTAAATCTGATTCTTAGTAATTTTTTTCTTTCTTTCAGTTTTATTAATAAACCTGCCTTTATACCCTTTCAGGTTTTGAGCCTGCTTTGCATTTCTCCTAAAGCAATCTCACAGCAGAAAAAGAGTAAATACTTCTGGTGGACACTCAGACCATTACACTGAATTTGGGAAACGGAAATTGGAGAACTTGAAACCACTACAGGGGCACAGGAGGGGACATGAAAAGCTGGAGATTTTGTCCTGAGAGGATTTATCCCTTGGGACCTTCCCCCCTGGGATGGAGGGGACAGAGTGCAGCCAGGGAGTGCCCTGACCACGGCCGTGGTTGGAGGTGGGAAGGGTTTCAGGGACTCCGTTCAATCCCTCTCCAGCCTTTGGAGTTTTCCAGATCCAGGCTGGCCTGAGCTAAAGCCCACCCTGCTCACTGGGGTGTGGACTGGAGCCTGCAGTGGTTCCTCACAAACATTTCCATGTCTCTGGGATCCTCTCACAGGCGTTGGAACGCTCCGTGCCCACCCATCAGAGCTCCCTCTCCCAGCTGGAAATCCGGGCTGGCTGACCACAGAAATCATGGAAAAGCCTGGGGAGACACGGCCAGATCTCTGCTTCTCCAGGAGCACAGAGTGATGAGAGTCAGCTTTCCAGACAGTGGCCGAGCCCAGGAGTCCTGCTTTCCCTGGAAAACAAACCCCTGCGGGAAAAGAAACAGGATCTGGCTCTTTGGACTTCTGAAGGATACACCAGGAGCTGCATGGTGCTTCCCAAATCTCCCGTCACAATCAGCCTCATTCCGATGAACTGCAGTTGCACCACGTTGTGGCCATCGCTTTATGATGCCACCAGAAACCCGGCCTGGGCCAAAGCCAGGCTCTGCATCCTCCTTCAGCGTGCTGGGAAGCTCCTGGATTTTGGGAAGGCGGTGAAGAGCCTGGTGTCCAGGGTGAGGTTTCCAAGGAACGTACAAGGAAGGGTTTCTGGAGGAGGAGCAGCCTGGCTCCTTAGGAAACACACCCCATCCCATCCTATCCCAAATGCCATCCCAAATGCCATCCCACCCCATCCCTAATCCCATCCCATCCCATCCCATCCCATCCCATCCCATCCCACCCCATCCCTAATCCCATCCCATCCCATCCCATCCCATCCCATCCCATCCCATCCCATCCCAAATGCCATCCCAAATGCCACCCCATCCCTAATCCCATCCCCTGGATCCCTCTGGATCCACCAGTGCTCCCTGCTGGAATCCTGCAGGATGAGGATCACCAGACCCTGGCATTGCGGGCATTGGACGGATTTGTCAATGACAGCAGTTTGCTCACGGCCTTGCAGAGTGGAGCTCTGAGCATCTTGGAGCCCCTTCCAAAACCTAAAGGGATTTGCAGAGAGCTGGAGAGGGGCTTTGGACAAGAGACTGGAGTGGTGGGAAATGGCTTTAAACTGAAAGAAAATAGATTTAAATTAAATATTCGGAAGAATTGTTCCCGGTGAGGGTGGCGAGAGCCTCTCCAGAGGATGCTGGTGAGGAGTAGGGTGGTGGAGGGCTGCTCCCTAATGAGGAGCAGTTTGTGGTGGCTGATAAGAACTATTTTGCAGCAGAACATAATCTACTGTAACACTTTATTATGCCTAATGCAAGGGGAGAGTAAACAGCGCTGCCGAGAATTAAAATCAATCGCATTCTCCTCTCCACAGCGATATCAGCTCGTCAGTAATTACTTGTTTGTTGTCTTCATTGTGAATCCCAACAATTCCAAGGTTGCTAATGCTCCGAGAGAGAAAATGAAATTACATATTCAATTTATTCTGCACGGAAACAAATTACCAGGAAGAAAAGGGGATTTATTTGCATTCCTGCCATGGAGCCGGTGGCACCCTGAGGGATGGAGCTGCCTCCTCGCCGGCTCCCTGGGGGTCGGGGATCTCCTCCCAGCCCCACAAGTCGGAGCTCCCTCCGCACCTGTTGGAGTCCAGGGAATTCCTTTGGCTGCCCTGGAGGGTCAGAGACCTGGGCAGGGGGGTCTGGGACCCCAGCCCAGA
The DNA here is from genome assembly GCA_025960845.1 of Tachycineta bicolor. Classification (NCBI taxonomy): domain Eukaryota; kingdom Metazoa; phylum Chordata; class Aves; order Passeriformes; family Hirundinidae; genus Tachycineta; species Tachycineta bicolor. The sequence goes on from JANEHK010000108.1 coordinate 176,283, forward strand.
GCTCAGAGAGACACTGGATTTGATCTCAGTCCATGGGAAAAACTTCCTAAAC
>JANEHK010000108.1:208649-223486 GCA_025960845.1 Tachycineta bicolor
TTTTTTTTTTTTTTTTTTTTTTTTTGGTTTTGGTTTTGGTTTTGTTTATGTTTTGTTTTTTTTCCTTAGAAAAAGATAAAAACCAAAAAACTGCCCCGATGAGTTGCATCCCAGGGCTGATGTTGAGGCCGTGCTGCTCTGCAGCCGGGGCTGAGCAGCTGGAATCTGGGATTTGCTCGTTACTGGAATGTCCCTCTCGGAGGATAGGTGCTGCTGCTGACAGCCCCCTGTGACTGTCACCGTGAGGGTGAGAGCAGAGCTCTTGCTGGAGCAAAGCTTTTCTCCAGAGCCCCGGGGTTTTTGGACGATCCTTCAAGCTCGCAGCCTGAGCGCCTCACAGCCCCAGGGCCACAAACCCCTGTGGTTTTGTGCCCATCTGTGGCTCTCACAGCAGCAGGACCCCTTGGAAGCTCAGATTTAAGATGCTGAGAGAGGAGAAAAATGAGCCTCCACAAGGATTTTATTTTTTGAAAACATCTGTATGGCTTTCCTGGCAAGGTCAATGTTGTTGTGGAGATGGTCACCACACATAAAGTGATATGGTAAAAATCTTTAGAAGGTTCTTTATTACGGCCCCGTGCTGTCTTTTATGCAGTTTTTACAAACCTCATGGGCAACTTTGATTGGTTGACAGCTTTCTTGTTAATTATTCCATCGGTTAGTAAAAGACATTTTACTTGTCCATCAAATCTATCCATTCTGGGATTGTTTACATATTTCCTTTACTGATTCTCATGGGACTCATCCCTTGTTATTACAGGTGCATTCATTTATCACCCTCAGGACAGATCGCTGTGTTAAAGGAACTTCTCATTCTCCAAACAGCTTCATGCGAGAACCTGTGATATCAGCACTAAAAGATAGAAACGATGGCTCCATCCACAGCTCAGCGTTTTTCCCGTGCTCCCCTTTCCAGCAGGACCATCCACTCCACATCCCGGCCTCTGCTGCGAGCTGCAGCACGCACAGGAATCGCTGCAGCTCCCTCTCCTCGATGGCTGAGTGCCCCCGCAGCCTGGAGCCCCCGGCTCCTCCAGCCCCCGGCTCCGAGGCAATCTCAATCTTCTGTCCCAGGCACATCCCGGCAAGGGCTCAGCTTCCCTGGGATGCCCAGGAGGGGAGAGGGCCAGGCTGAGTTAATTGGCTCAGCCAGATGTTCACCCAGCCCGCGTCTGTTTGCATTTCCAGCTTTTTCTGAGGATCCTCCAAGCCAGCGCCGAGTCCATCAATTTTAACAGGGCGAAAGCATCTCGGGTGTGAGTTATTCCTGGAGATAAGTGACTACAAGTTGGACTCTCTGCTCCCAGGCATTCTCCTGATAAATAAGCAACGACATCAAAGCTTTACTGCAGCCTTCCGAGGGAGTGAAATGCAGAATGTCTTCCCAGATCCCCATAATTCAAAAATTCCCTGTCCAATTCCACACTTCCTCATGGAGACAAAGCACTCTGCTCTGGGCTGAGCCCGGACGTGAAAAATAAAATGAAGGCTGGAGCCGCCGTGGGAAATTTAGAGGAATGATGCAATTAAAATTAACTTACAGAGGGTTCTTCTGCCCCTGGCAGTGGCTGTGGAGCACTTTGGGGTCACCCGATGAGGGACACGGCAGAGCCAGAAGGAATTCACCTCAGCCACCAGGCTCCTGCTTCCTCAGATCAAACTCTGCCTAAGCCATGTGCTCCTCTTGCTCCCAGCTCAAAATTGGAGTTATTTCAAACCAGGAGAAGATGTGGGAATTACCACATCAGAAGGAAAAGGATGAGGAAGGTGTGAGGAGCAGCAGGGATGGCTCCAAGCTTTTCCCATCGTGCAGGTCTCCATGAGTGAGTCCAAGCTCTGTGGGACTCCCAGGCATAATCTGGGTTGATTCCCCTGGTGTCATTCCAGTCTATGCTGTTCCAGTCTATCCAATTCCAGCTTTCATTGGCCTCCAACCCTGCCAGGACCTCCATGGGGCCTGGGGGAGCTGGGACAGCTGAACACACTGCTGACAAAGCTGGTGGCGTGTCCAAAGGAGGGACAGGAAGGTGGTGGAGGGTCTGGAGGGGCCCCACGAGGAGTGGCTGAGGGACAGAGCTGGGGACAGAGCTGGGGACAGCTCCGGGACACTCCGGACAAGAGGGCAGCGAGGGGCTGGAGCGTGTCCAGGGCAAGGGACGGAGCTGGGGATATTAATGTATTATTGTTATTATCTACATTATTGTATATTAATACATTATTATTATTATCTACGATATTATATTGCAATATTCAGTATTCCATTCCTTTTTTTTTTTTATCTGGGAAAGCTGAGCTGTCTTCTCTCAAACCTTTCAGCTTTTATCTCCTCCCCCATCCTGCTCCTGCCTGGCTGGAACTTTTCCGTGTCCAGGCAGAACTCTGGAAGTTTTTGGCACCGTTTCGAAGGACGTGCTCCCACCTTTCCCACTGCTCCAGCCCCGTGTGGCTCCTCCAGCCCCTCACTTCCACATCCCCACTTCCAGCGGATTTTCACCGTCTCAGAGCCCAGGAAAGGATGGGAACGAAGTCCAAAGTCAGTGAATGATCCCTCCCCAGCTCTCACAGGATTGTTTCTGTAATTAGATGCTCAGGGAGCCCCTGGCTGTGCACAGACGTGGAAATGGGGGTTCCAAAGTTACCTGGAGCTCCCGAAATGCAGCTGTGAGTTAGGAGGACGTCCAAAGGGCTCCACTCCCTGCGGACGCCAGGGGTGCTCAGCAGTGGCCTCTCGGTGCCCCAGGCGCCGGTTTGCGATGGTGGGGGGCAATCTGAAAACCTGAACAAATACCGTCTGCAGGAAAATGATGCGTACCTGCGTGTGCTAAAGAGGATTCTTACCTTGATGCATTAATCTGAGGCGAGAAGAAATATTCACCGCTTCCACTAAGGAACAGAATTCTATGGCAAATAGACCTCCCCAGGCTGAACTTTGCAATAGGCTTTGAGCTCAATTTATCTTCTGGATGGCAAAATTTACCTTGTTTTGCTGTAAAAAGTCCAGGTGAGACAACAACAAAAATAAGGTTTTTTTTTTTTTTTTTTTTTTAATTTTTTTTTTTTTAATTTTTTATTTTTTTCCCCTTTAGAAACCTCAAGACAAATATGATTTAGTGCTGGTGATATTTGCTCTTGACAGAGCTAATGCTTTGGTAGCCTTTCCCTTGACCCCTGTGGATGGCATAGCCAGGAATATTTAAAATGTGATTTATGATGTGCTCTGTGCGGCTTTCCCGGACGGAGCTCAGAGGTGGATTTGGGGAGAAAAATTCCTCACTGGAGGCCTCCAGCTGCCTGTGCCCTGTCCTGAGCTCTTTGCTGGAACGGGTGGGGAAGGAGGAGGACAGAGGATTTCCCAAGTGAATTGGGAAAATGGGAACCTGTTGTGTTTTATTTTCTTTTTTTGCTAGGGTCGGGATTAAATGAGCTAGACGGTGTTTTATTTGTTTGGACTTAGATGTTTGTTAATTCTTACTTATATTACAGTTTCACAAACTGTGAGACCCTTTAGCTAACAAAGTAAAAACGGAGCTGTCTTTATCTCTCTAACAGAGCTTTTTAAGGATAAATTAATTAAGAAATGGAATTATTATTTTTGCTTTTAACTTAATAATTAACTACCTGTGGCTTGCAATGCGGACTTTATATTTAATCATAAAATATTACTTAAACTTATGAAGAGGAAGGTGAAAAACAATGATTTAAGCTCTAAAACCTTTATTTTGCTTTCTCTGTAGTAGCATATCCTAAAACTTCAAACTTTTAAGTTTTCTACTATGTGATTCTACACGCTTTTATTCAAACCACACAGCCGTAATGTTAGTTTTATTATTTAATTTTGGGAGCTTTCTCCATGGCCTCAGGTCGATGCAGTGTTTGCTTGGAGGTCAGTGCGTGTCTGGAATTCTCAGTGCCCAGGGTTGGAGACAGGAACCCGTTTTCAGCACCCAGGAAGGGCCAAGGGAAGTGCCAGAGGAACAGAAAAACATGGAATTGTTTGGGCTGGGGGAGAAGCCTTGAAGATCCAGTCCCTGCCCCGGAGCTGGGAGTCCCTGGGGGCGCGGGGAGCAGGACAGTGAAGGAGAGGCACGGGGCCAGGGGCAGGAGCTGCACTCAGAGCCCAGCACGGATCTCATTTCAGCTCCTGCCTTTGCCTCCCGGCTCCTGAGCGCCCTTGGCCTCTCAGCCTCAGGCTTCTCTCCATAAACCTGGGGTGGCATCCATCCCTGAGCACGGAGCCGCCTCAGGAGGACAAACCTACTGACGATTATAAAGCGCTGGGGTAGCTGTGGCAGCAGATATTCTGAGTTTTTCCACCTCACAAGCGGAGACAAACACAGAGCTGAAGGTGCCCTGAGACCTCCCCACGCCCCCGAGCTGACCCATCACTTCCCAGCCCCTGCTTCCCCAGAATTATTCCAGGAAAAGTTGCTTCCCTTGGGTTGGAAGCCACGGAGTAAATTTTTTGAAAGCACCTTGCTTTATTGCTCGCTGGACAGATTATTCCCAACATCACGGCTCGGGCTTGGAAAGAGTCCATAACGCTTGACGGCGATAAAACAGAGAGCTGAGGCACGGAATTTATGGCCGTGAGCTAATGAAGTGCAGGGATGAATGTTCAGTGTAAAGCTGCTCCCTGCACCTCTCAGCAGCTCCCAGCGCGGGGGTTTGGAGGATCCAGCGGCCCTGAGCCTCCCTGGTAATATCCAGCATTTTCATTTAATCACAACAGCTCCAGCCGCTGCGAAAAGGAGCCGAGACAGGGGAGGGATTGCTCCGTGAGAGAACAGCAGTGCCAGGAGGAGGGAGAGCTCGTCCAGGCTCTGGGGAAATAGGGGTGGCAGTGATTTGTTACGCTGCTGAAAGGTGAGAGCCCCGCAGGCAGGGGCTGAGCAGCTCCGCTCACCCTGTGCATCCCAGGAAGGTGCTGCAGCCCCAAATCCAGGCCTGGAGCTCCGCAGGAGATGCAGAACGAGGTGCAGGGCGTGGGGAGGAGTTCCTGGGAGCTGGACCAGGCTGAGCTGGGCGCTGGCAATGCCATGCCTTGATCTTGGGAATCATCTGACCCCCACGGCCAGATTCCCTGGGGTTATCCTGGTGGGGCTGCTGCCAGAAGGGAGTGGGGGTGTCCGTGCCTCTGTCAGGAGCCAAGCTCACCCTCGGAGCGTGGAGATGGAAATCCCAGCGGCCCAGGTGGGTTTGTGCGCTCCCCTCCCTTTTCCCGAGGAGGATTCATCCATCTTTTGTGCTTGAATGGAAAACCTGGTGAGGTCTGAGTGGCTCCTGGGTGGGAGAGAGATCCCACCACGCCCAGCAGCACCCCTGGGTGGGCAATGCCCTCCCCACCCTTCCCAAATCCCGAGGGAACAAAAGATCCCGTGACGATCCCGTGCCCTGTGCTCTGGGATGGCCCTGCTGGAGCAGGGAGGTGGCACCTGCTGTGGTCCCTGACCCATCCTGGGATTCTGGGATTTTCCCCGCTCATCCCTGGGCAGAGCTGGACTGGATTGTGCTGTGGTTCACCTCTTTTTGTGCGTCCACTGCGTAAAACTCCGAGGAGCTGCAATCAGAGCAGTTAAACATTCATGTGAAGCTTTGTCCTTATTCCTTCCCCTGCTCACAGAGCTTCCCAGGAACTCCCAGAAACTCTCACTCCCAGGAACTCCCACTCCCAGTAACTCATTCCCAGTAACTCTCATTCCCAGTAACTCTCATTCCCAGTAACTCTCACTCCCAGTAACTCTCATTCCCAGTAACTCTCACTCCCAGTAACTCTCATTCCCAGTAACTCATTCCCAGTAACTCCCATTCCCAGTAACTCACTCCCAGTAACTCATTCCCAGTAACTCTCATTCCCAGTAACTCATTCCCAGTAACTCACTCCCAGTAACTCTCACTCCCAGTAACTCTCACTCCTAGTAACTCTCACTCCCAGTAACTCCCACTCCCAGTAACTCACTCTCAGTAAGTCTCACTCCCAGTAACTCATTCCCAGTAACTCTCATTCCCAGTAACTCTCACTCCCAGTAACTCTCACTCCCAGTAACTCAATCCCAGTAACTCTCACTCCCAGTAACTCTCACTCCCAGTAACTCTCACTCCCAGTAACTCTCACTCCCAATAACACTCACTCCCAGTAACTCATTCCCAGTAACTCTCATTCCCAGTAACTCTCATTCCCAGTAACTCATTCCCAGTAACTCTCATTCCCAGTAACTCTCATTCCCAGTAACTCCCACTCCCAGTAACTCACTCCCAGTAACTCTCATTCCCAGTAACTCCCATTCCCAGTAACTCACTCCCAGTAACTCACTCCCAGTAACTCACTCCCAGTAACTCACTCCCAGTAACTCCCACTCCCAGTAACTCATTCCCAGTAACTCATTCCCAGTAACTCTCATTCCCAGTAACTCTCACTCCCAGTAACTCTCGCTCCCAGTAACTCTCATTCCCAGTAACTCTCACTCCCAGTAACTCACTCCCAGTAACTCTCACTCCCAGTAACTCACTCCCAGTAACTCCCACTCCCAGTGGATTCTCCGTCCCGGTGGATTCTGGCACTGAAGCCGATGTGCCTCCCCTGGCCAAGGACACTTGTCCAGCAGCTCCATCTGGGGACGCTGCGGTGGCACCTGGCCAGGGATGCAGCAAAGCTGAGGAATGAGTGACCTTGGCTGCTGCTCTGCCTCTCTCGTGGAGGGCAGGGCTGGCACTGGAGCATCCTCTCCCTCGCTGGAGACGGGGGGAGCCGAGCTGAGGCTTCCCAAAGTGCTCGAGTTACACCTCCCTTGTGCATTCCTTCAAATTCCAGAAGGGTTTTACCACCAGCGTGGCCTGAGCAGCTTTCCCTGGGCAAACACACCCTAAAAAGCTGAAAAGCCTCTTGAGCACCTCAGGAAAATGTTTTCACTTTCGGAATGTTTGCATCATCACAGAGGCAGATTCTTGGTGCTGCTCTCACTGGAACTCCCTTCAAGCCATAAACTGCCCTGGACACCTCTCCGGGTTAGAGCCAGCCCAGGGACACTCCCAAACCCTTGAGTTTGGCTGGAAATGAAATGCAGGAGAGAGCAGTGGATTGACAGCTCCTGGGAACCCTCTGAGGGCCACTTGGAGCTTTCTGCAGGAAAAGCCTGGTGATATTTAACTGTTTCTGTCCGGCCAAGCTGCTCTGGAGGGAGGGACACACCACGTTTACGTTCCTGCGCTGTCCAGAGTCACCGAGCTCTGGAGATGCTGTCACACGAACTCAGCACACTCCTGGCTGCTGCACTGGAGTTTGGGCTGCCCTAAAAGCATCACAGCAAAGAGTCCCTGCAGTCCTGAGGAGCTGGCTGAGGGTGGTTTTGGGTCACTCATCTCACAGTGTGCCTCCAGCTTTTGCACCCAGGGTCTCCTCCTTCCCTCCTCAGCTGTGCAAATCCTCTTGCAAAGGCCCCGAAGGACTCTGCTCTTCCAGAGCAGCCTCTCCTTCCCTTGGCAGCCTCACCCGAAAGCACAACCCTCTTCCTGTAGCACTGGGATCCTTTGAGGGGACAAGGCAAACCCCCAAATCAGCGTCCTTGGAGACAACATCTGCCCAGATGTGTTTGGGGCCAGGTGTGGGCAGACATTCCCAGCACATCGGTTCGACCCCTCATTCCCATCAGGAGTTGGGCACGTGGTGAATCCCTCCTTCTGCCCGTGCCAGCCTCCAGATTCCAGCTGTGCCAGCCCTTGGAGCCTGGCACAACCCTTGGGACGGGCACCAGCTTCTCCCTGGGGCTGGGGCTGGGAGGAACGGGATTTTTGGGACATTTCCTGTGAGTGTGGGACCTTTTCAGGGAATGGTGCTGCTGTGACAGGGCTCAGGTTGTCCCTTGGCCCCAGCACAGGGGACAGAACCGGGGCAGAGCTGCCTCTTCCCAGCTGGGACCCGAAGCCATGGGGTGAAAGCATTCAGCTCACCCACCTGAGCAGGTGCTGGCTGCAGGTTGGGCACTTGGGGGGCTGCTGGAGGTCACAGATGTGCCTGGACCTGTGCAGAGAGAGGCTGCAGCCCCCTGGCGCCTTTTGGGACTACCTAAAAACACAGGCCAGACAGAATTTAGGGAATAAAAAGCAGTTCTATTTATTGAAGGGGCTTCAGGCACATTTTGGGCAGATGAAGCCCCCCAGGAGCTGCACTCAGAATGGACAATGGGTCACGGGTTTCCACACTTTTATAAATTTGGTCCATTTGCAGACTGGGGGTTCAGCTCCCAATTACAGCTTCAGGTAATGAAGTGATTCACCCCAAGTTTACTCCCCCCAAACTCACTTTTGTTTCCATCTCAGGGCCTGAGTCAGTGAGGTGTCCTTGATCCCCAGCCTGGAGAGGAATTGTTGTGTCTCACCAAAATAGGGAAGCAGCAGCTCACACTGTGTGTGGGGTTTAGAGTTCTACACTAAAGAACTGCAGGATTACAAATAGTTGAAAAATATGAAAGCTAAAATCCAAGGGCATCTCCCTACCCCACTGAGGTTTCACTGGGGGCATCCCTGGGCTCCCCCTGAGCCGCTCTCCCTGCTGCAGCACCAGCCCCACCCCTCTTTATTTGATTTATTCCCAGTTTGGCCCCGAGCCCCGCCAAGCCTGGTGACAAGGGAGCCCTGGAGGAAGCAGCTGTGCCTTTCCAAGGAGTGGCTTTGCTCTTTGATCTGTTGGCTCCAAGGGGAAGGGAAGGACCCTCACATCTCAGCACTTTGTTCACGCACATGTAATTAAGATCTCCTGCATCTGCAGCCCGACCTGCCTTTAATTAGAGACATCTCAGTGCCGTGAGCGCTGGCACAAACAGATAATGGAGCTGTCTCTGTGCACTGCCAGGAGACAAAACCGGCCCCGGGAAGAGACAATCTCCCTGGGAATGAGCCCTGTGCCTCGGGATTCACGGCTCACGAGGCTGATGGAAGGGATGGAAGCCATCCCTGTGTCCTGGGGTGCTGGGCTCCCGGGGCCAGAGAGGGGCTGTGCCCCTTTAGAGCTCCTTTAGAGCTCCTTTAGAGCCCCTTTAGAGCCCCTTTAGAGCCCCTTTAGAGCTCCTTTAGAGCCCCTTTAGAGCCCCTTTAGAGCCCCTTTAGAGCCCCTTTAGAGCTCCTTTAGAGCCCAGCCCGCCCTGGGATGGCCACGGCCCTCCTGGGACCTGCAGGGTCACACCAGCTCCTGGGAAGGCTCAGCTTAGGGCAGAGATGAGCCAGGCTTGGGCTAAGCCAGCCCACACTGCCAGCGCTGTGCCCAAACTGGGGCTGAGCCCCACAGGAGGAGGGTAAATCCCAAACCCTCTCTGCTTCTATCCTGTGCTGTTTCATCCCCTCTCAGGCTGAGCTTTAGAGCCCCTTGAGCCTGGTTCTCAAACACGGGAGGAGGAGGAGGAGGAGGAGGAGGAGGAGGAGGTCCTGGACAAAGGATGGGGCACTGGTGTTGCCTGTGGGCCTCACTCTCTTCGATTTAAATCCATCTCTGTGAGCTGCTCACGCTCTCGGATCTGAGGGAGGAGAATAAACCAGGCAATAAAGGAAGCTGCCACTTGGGAACTCTTCTTTTTTTGTTATTTTTCCATTATCTCCTCCGTGAGGGAGAATTGTTCTGTGCCAGAAGAGCCGATCTCCTGGGTGGGGAGATGGTGGAGCTCTGAGGCATTCACCTGCTGGTGGAGAGCAAGGAAAAAATTGTTTTCTCAGTGAGGAGCAGCTCATTTCCCCCGTTATTTTTTTGTGTGTTCAGAGGAGCTTGGCAGCTCCGTGCTGCACCCAGGGGATGCCTGGGCCAGCCAGGATGGAGGAGAGGGAATGAGGCAGCACCAGCAACACCAGCAGGAGCTGGGAGGAGCAGGAGGCAGCACACAGGAACAGAATCCCAGAATCCTGAGGGCTGGGAAAGGCTTTTGGGATCATCAAGCCCAGCCACAGCCCAGCCCAGCCACGTTCACCACTAAACCCTCTCCTGGAGTGCCACCTCCACACATCTTTGACCCCTCCCAGGGGCAGGAAAAAGGCTGGTCTGAGCTGTGCAGGGCTCTGAACTGAGCCAGGCTGGGAGTGGGCTCCTCTCCACCTCCCCACTGCTGAGGGGGCTGGTTGGGCCATCTCCAGGGAGTTGTTCCTTTCCACCGAGCAGAACTCCTGGGATTGCAGAAAAAAAAAACTTGTTTTGCTGTTTGTCTTTGTTTTCTAATTTATATTAATATGAGACAGGGTTCAGAGCTCAAGGAGCGTTTTGTTTTGTTTGTGAGTTGTTAAGAATGGTGTGTGGACAGATCCAAACCCTTGGTTTAACGGGAATGCTGCTCCGTTGGCTCAGGAATGGGCTCTTCTCAATCGGCTCTGTTGATATTTCACCCCTCTGGCCACTGAATCTCCTCTTTAGTCAGCAGAGAAAACTCATTTCAGCTTTATCTCAGCTTCCCTCAGGAATCTGCCACGGGATGGGATGAAGGACACTTCTCTCTCCCAAAGGAATTTTGGAGGGGCTCGAAGACACAGATTTAAATGGGAGCCCTCAGCTCAAACTCCATCCAGATTCAGCAGGACAAAGAATTCCTCACTAATAACACAAATATATCTTTGGCTCTGGTGGCAAAGGCGCCAAACAGCTGCAGCCAATTATAGAGGGGACAAGAAAGTCAATATATGGCTAAATTAGAAATAAAGAAATTAATATGATTTAATGAGTTTTAACTCCACAGAAAGTTGAAGGAGGATGGGCTATTTTGAATTTCGACTCATTGCAAACAACGAAGTGGTTTGACAGGAGATGCTAAATTTCCCTGAAGACCACTCTTTAATTAATTTAAAATCATAAAGCAATTTACATATTTAATACTAAACACCCATACAATTGATTTGGCACTCAGAGGAGAGTGTGTGGTATTTAGAGAAACAAAAAGAAAAGCCGGATTTCTCAGAGAAAAATAAGAAATTGACTTATTTAAGGGCAAAATTCACAAGGAGCAGGATGAACAATCCTTCGGGTGAAAAAACTCTGCTCCTCTTCCACACACCTGACCCAAATTTCCCTTTTTCAGGCCGAACCCATTCCCTTTTGTCCTGTCACTTGAATTCCCTGCAGGAACTGGAGGTGTCCGCAGGACCTTCTCCTCTCCAGCTGGACAGCCCCAGCTCTCCCAGAGCCAGGGGAGGTGCTCCCGTCCCTTCACCAGCCCCCAGCGGGTTGCAGCGCGTCCTCGCGCCCGCGTGGATGATCCCACGCGAGGAAAAGGGTTTGGATTCACCTCTGACCATGGGAGGAGGATGAGCCGGAGAGTTCCGTGCCCTTCTCACGGCGCCTCTTGGGTTTCTGGAGTATTTCCCGAAAGCTGTGGCTGTTTCTGTGGGGCAGCAAGCCAAATTACCCCTCCTTGGTGGCTGTGCACTGCAGAAGGAGCAGAGAGGTGCTCAGGGCTTTTTGGGGTGCCTTAGCCGGGTGTAAGGGCTGTCCTGCGCCTGAGCACAGCTTCTGCTTTATTTTTGTACCCTTTGTGATTTTATCATTTATTAAAACCTCTTGTTTTTCGAAGCACGCCCGCTCAGCCGTCTCACAACTATTCTGAGCCAGTCTGAGAAGTGCTGGACGCCCTCAGAGCGTGAAACAGCTCCGTGGGGCTTACGAGGGGCTGGGCACCACGCAGCCACATCGCCAGGTCCCCTCTGGGATTGCTCCAGCAATCCCTTGTCCTCCCCATGCTGGGGACACCAGAACTGGGCACTGCTCCAGGCTGGCTCTCCCCAGAGGCAGAATCCCCTCCCTGCCCCTGCTGCCCACAGCTTTGCGTGCAGCCCGGGATTTGTTTGGCTTTCTGTGCAATTTTCCTCCAGGGTTTGTGCCCAAAGAGCTCAGGAGTTTTCTAGGACCCGATCGACTTCCTCTGTGGCTGTGGAGCCGAAGGAAAAGACAGCCAGGTAAGAGAATTCTCGTGTCTGGAGTCTCACCTCCTGTCTGGTTGCAGGTGGCTCTGCCAGGAGCCCCTGGGCATAATTTGTGTTTGTCTTCCTCTCTCTTCCTTTGATGGACGAGTGTTTATTTTCTTATTTTTCCAGCCTGAGTGGGGAGCAATGGAAGATGCCTGGAGCAACAGTTTTCCAGGCCATTAGGAAGCCAGTGAGAGAGGGGCTGAATCTCGGGGTGATGTTTTTCACTGGCATCAGAGAAGGAGGGCATGGCCTGTCCTATTCAAGCAGTTCAAAGAATTCTTCACACGGAGGAAGGAGCACCAAGTTTAAGGGTTGGGAGAAAAATAAGGAGAAGATCAAATAAACTCTCAAACCTGGCTGCGTGTGATCTCAGAAGCCTTCAGACAATAACATGCTATTCCTCATCATTACTGAAAGGCAGAATTAAAACTGCTTTAGTGCTTAAAAGTGCTTTTCTGGACTCCCAGTGGAACGGGAAACTGGGAATTTCTGGGTTTATGATTGTTTGGGAGCTAAGGAAAAGCTCCCCCAGGAGCAGTTTATCTGCAATTCCTGCCGGGAGCAATCCTCAGCCCAGCCCTGGGGGAGCACAGCCCTGCGCTGGGCTCTGCCCTGAACATGAAATTCCTCTAAGCTGGAATGGGCTGGATGGGAGTTCTCAGCTTTTTGTGAGGTTTTAGGATTCTCAGGTTGAGGACAGTGAGCACAGAAGAGTTTGCAGAGGAAGAAGGGAACTGGTGAATAGCTCCGGTGACAGAGGCCAAATCCTGAGCGTCTGGAGAGCTTTGGGTCAGAGAAATCATGGATTTATGGAATATCCTGAGAGGGAGGGGCCCCAAAGGGATGGATCAACATCAGACATCCCTCACAGAGCCTTGTTTAGCCATCCAGGACCCAGGGCACTGCAGGAGACAGCAGGGATAAAGCCTACTGCTGCTGCAGCCACTCCGCTCTTGCTACTGTTTGTTTCTTTGGGAATTGCCTCGCTTACTCGAAATAATTTAAAATTTTGTACACAAAAACTAATCAAGAACCCAAATTATCTCCCTTTTAAGCATGGGAAGAAATGCAGAATCAGCCTGAAATCGTCTCGAAAATAATAAAGGCAGATTCAGCGGCAGACTGAAACGCAGAGCGAGTACAGCTGTGAGCTGGTCTAGGTTTATCTCAGCTACTGAAAGGCAGACAAAAGGTATTGGTCTAGCTCAGATTTAATTTTTATTTTTTTTTTTTAAACTAACGCTTGGTTGTGTAGAGATTGGGGAAATAATGAATATTCTGCTTCAGCTGCTGCACCAAAAAATTCAGAAGCAGAATGGCACATGTCAGACTGAAACAAGACTGGTGCTGCTGCTTTGTAAGTGGGATGAAGGCTCCCTTTAAAAACGCTATTTTTAGTCAGCTAAAATTTGCCATTGACATGAAGCGAAATGTTGTCTCCTTTTCAGAACTCGGCCCTCCTGCTCGGTGTTTTTCCTTCAGCGGGAGCGATGTGGGGGGAAAGGTTTTGGAGCATTCCTTGCCGCTTTCGGAAGGATTTTTGCTCCTGAGAATTTCGGGTTTCTCTTGTGCTCCCGCTTCTGGTTAAATCAAGACCAATAAAGACTGACCATGTTTTGAGGTGGTTTGGTGACCCCAGTCCTCTCTTGGAGTCCAGGGCATTCCTTTGGCTGCCCTGGAGGGTCAGGGACCTGGGCAGGGGGGTCTGGGACCCCAACCCAGAGCCCAGAGGGACACTGGCTTTGATCTCAGTCCATGGGAAAGGCTTCCTGCACTGCGGGAGGGATTGCAGGGCACAGGAGTGTGAAAGAGAGGAGTTTAGCTCATCACAGGGTGAGAAAACAGTGGGTTTGGGGTTTTAGTGTGGAAGTGAACGGGGGCAAGCTGGAGGATTTGGGGCATTGTCTCCTGCTTCTTCTTTCTTCTTCCCTCACTCCATTTCCTGCAGTGACGGTGGCACAAAGTAGTTTAAAGAGATTGGGTCAGAGTAGAGATGACCTGTTCAGTATGAGTGATAGACACTGGCAAATAATGATAAATAAAGAACACATAGCAATTAGTATAAAAGATAGCGACAGCCCTGTGTGAGAGGAGTCACCAGATGCCCGAGCAGCTGCACAGACCTTTGCTGGGCACTGAGAAATTTGTAAGATAAGAAACAATAAACAAAGGTGACAACCTTGAAAAATCAGAACCTGAAGACTCCGTCTCTTTGTTGCGTCAGGCTCAGAGCTTTGCAGAAGGCAAAAAGACTCTAAAACCACCTGAATCTCGGAACAAAACCCGAGAGCCCTCAAGTGGCACCGTGCCCACGCCAGGGCGGCACAGGAGCAGACATTCCCAGCGGGAGCTGCAGCCTGGGAAGTTCAATCCCCTTCCCCAAGGTCCGTCCTGCCCCTCTGTCCTGGCAGGAGCCGCTGTGCCCGGCCCCGGAGGGGGCTGGTGACCAGCGGAGCAATGTGACGTGCCAATTGCCTGAGCGACGTGTCCTTCCCCCGGAATGCAGCCCGAAATCACGGCAATTACACGTGGCAATCATTAATAATTGCATTTCCCTTCAATCCATTTTTTACTAAAATATAGCTTTTGTGCCAGATTCCAGTTAATTTTTTTCCCATAGATGTGTCTCGGGCCTTGGCAATATTCCTGTGGGAAGATCAATCAGAGCCCGGGACAGGATGACACGCTGATTTCTGGGGGGATCCAAGTTTTAATTAATTGTTATTCATAAACTAATTATTGGATTTACAAATGAGTTCTTGGGAAATTCATTAGCCCTTGGAAGCTGCGTGTCAGCCATTTGCAGCAGGATGTGAGTCTGCTTTTCTTCAGGAGATGGAAATCCGTGCCTTGAAATGCAAAAAGGTTTGGGTTTGGTGTTTTTGTGGTGGTTTTTTTTTTTTTTTTTT
>JANEHK010000108.1:270536-281385 GCA_025960845.1 Tachycineta bicolor
AGAGTCCCAGGAGCAGCTCTTGGGGATAACAAATCCTGCTGGAGTGGGGATGGGTTATGGAGAGTCCCTTCTGCTCGCTCTAGGGTGGGTTTCTCCCCAGCTCCAGCAGACCTGGGGGACTGAACGAGCCCCATCCTGATGGGATTCCAGGGCAGCTCCCTGAGGGAGCCACAAGCCCAGGACCTGCAGGCACGAGGACACAGCAGCTCCAGCGGGAATTCCACATCCAGCCCTCCTCCCCAGGGCTTGGATCACCGGCTGGAGGTGACACTGACGTTGCCATGGGAGGGATAAAGGAGCCAATTCCCCTTTAGAGGGGTTCAGAGTCACAAAGCTATCGAGGATCCACAGAGCTGGGAGCTGGAGATCAAACCTGAGCTGTGCAGTGCCCCAGATCAGGCTGGAACATAAAGAATGACAGAATGAGACAGAACCACAGAATCACAGAATTCACAGAATTCACAGAATCACAGAATCACCAGGCTGGAAGAGAGCTCCAAGATCATCGAGTCCAACCCAGCCCCAACACCTCAACTAAACCCTGACACCCAGTGCCACATCCAGGCTTTGTTTAACACATCCAGGGATGGTGACTCCACCACCTCCCCGGGCAGATCATTACAGGACTTTATCACTCTTTCAGTGAGAAACTTTTTCCCTGCTATCCAGCCTGTATTTCCCTTGGTGCAGCTTGAGGCTGTGTCCTCTCCTTCTGTCAGCGCTGCCTGGAGACAGAGCCCAGCCCCAGCTGAGCACAGGCACCTCTCAGGGAGCTGTGCAGAGTGCTGAGGTCACCTCTGAGTCTCCTTTTCTCCAGGCTGAACAACCCCAGCTCCCTCAGCCCTTCCTCACAGGGTTTGTGTTCGTGCAGGAGCTGTGTTTAGTGAGATTCTGAGCAAACTCTGAGCTTGTGTGGGGTTGGGGGTGCAGGAGGCAGCAGGACTTGTGGCAGGGGAGGGGGTGCAGAGCAGGGACCTCTGTGGGGACATGGGCAGACGAAGGATCCCAGGATGGTTTGGGTGGGAAGGGACCTTAAACCCACCCAGTGCCACCCCAGCCATGGCAGGGACACCTCCCACTGTCCCAGGCTGCTCCAAGCCCTGTCCAACCTGGCCTTGGGCACTGCCAGGGATCCAGGGGCAGCCACAGCTGCTCTGGGAATTCCATCCAAGCCCCTCTCCGCCCTTGCAGGGAACAATTCCTGCCCAAAATCCCATCTCAATCGACTTTCTTTCCATTTAAAGCCCTCCCCTCTCAGTCCTGTCCCCCCATCCCTTGGAAATAATCTCTCTCCATCCTTCCTGTAGCTCCTTCAGGTACTGAAAAGGGGGAAAAAAAAGTAAATAAAATCCATGCAACATCTGAAGTGCTCCCATCTGTGTGAGGTAGATCTGGAAAAGGGGAATTCCAGGGACCTTTGCAGTGTTGTGGACTCAGCAATGCTCTGCTGCAAAATTCAACCCAGGGCACAAAATCATTTCCTCCTGTCCCCTGTTTCTCCAGGAGAGGAATCCCTTCTCCATGCCCTCTCGTCCCGGAGAGGAGATTTCAGTAATCTCTCGGGCCAGTTTGAACACCAAAGCCTCGGTATCAGT
The DNA here is from genome assembly GCA_025960845.1 of Tachycineta bicolor. Taxonomy (NCBI): domain Eukaryota; kingdom Metazoa; phylum Chordata; class Aves; order Passeriformes; family Hirundinidae; genus Tachycineta; species Tachycineta bicolor. Next base: position 272,132 of record JANEHK010000108.1, read on the forward strand.
CCGTCTAGCAGCTCCTCTTCACCTGCTGCTGGGTGATAATGACTCGAGGAACAGAATTAATTAGGCTGAACCCTCCCATGCTTGTTGTATCTCTCAAGGTGGATTTTTCTCTTTTTACTTTTTTAATACCCAGGAAAAAAAAGAAATAAAATAAAATAAAAAAGTTTCCTCCTTTCCCCGGTAAGAAATAGCAAGGAAAGGATTTGCTTATATTTTATTAACCCTTTAATTGCGGTCAAGCAGGGTTTGGTGGGATGCTCAGGACATCCATGTTTTTTTCCACTTTTTAGTCTTAGACCGAATGGTGTACAATATTTTCTTCCACTTTTTATTCTTAGACCGAAGAGCAAAAGCTCCGAACATCCAGAACGTCCCCAGTAAAACCCTTCAGGGTGAATCACTGGATTCCCTAAGGCTGTTCCCTGTCCTGGGGATGCTCTGGGTCCTTCAGGCTCCTCCCTGGCCAGGCTGTCACCATCTCCATCCCCATTTTGGGGGCTCATTTGACACTTTTCTTCCCCTTGGAGTGAATGAAACTCGGATTCCTTTCCAACCCACGCATCAAACCCTGCCCTGAGATCCAGCTCCACTCCCCGAGGGCTTTTGTTGCTGAGATCCTGCTGGAGTAGTCTGAATCATGATCCCATCAGAGGCAATAAAACGCTGAAGAGGGTTCTCAAGTGCTCGGCTGAAGCTGCTGTCAGGGAATGTGCCCGTTAACATAAGGAATACGTTCTCCATTCCCACAGACATCACTCCCTTTAGTCCCCAGGTTACCCGTGCTCTGTCGTCACTTGGGGTCAGGCCAAGCCAGCGCTGAGGGATAACACTTTAATTAAAAAATGCCAGGATCGGGGGGATTACGAAGGAGGTTGAGGGCAACGAACAATCCCGCTAAGAAAACATCTATTATTCATGCATGCACGTGGGCACTCGCACACAAAACGCTTTTCTGAATAAAAAACACCAAGCCAGAAGACATGGGGGATAAAACCATGGCAATAGCAACAAGTTCAGAATTTAAAAAAAAAAAAAAAAAAAAAAAAAACACAAAAACAAAAAAAAAAAAAAAAAAAAACACAAAAACAAAAACAAAAAAACCACCAAAAAAACCCCCACCCCTTTTTCCTTGAAAAGATCATTTGCATAAAAAACGTGTGGCTTTCATCTGAGTCTCCATTTTCCTTCAGAGGGAAAATTGCCTTTCCACGTTATTCCCTGTATCAGAAGGGAGCTGATTTCCCAGGCTGCCAGTGCAGCCCACGTTACAGAGCCGCAGCACCAGCTTGGTTTGCCCGGATTTCAGGGAGGAATAGCTGGCACAGCTCCAGCTGAGCTGCTGATGGTCTCCAAAAAGCCCCTGTGAGGTTTGGTCTGAGGTGGGTGGGTCCCATCCTCTCACCTGGAGCCATCCTGCCCCTCTGCCAGCGCTGTATCCATGGTGGGACGCAGCGGCTGTGGCTTCTGGTGTATTAAATGGACACAGACTGCAGCTGAGGGCTCCCAGGGTGGCTGCAGAGGGTGTGATCCACATTATTCAGCAGAAACCAGAGACTGGGATTGCTCAGGGCTTGTCTAAGGAAGATTTCCCCATCCCTGGAATGTCCAAGGTTGGGTTGGACAGGGCTTGGAGCAGCCTGGGACAGTGGGAGGTGTCCCTGCCATGGCAGGGGTGGCACTGGGTGAGCTTTGAGGTCTCTTCCAACCCAACCATTCTGTGATTTTCTGAATTATTTGTTATTATTGTTATTATTACTGTTGACAAATGGAGTTTCAGTGGGACCTCAGTGAGCTCAGAGCTTTGATCTGCGCTCTGTGGCTTCAGGAGAGGGAGCTGCTCCCCAAAGTGCTGAGGATTTCAGTGGTGGTGGCGCAGAAAGTGTCATTACACCCAATTTAAACACGTGAGAGCTGCAGTGACCCCAGAGCCAGGCATGGAGTCCGAGTTCAGATGCTCAGCTCAGGGTGGGATGGATTAAAATGGGCCCATTTTCCTCCATAGCAACAAAACCCCCTGGAATTATCAGTGAGGATGGGGCTGCTGGTGCCCAGAGGGGTGAGGTGGGCAGGACAATTCCCCCCGTGACCAGGGTCGGTCACAGCTGTGACCCCACTGAGCTCCTGTCCCACCCACCACCGATCCAGCTGCTGGCACACCTGGGGACACCTCCAGAGCCCCCACAGGGGTGATGGGGCCTGTTCTGCTGGGCTGTGCTGCCCTCCTGATCCCAGCCCTCAGCTCGGCTCTGCTGAGCGCCCTGGCACAGCCACAATTAACACCACGGCTGTAATTATCGCTATTATCGCATTACGGGCATTATTCTCCTTCCGACGCAGCGTTTTTGTCTCCTGATTATGCTGTTTCTGTTGTGACCGTGATCCAGATAACGAAGCCAGATGCTCTGCCTTGCTTCAGAGCTCCCTTGTGCCGTCTGCTGCCACGTCCCCTGCGAAAAGTCAGTCCTGACCCCGGAGCGCTTAAAATCCCAATTAGAGCAGACAGACCCGCGCCGTCCTCGGCCACCAGCGGCTTCAGGAGCAAACCCCCACTCTTCAGGATATTCAAGGTCACTTTGCCACGTTTCCCCAAAGATTCGGGAGAATTCCCACCATCCCCGGTGCCCCGTTGTTTCCCTCGTGCCTCCTGAACCGCACGCAGGCGGGTGTTTGTGTCACAAACCCTGTTTGTGTTTATCCCTGGCAGTGCCCTTTCACTTGAGTGCGGTTCTTAAAAATCCCAGGCTATAAATAAATGATTGAAGGAGAAGGATGTTGAGCATAAGAGACATTGAGGGGCTGGAGCACATCCAGGGGAGGGAAAGGGTCTGGGGAAGGGGCTGAGGGAGCTGGGAAGGGGCTGGAAAATTCCTGAGGGAGCTGGGAAAGGGGCTGAGCCTGGAGAAAAGGAGGCTCAGGGGGAATCTGTGGCTCTGCACAGCTCCTGACAGGAGGGGACAGCCGGGGGGTCGGGCTGTGCTCCCAGGGAACAGGGACAGGAGCAGAGGGAACGGCCTCAGGCTGGGCCAGGGGAGGCTCAGGGTGGGCAGCAGCAGGAATTTCCCCACGGAAAGGGAGCTCTTGGAAATACCCAGGCAGGTTTGGAGTGCCCATCCCTGGAAGGGTTCAAAACCCGTGTGGATGTGGCACCTGAGGACATGGATTAGTGGTGACCTTGGTGGTGTGGGCAGCCACATCTTCTCTGTGCCAGGGCCTCGCCACCCTCCCAGGGAGGAATTCCTTCCTAATATCCAACCTGAATCCCCCCTCTGTCAGTCTGAACCCATTCCCTTTTGTCCCTGCAGCCCCTGGAGGGGCTCTGAGGTCTCCACACAACCTTCTCCTCTCCAGGTTGGACAGCCCCAGCTCTCCCAGCCAGGCTCCACAAGGGGGGTGCTTCAGTCCTTTTACCAACTTCCAGGTCTCCTCTGGACTCTCTCTTGTCCTTCTCATGCTGGGGACACCAGAACTGGGCACTGCTCCAGGCAGAATCCCCTCCCTGGCCCTGCTGCCCTCGCTCCTTTGGATATTCCAGCCCGTTCCTGCAGCAGGAGACCCTGGGACCACCAATCCCATCTTTTCCCTGCTGAAGCCAGCAGCACAGCTGATCCTGGTTTTAGTAAGAGCAGAAATTAGGCTGAGTTTTCAGAAGGGACCATCTAATTCTCAATCTGGATCCCTCTGGAGCAGGTCCAGCGCGTGGAGTGGCCGTTTGCAGCGTAATACAACGGAGATGGAATTATTGTTCCCTGAAATCCATACATATCCTCCAGATCTGCCAGTTCCTATTAGAATGCTGCAGAAGCCCTGGGAGGATGACGGCATTTTTATCCAAAAGGTTAAGCAAAACATAATGAATGGAAAAGATGAGCTGTGACAGAACCGCAACAGGAATTTTCAACTCTTGCAAAACATCCAGATATTTAAGGGCCTTTTAAATGAACTGGAGACGTCGTGTGAAATCCATTCGGGATGGAAACACTGAAACGCACTTTTTAAATCCCGAGTAAAGCGATCTTTCAAAAAACATTCCACCAACATTTTTTTAAGGAGTCGGTGCACTGTGCCTGGAGCACGCCCCTGCAAAGTCCAAACTTGGCAAACCGCGCTGGCTCTCCTCCTGGGGCAGGTGGGGACACACAGCAGCTCCCAGGGGATGTTCCTCCAGGAGCTCTCACCTCTCCCTGTGCCACGGGGGTAACAGGGATTGTCCTTCAGCTGGGTTTTTTGGGGTGCGACACTTTGCCCGTTCTATGCCGCTCCTTGCAAAAGGGGCATTTCCTGCGATCCCATCATTTTCCCATATCCAAGGAAAAGCCAGTTTGGGGATCCTGGTCAGAAGGCAGGAGATGGTGTCCCTCGTTTGCACTTGGCCGTCACAGGGAGAAGGTTCAATCCTCCTCCTGCAGCACCAGCATCAGATTTCAACAATCTGATTTTTAACTGGCGAAAATTGAGATGTCTCCTCTATGGGAAAACTCCAATTTTTCTTCCACAGGGAAAGCGCAGATCTGAATTGCAGAGATCACCCCGAGGGATCTGTGTCTTGCTCTGGGGAACGTGGGGATTTCACCAACCTGCCAGGGAGTGCTGAGGGTCACGGGGGCAGAATTCACCCAGAATTCCTTGGACTTTCCCCATTGCTGACTTTTCCAGAGGAGCAGATTATTCAGCTTTGTCCTTCCTTTAGTGCAGCCCTGGAAAAGGAGCTGTGTGTTCAGCTCCTGCTGATCCCACAGAAGAGAACCCCTCCAATGGTGGTTCAAGGTCTGGCTGTGTCCATCACACCCACAGCAGCTGCAGTTTGGGACAGGTTGGGCTCCAGAGCAGGGCAGACACAACCAGGTGTCACTCAGATCTGGAAAATGAGCTCTGGATTAATTTCTGCTGATCCCACACGAAAGGACACCTCCAATGCTCTGTTGGCCGAGGCCTGGCTGTGTCCATCACACCCACAGCCCACAGCAGCTGCATTTTGGGGTGGGTTGGGCTCCAGAGCAGGGCAGATACAACCAGGTGTCACTCAGACCTGGAAAAGGAGCTGTGTGTTCGGCTCCTGCTGATCCCACAGAAGAGAACCCCTCCAATGATGGTTGGCCAAGGTCTGGCTGTGTCCATCACACCCACAGCAGCTGCGTTTTGGGGTGGGCTGGGCTCCAGAGCAGGGCAGACACAACCAGGTGTCACTCAGATCTGGAAAATGAGCTCTGGATTAATTTCTGCTGATCCCACACGAAAGAACCCCTCCAATGATGGTTGGCCAAGGTCTGGCTGTGTCCATCACACACACACCCCCAACAGCTGCATTTTGGGGTGAGCTGGGCTCCAGAGCAGGACAAACAATCCAGGTGTCACCCTGCAGCAGAGGCTCCTCGGGCAGGTCCCCGAGGGGACAGGGCTGAGCCCCCCAGCTGTTCCTGCCCACCAGTAGAACCAGTTTGTGCCTGGGGCTGCCACGGGCCCCTCGGAGCCCTCATCTCCCGGGGAGGGCGAGTGGCTCCACGAGTGCCCCAGATCCAGCAGAGTCATGTGGCTCCGGCTTTATTTGCTGTTATTGCTGCTTTCAAGTGGAAAATTGATATAATAGCAGTCCTTTCTCGGCACACAGCAGTCTGCACATTTGTACAATGTTCTTTGAGGACGATCAGCAGCCACTGGCATAGAAAAGTGACAGATGCTGTCTGCAAATAATGAGCTGAAGCGGTTTCCTTTGGAAGGGAACTTAAGCAAAGTCCCTTTGAGTTTGAAAAGCCAAAGAGGTTCCCATGCGTCCTCAGAAGCTGCTCGGAAAAGGCATTTTCTAGTGGCTCATGTGGCATGATTATTTTTTAACTGTTTCTCTCACACCAGCTTCTCTGGAGAGCGGGAATGACCCAGTTCCTGTTTACTGAGCGTTTGCTGCTGGGGACAGGCATGAAAGAGAAGGAAGCTGATGGCTTATTCCGCTGCCTCCTTTCCACACCTGCACGGAGCACAGGGATGGGGAGCACAGCTGTGGGTAAAGCACATCCCACACCTTGGGATCCTGGCGTTCCTTCCTCGCAGCTCACACCCAAACCCTTTTCAGCCCCTGAGGTCCCTGAGGAGTCTCACACTTGTGAGATTGAAGGGAGAGCACTGGGAGGCTCCATCCCGAGCCTTTGATCCTCTCTCCCTCCTCCCCGCTTTCATCCGGCACAGCCATGCTCGTGTGCCAGAGGTGCTTTTCCTGACGGAGCTCCAGCAGGTGTTCAAAGCCCTCCCATCACCTCAGAGCGCTCCAAGAAGCCCAAACTGCTGAAAATGAAGGATTCAAAGTTTCCTAGCTGGATATTTCCAACCCTGAACTGGAAGCATGGTTTGCCTTCAATGAGGGAAATCTTCTTTCTGGTGCAATGTGGATGTTCCTGCACTCGGTATTTTCTGATTATTGCCACAGTTCTGACTCCCGAGGATGAAACCAGGCTCTGGGAGCCTCTGTCCTCGAGGTCTTTCCATGCTTCTGTAGCTACAAAAGGTACCAGGTGGAGTTTCTCTCCAGTAAAAACAGCTCTTGATCGACTCCCCCTCTCCTTAGAGGCTTCAGAAAGTCTCTAAGGATTGATTTTCTCCCAGCCTGACCTGCCCTCTTCAGCTTCTTGAGCAGCGGGATTCCCAGCAAGCCCAAGGTAGGACACTGATTCCCCACCTTGGCTGGGATTCATGGTGGGAGCTGTGTTACACGGAATCACAAATGGATCAGAACAAGCAGCCACCGTCCCTCAGGGAGCGGGGGGTAGAGCTGAGGCACAGCCTCCATCCTAATTCCCTCTCTTGCGTTCAAAAGCGTCAGTTGCTAAACTTTCTGTGTTGGATTCATTTTAGCCCTGTCCCTTCCTGCACATCCAGAGGTGAGAAGCACTTCTGGGCAAACTCAGAACGGTGCAACCTTGTGGGAAATTAATTAATACGGATAATTATTGATGGATCCTGTGGATGAAACACATATAACAAAGGAGATTAAAATTAAGGGATTCTGCTTAATCCCAGGGACCAAAGAGAGGAAGGATGGAGAGAGACTTTACAAGGGATGGAGGGACAGAACAAAGGGAAGGACTTCAAACTGACAGGGAGTGGGGTTGTATGGGATATTGGGCAGGAATTGTTCCCTGGAGGGTGTTGAGGCCCTGGCACAGGGTGCCCAGAGCAGCTGTGGCTGCCCCTGGATCCCTGGCAGTGCCCAAGGCCAGGCTGGAACAGCCTGGAACGGTGGGAGATGTCTCTGCCCATGGATGGGATTTAAGGTCCCTTCCAACCCAACCCCATTCTGGAATTCTGTTATGATTCCAGATCCTCTCACAAGAATTCTCTGTGTTTTCGCTGCCTTTAAAATCTCCCAGCTCTGGGCACAAAAAGCTGAACTCACACAGTTCTCATTCGGGGTTGGGGTTTCCTTGGCTGGCTTTGCTCTTGGTTGTTCAGGGGTGATTTTTTGCTGATGCCATTATTTGTGGACTTGGACTGGAGGTTTTTGGGAGCTCTGGGATGTTCAGTGAACTGTACTCTGTGAGATGGAGATCCCTGGCACTGAAGGGACGATCATTTAGTGACAGCAGAGGACAATGAGGATGCAGAGCAGAGAGAGTGAAAAATCCCCATCCCCAAAGTGGCAGAGCAGGGACAATCCATCTCTCAGCCTCGGCTGGCAGGGAGGGAAAATCAGCAGCTCTGAGAAAAATATCCATCCCATCCTGGCTCTGGAATAGTCTGGGTGAAAACAAAACCTCACACAACAGAGCTGGGAGCACTAAAGGCTCTAAAAATGATTCTGCAGGTGCCCAAAGCTGAAAAAAGGGAAAACAAGTGACCGTGTGGTGACAGGGTGAGGATTCATCTGACATCACGCAGGAACCTGGCCCAGAGACAGGATCCAGCTTTGGAGAAGAGCTCCTCAAACACAACCCCCTCAGTGTCTCCCTGCAGCCCCTGCATCTGTTGTTATCCTCCATCCAGCTTCCACCAGGAATGGAAACGACATCTCCCGGCCCCAGTGACCCCAGAGCAGTGGGAGGACGCGGGGGGCTCCTGCTCTGTGGGGCTTTGTGCATCCCTGGAGGGCAAACCTGCCCTCCCCAGCGGCTGCAGGGGAGCCTCAGGGCCCGCAGACGCATTTCCCACCCGGAGAAACGATCTGAGGCCAAGGGAGGACAGGGGGAGGCTGAGAGGTTTAACCCTTCCTCGGCCGTGGAGAGGCTCTGGAGCCAGCAGGACGTGGATAACGAGCTCCAAAACATCCCTGCAGGGAGGGGAAGCAGATCAGAGGGACAAGGACCAGCCTGGAGGACAGTTCCACGTGTGCAGATGGAAGGTCAAGGCAGCAGCTGGAGGAGGATGTGAAGCCCTAAAAAGGCAGCTGTGAGGACAGGCAGGGGCAGGGACAGGGACAAACAGCTCCTCTGCATTGCCTTGGGTTATTTTTGTCTCTGCTTTGGTGCCTCCGAAGGGAGGCTGAACCTCCCCACTGTCAGAGGAGCCAAGAGCTGCTTTGGCCTTGTTGAGGCTGTCCAATTTCCCAGATGGAGGAGCAGAACAGGCCTTTGGGAAGGGTACCGGGAGGCTGGGTACCGTGGGTGACCACGAGTCCAAGGGCCGCTGTCCCTGGCACGGGAGTGGCCGTGTCCTGCTGTCCCCTCTGGGATTCCGGGTGCCCTCCTGAGGCTGATGAGCCCCGTTTGGGGCCCAGGATCTCCGCCTGCCGGGGGAACTGGCTCCTGATCCAGGCAGGAACGTGGGGCAGAGCTTCGGGAGCATCCCCGAGGGCCCCGGGGCTGGAGGGAGCGGAGCTGTGGGGGCTGAGCAGCCAGCAGAGCCCCAGGAGCCGGGCCGAGAGCAGCGGGAGGAGGCCGGCAGGAGGATGGATTGCCTGGCATCCCTCTCTCCCGCCAGCATCCCTGCATCCCTCCCACGGCAGCATCACACCCTCCCTCCCACGGCAGCATCACACCCTCCCTCCTGCCGCTCCCTGCGCCTGCAGAGGCCTCTGCTTCCTCCTCCTCCTCCTCCTCCTCCTCCTCCTCCTCCTGCCTAATTGCCCAGCCACCAATGAACGGGAACGGTGCCTTACCTTGCCTTGCACGGGCTCCGGGGGTCTCGGAGCCCCTGGGGACAGCGTTGGCTGCGTTGTCGCGGCGTTTCGGCGACAGGGACCCTGCTCTGCCCTGCAAAGGTGCAGCAAGGACCCTGCTCTGCCCTGCAGAGGTGCAGCAAGGACCCTGCTCTGCCCGGCAGAGGTGCAGCAA
>JANEHK010000108.1:333800-345394 GCA_025960845.1 Tachycineta bicolor
CTCGGGTTGTCCCCTCTGCTATCAGCAGATGCCTCCCAGAAGCCACCCTACGACCTGCAGCTGCTGATAAGCAGCCTGCCAGATGTTCCCTGCAGCCTGGCACAAAACCTGGCCCTATCCTGAGATTTCCCAGCTCATCCTGGAGCCCAGGAATTCACCTGTACCAAGGGGGGTTAATTGCTTTCAGGCAAACATCATCCCTCCAGCTGTACTCGCTCAAAATAGCAAAGTGAAATCTTGCAGGAGTTTATCTGAATTACAAGGAAGATTCGCTTCCCGGTTACAAAATTGGGAGCACAGTTGTAAAAGAGGAAAGTAATAAGAAAAACTGCAATCTTGGAGCCCCTCCACCACCCTGAGCTCCTGTCTCCGCGGGTCTCTGCATCAGATCAGGGTTGTAGGAAGCAAAACCAGCTCTGGAGGTTGAGCCCTGCCCTGCCCAGGCATTTTCATGAGTTTCTGGATGCTGATGAATGCAAATGGAGCTTCAGAGGATGGGAAGAGCTGCCTCTCCCCTCCCTGCCTCTTTCTCTGTGAGGGAATCTGGCCAGGCTTCGGTGGCTGTGAATTCTCTGTGTCCTCAACGGCCTTTTAATGAATATCTACTTTATTCTGTTACTCTCTGCTCCAGGTCAGCCTTCCCAAGGCATCGCCCCCAGGGCTCGGTTTGGTGGCTCTGGCACAAGGAAATCCTGTGCCATGGGAGAGCAGAGCAGGAGCCAGGGAGCAGCCAAGGCCAGCAGAGCGTGGCCGTGGACACGCCAGAGAGGAAGGGCCACCAGACATCCCGGTGGATTCAGGGCCCTGTGTCCGTCAGGAAAGCAGCCAGGGGCTGTGGTGGGCGTTAAACACACGCCTGGGGGTGCCCCAGTGCATCCCAGCAGCTTCCTGGGAGGTGGGATGCGGCCCAGGCAGAGCACAAAGGTTTTCTTGATTGCAGACATAAAAAATAAAATTCCCCTGGAGATTTAGGATGGAAGTGAGCAGAAAACACAACCTGGTGGTCCAATTTCCAATCAGCAGCCGGAGTCGTGCGTGCGCCCGGCTCCCAGTGATGCTTTTAGCAGATATTTATTAATGGCAATTAGCACGAGTTGTTGAAATGTGTCTGCTAGAAGGCAACATCAGCACATCTCACACTGCTGCATTCCCAGGGAGGGCTCTGTGCAGCACCTGAGAACGGCCCTGCTGCTTCTCTAATGAGATCTTTATTATCCTAATAATCACCACGGATGGCAATAATATTTTACACTCGTCCTGAAGGGATCCCCGCAGGCCTTCACGTCCTGCAGAGGCCAGCCACCCTGCCCACGGGGCCCCAGGCTGAAACACCCGGGTGCAAATTAGGAAGTCGGTATTCCATGGGTTAAAGCAAAAAGGGAAGGCAGCAGTGATGGATTAAAGCCGTAGCAGTGTCCAGAGGAAAGGAGACTCTGGACACACCTTGCTCTCGGGGGACATCTCTCCAAGGTCAAACACACACTGAGCTGGTGAAAGACAAGGGATGGATAAAAGCAGACGGGGAAATTAAAAATGAATACGTTTAAAACGGAGATGACAGGTCAGAAATGACTGTCCGAGAAAGCCCAGGTTTGCAGGAATGAGGTGAGAGCAGGAGAATTTGGAGGCCACGGAGAAGGGGAAGAGGACGGATGCTGGCAAAGAGATCTAAGGAACAGAACTGCTGCAGCAATGAATGTGCAAAAGAAACCAGCACAGATGGAGATGAGGTGGGGCAGGGAGAGGCACCTCATTCTGCAAAATAAAGGGGCACAGTAAAAGTAAGAGGAGAAAGTCTGAGCAAAACAGGGCAGAGTGTAAGGAAATGGAACGGGAGAGAAGAAAGGAGACTGTTCTCAGGCAGGACACAAAGGGGGGGAAAAAAAACCTGGAAAAAGAGAACAGCAGAAAGGTCAGAGAGTTTTGGTTAAGAATTTCTTGTCAGAGAAAGGAGGAGCAGTGAAGAAAGGAAAGGACAAATGTGAGCCAGCAGGAGAGTGAAGAGGAGCAAAAACACATCAGAGCCCCTAAATGGGTCAGTGTGAAGGGGCTGGGGCATCAGTGTCTGAACAGCAGCAACAACAAAAAATAGTGGGGATGTGAAGGAGCTGAGAGAGTTAAGGGACAGGCAGTGGCCGAGGCTGGCCCTGGGGTGTGTACACCTGTACAGGTGAGGTGGGAACGTGATGGAAGGAGGAGAAAATGAAGGAAATTGTGGCAATGAAAACGTGTCGTGGCTGTTCCCAGGCTGGCGCAGAATGGTAAAAGAGGTTCTGCTGCAGGAATGTTCCTAATGAGCTGAAGATTTGCAGGGCTGGAGCTGGAAGTGGGTAAATGCCCCAGAACTGGTGCTAGGGGAGGAATTTTGTCATCCGAGGGGTTTTAATGCTCTAGAAAATAACAGTTTGCAGAACAACTCCCAGCTCCCTCTGGGGCCTTGGACATCTCATGAGTTGTTCGATGAACAAGAGGCACCACTCACGCTGAGGAGCTCGGGGAACACAATGACCTGGGGCGGGATGAGCACAAAAAGCTTCAGATGAAATGAAATGCCAGGATGGGAGATGGATCTGTGGGTAAACCTCTTCAGTTCCCGAAGAAAAGCTCTTTACAAACTCAGGGAAGTGTTTAGCAAAGCCTGACAAGCTCAAGGACTTCGGTTCAGCAGCAGCACCCCAAATTCCGGGTGGGAACTCATTTGGATCTGGATTTTCAGGGGAGGGAGCACCACAATGGACTGAATTTAGCAAAAAGCCTTAGGAATAAGCAGAGCTTGGAAGGAAAGAGAGCAAATCCTTCCTTAGGCTGTGCAACCAGGAATGTGGGGTTGTGTTCCCTGCACTCCAGTTACCCCCAACCCCCCAAAACAGTGACAGAGACCCCAACCTCAAGCCCTGAAGTCTCACCCAGCATTTCCCTGATCCCAGGGGAGCCTGGAGGCACTCACAGGCTCCTGCAGGCTGGTGCTGACTGACAAGGAGGCAGCTGCCAAAAGGAATCTATAATGGTTTGGAGACGCTTCCTTTTCCCTCCGTGCAGCCGCTGATTTGAATCTCTCTCATCTACTCAGCTGCCGGGTTTTGAAACAAAAAAAAAACCCAAAAAAACCCCCAAAAAACTCCACCAAAACAAAACAAAAAAACCGTTGCAGAATCTTAATTATCACAGGGACTTCTGCCACTCTTTCAGGCGGGGTTGGAATTGGCCGTCGGGTTTTAAAGTTATTGCAGGAGAAGAGAATGAATGAAAAAATGGTGTTGGGTTTTTTTTTTTTGTTTTTTCCTCCCCTGGGAAACCAAGCTGAAGGAGATTGATCAGCAAAGCAGTACAACTTAGAGGTCAAGAAGTGCGGTGCTGAAGGGAGAACTGTCAAGTGTCACAGTGAGTTAGGTGTTAAAGCAAAGAGAAAAAGCTCTTTGGTTATGTAAATGACATGAGGAGGAGAAAAGAGCGAGTGAGGCTCCTGCAGAATGAGGGGGAAGTGGAATTACAGCCATCCTCCGCTGGACTCCAAAATAAAAGCAGGACTCGTCTCCCATTTTTAATGATGTGGATGATGACCAGGGCATCAGAAGGACAGGGACAGAGCAATGCTCCAGGGAATACTCCAGGAGCTGATGCACAACCCCAGCCCCAGGCCTGGGACCGGCAGCAGCGCTTCAGGCTCCAGGGATTCTGAACCTCTCCTTGAGGTGCAGTCAGGATTCATCTGCCCAGGGCCCAGTGCTGAAATGATTCCCATGTGGCCCAGGTCAGACTGAAAACCCTGAACCTGCCCCATGTGAGAAAAAATGGAATTTCCACCACGTGCAGAATTCCGGAAAATGAATTTTTTGTTGTTGTTTTGCATAAAGCCTGTATGGGAGAGGGAGGTCCAGGGCACCTAATCATACAGATTTCAAGAGCTACTTAAGATGAAATGCTTTAAACACTTCTGTGTTTGTTTCCATGTGAACAACAGGAAGGAGGGAGGGAGGAAGGAGGAAAACAAGCTGTTCCTGCAGAGAGCAATCACGCTTTTGTATTTCCAGGGAAAAGAATCACCTCAGGTAATTCCTGTAGTGGCTGCCACCCCAAATCCGGCACTCCCATCCACCAGGGCAAAAGGGGAGTCTGTCAGTTTGGGAAATGAAAAATCTGGTTGTTCTGGTACACCTTCAGCAGTTTTTCCTTCCCGGAAATCTGTTTGTCTGTCCCTGAAATTGAGAAGCAGAAATGAGGAGGGCAGACTGAACAAAGTCCAAGTGGTTTGGTTTTACCCGGTCACAGAATTGTAGGAATTTACACCAACATGAAGAATTTTTTTTCCTACAGAACATAAAATGAAGAGATAAAGTGTTTCTGACACTCTTGATCATGCAAATGATATCCCTGAGGTTTGTGCAGCTCCATGAAACTTCCTCCTTCCAAAAGCTGAGGGTGCTTCAGGCAAAGGGTCGTGTCAGAGCCACTCGGCCCCAGGGGCCATGGCCACTAAACAGCCACAAAATTCCTCCTCCACGCTTCACTCTGGAGCTGTTTGTGCTAAAACTGGAGCCAGTGTTCTGGTGCTTGTCAATCCTGAATAAAAATCCAGGAGTTTTGCAGCGTTCGCTGCACGGAAATGAGAACTGTAAGGTATCCTGGTTTACAAAACTAATTAACTTGCTGATAAATTTGAAAACATCTACAGGGAGCTCATTAAGGGGGGAAAAAAACAGCTTATGAATGGTGGAGTTCAAAAAGCTTAACCCTGAGGTGAGAAACAATGAGCTAAACTAAATATCATTCAGGAAAACACCAAGGCAGCTGTAAGCAGTTACACCCAAGGAAGGAGCCGGACACAGAGAGACTCCTGGGTCACCTCTGCAACCAGAGTCTGCTCCAATTTGCTTTGGAAGAAAGTTTCTTCCAGTTTGAATTTCTCTAGTCCTCAAGGTTGTCTGTGACTTGCCCCACGAGCAGGGTTTGGGCTGTATTTCCTTACAGCACTCCCCAGCCACGAGTCATTGGCACGTTATGTTATTTTATTAAGATTTTCCATAGAATCACTGAGCAATCTTTGTCCTGGGGGTAGCCCTTTGGGAGCTCTGGCTGCTCCTCCCAGCCTGACTCTTCCCTTTACTGCGAGATCTTTTCCTGTCTTTATCGGGTTCCTCCCTCCCCTTTCCGCTCTCCTGTAATCCTCGCTTTCCTCGGCATCACTAACGAGCTCCTGATGTGACACCGTATCGAATGCTCCCTCACAGCCCCCAGAGATGGTATCAAGCGTGTTCCCTTTGTCTAAAAACTCCATTACCTTATCAGAGACAGATATCGGATTAGCCTGCCACAATCTCCCTCGGAGAAAGCCTTGCTTCGTCCCAGCCCATTTCCCGCTTCGAGCCACAGCTTTAATTACTTCTGCCTTCCAAATCTGTGGCAAAGCTTGCATCAAGCTGAGCTCCTCTTTCAGGCTCCAAACCCCTCTCTTTGCCCTTCCACATCAGGGCCCTTGGGCTGCAGCAGAGGTTTTGTCCCAGCAAGGGAAGAGCCCAGCGGGGTGTGCTCCCTTCTGGGCTGTGGGGTTTGGAGGCAGGAGGGGAGATCCAGCCTCCTGGAGGGTAAGAAACTCCTCCCAGGGGGATTTTCTGGCAGACTGGGCAGCTGTGACTGCTGGAAACAGGCTCACAGTCAACTCAGCTGCGGCACCACAACACGAGGTCCAGGATTCCTGAGGGGACTCTGGAGCTGCCACATCTCTCAGGCATCTGGTCTGGCTGAGTGGACCTCCCTGTCCCTCCTCCTGCTCAAATGAAACCCAATTATTGCTTGGAAAGCTGTTTGTCTGAGGAGATCCACGCCAGAGCTGGGGATGGATGTGTAGGGAAGCCAACGTGAATGGGCATTCCCCAAGGCTGGGGCTGTCCCTCCCCAGGGGCAGCACCTGCATCTCTGAGATCAGGAGCCTCTAAGAGCAGGAGATCAGGGCACGGAGCACGGGCTACCTGCAGATATCTCCATCAGGACAGTTCCCGAGGCTCTCCTCGGTGCCACCAGGATGAAAGAGGCATTTCCAAGGCACAATTGACCACATGCTCCTGCCACAAAAGCTTCCCTGCCTGCAAAGGGAGTGTGAGCAGCCCAGCTCCGAGGGAGATGTCTGCATCAGAGGTGTCCAAAGCACAGCCTTGGGAGTCAGGGTTCATTTCACCCGAATTCCAAGTGTCACGATGCTGAAAGAGCCTCTTGTTCGAAAAAGGTCATTTCCTTTATTCCTCGTTATTCATTATCTTTTCATATCCCTCTCCCATCAGCTGTTTGAAAAGCTATTATTGCAGCACGTTCAGTGCTGAAATGGATGGAGTTCTCTTCTCCCCCCATGCTGTGACCTCTGTGACGGCTCAGAATCAAACTAATGACAATAAATTATGGAGGTGTTGCTGGATATTGCCAGAGGAGTGATAAAATGTGATGGCAGTTAATAGAGCGTGTTTAAAAGACACAAGGCAAGTGTTGTCTACCAGGAGACACCCAAATGCGCTCGGAAAGAGAGAGAAGTGACACCCTGGTGCTCAGGGCCAGAGCACTCGAGGGCTCCCTGTGGTTCTGAGCTGTAACCTGTGTGACGCTCTGTTGCAGCAGCCCTCTTATTAGAGGGTAAAAACGAGCCGAGGCACAGATTTCTTGTTAAACACAGCATAAAAAGGGTCCTGGCTTATTGCTCTTCACAGTTTAGTCATCTCAACTCCAACTGCTCACTGGCTCTGGCTGCAGCAAGCTCCTGCTGCAGGTTTCCCTTGCAGCCTCTGACTCTGGTCATTCCCTGCTCAGCTCTGACTGCAGGGATTGGTGTGCAGACTGTGACTGCAGCTTTTACCCAGCTGGGCTGTGGCTGCAGGTTCCAGCAACAGGCTCTGGCTGCAGCCCGGACTGCCCTCGCAGCAGGGATTCTCCCTCCCCAGGAGCCTTCATGATCCTCTAAGTTCCTCCTCCCACCGACCCTTAGCAGCTCACGCCCTCTTTTAATCTCGCCTGCTGCACAGGTGTGCTCTTGACGCTGGAATCTGGCTTCCTTACAGACCAGACAAAGTCTAAAAGGTACAGGCAGATGTGTTTAATGAAGATGTATTTAATCAGGTGCATTAAGGGCAAGCACAGCTTCCCCAAGGGGCTGCACCCAAAATGGATTTTGGTCATGAGTTTTTCAGACACGTGTAAGTTTGGTCAATCTGCAATGAGGGGTTAATTGTCCAATTACAGCTTCAGGTGATGAAGTCATATTCTCTCAGTTTTTCTCCCCTCAATTCATTTTTGTTTGTACTTTTTCGGGGCCTGAGGCTGAGTGTGTCATTGGTTCTCAGGCCTGGAAGGATTGTTTTGTCTGACCAAAATGTGAAGAGAACTTACTACCACTCTATAGAGTGTCCAGAGTGCAGGATCTGAAAAATAGAAAAGCTAAAATCTTCAGGCGTCGCTCTCACCTTGCCAAGCTCTGTGCCAGCAGCAGGTCCCTGTGGCCCTCTGCAATCCAGCCCAGAGCAGTGGCACAGGGCTGGTGCCCGCAGCGCCCAGCTCAGACCCCTCCTGTGCTGTGCCTGACACAGTGCCACGATGCCCCAACAGCCACTGTCACACGCTGAGGCCTCTCAGGGTCTGCAGATGCTGCCCCAGGGACAAGGATGCCGTGAGGACGCGCCTGGCTCGGCGGCAGCAGCGTGGGAACGACGTGTTTGGCTGCTCCACACAATCAGAGGAATTGCAGAGGGGTTTTAGCAGCTCCTGGATGTCTTTGTGCTTTTGTACAACACATCCCAGCAGCACCAGCAGAGCCCTGCCACGGCGCAGGGAGAGTGAAGCAGACTCCTCCTGACAGATCGCTGCTCCCGTGTTTGGTTTGTCAGAGCATGTACAAACTCCCTGTCTGCAGAGATGAGATAATCACGGGCTGCTGGGGGATTTGAGTAGCTCCCAGTATGTTCAACAAACATCAAGGACAGCAGATCTGGGATGCTGGAGAAAAGGCTCATCAGCGTATCCTGCTCACGGCTGATCCCACTCGAGGGTGCAGTGCAGAGGCAGGCTCTGCCTGACCCCTTAGCAGACTGAGATTGCCCTGAGGCTGCAGTGGCCCTTCATCCCGCTCCCGTAGGTCCTGTCACAGCCTGGGAGTGTGAGGAGCTCAGGAACCTGTGATTTTTGTCTCTGGCTTTAAGCCAAGCTCCCCTTAAGCCCTCCCCTGACCTGGGGCTGCAGAGCACAGCTCACAGCCGGTCTCCTGTGAGCAGGGGTTGCTCCAGCTCATTCTCCTCTGTGGTGTGCTCCAGCCACTGATCTCAGATGTCTTAGGCTGGGCTTTTCTGCAGGAACGACCTCCCTTTTAGCCTGCCACAGATTGGGGAAGCTTGAGACATTCCTGTCAGTAGGAATACTTCTTTTTATCTCCTCCACCCTCCTGCCTGCCTTTGCAGGGACAACATTGTGGGAGTGTTGTGGCTGGGCAGCGTGGGGCTTTCGGCGCAGGGCTGGGGAGATGCAGAGTAAATCACAGCAGAGAGGGAGGGAGGGACGGCCGTGGCTGCTGTGCGACACATCCCGGGGCAGGGCAGCCCAGAGCAGCGCCCTGCAAGATCTGTGATGACTGCAGGCGAGATCCAGCTCCTCAGCAAGATCCCAGTCCTGCACAGGAGCAGGGAAAGCAGAGGGAAGGGCGAATCAAGCGCAGCAGAACTCATCTCCCATTCCAAAGAGCAGCAGCCCAGAGGCTGCTAATTAAACAATACCTCCCATGAACGCAGGCAATGAGGGTGACATTTACCTCTTGTAGGCTGTAAGTACCCAGCCATAAGCAAACATTTCTAATCAGTGATTAGGGGTGAGGTTATTTTCCCTGACGCTGTAAGTGATTGTTTGTTTACGCAGGGTTAATGGGCAAGTTCACGCTGGCCGAGGATTCGGAGCTGGAGCCCGCACCAGTGCTCTGGCACCACGCTGAACTGGGTCACCAGGCTTGGGAGAGCATCCCAGGCCCTCCAGAACAACCTCCTGAGCCCTGAGAGGTTTTTCTCCCAGGGTCAGTGAGGCAAAGAGCAGAGCGGTGAGGGTCCTGCATGGCCTCCTGCTGTCCTGAGCAGACACGGGGCTCTGGCTGTGCTCTGCGGTGGGCACGGGCACTCCTGCCCGCTTTCAGCTGGGGTGAAAGCTGGGGGATTGAGTTGCAGATAAGTGCTGACAGAATGGAGGGAGGAGGCCTTTGCCCAGACTGCTTCCGACCCCGCCAGAGGCAGACACCGTGCCAGGGTGCCAAAATCCTCTTTTTGGCAAAGCCCTCTTTTCCTGCAGGCTTCTGCGCTGAGCTGAGAGCAAAACCAGTGGGGAATGGGCTTCTTACAGGATCTGGGGAGGGAGAGGAGATTCTCACATCTCCAGCCCTCCCACCCCAGCAAACGCCCCCAGCCCACGCCGCGCCTTCGGCGTCCGCGGAGAGCAGGGGCAGAGAGATCCACTGGGGCATGGGCAGGCTCCTGCCCGGCGACCAGCACGGCCCAGAGCCCTGCCAGCTCTGCAGAAGCAGCTGCTGTAATGGTTTGTGACAGCTCCCCTCTGTCCCCGGGGTGTGACACGCTCCAGCGTGGGAGCGGAGCCAGAGAGAGCCTGGAGCCAGCGCAGCTCAGGGAACTCCTGTGCCCACGGCGTCTCTGCTGACGTGTCTGCATTTTATTCAATATGTTTTCCCTCCTTAAAGTAGAGAGCTGGAGGGACTGAGACAATGCTCTTTGCGGAGACGTGGCAATAAGAGATCTGGGCTTGGTGGTGACCCAGCAAAGCAGCTGCTGCCCTCAGGACGCCAAGAGCTTTTTTCTGGCCTGCTCATGTGCTCATTGCTCAGCTCCCCATCATCTGGTCAGGCTGGAAGGTTGGTGCTGCGCACTTCTGGCAGTAGCTGGTGGGTTTTTTTGGGCTGAGGTTGTGATTAATCCCTGTTCCCTGCACGGAGCAGGGAGGAGCACACCCCACACACCTCCACACTCCTGGGCACGGCTCTTTTCAGCGGCGGTGATGCTCTTGGAAAGTGCTGTTGGCCAAAAGGGTCCAGCCCTGGTGACGCAGGTGGCCACTGAGTAGGGTCAGACACCAGCCCACAGCTGCCTCTGGGCTGTGGGGACCTGGCAGGGCGCCTGCTCCTGACCTTTTTCCCTGGCTGCATTCCGTTCGCAGCACGGATTGCCCTCTGCTCAGGAGCTGACAGCTCATTATCACACCACCAGCTCTGACTTCCTGACAAGTCCTCCAGGACAATCAGCAGAGAAAGCGAAGGACTTGAATTTCAGCCTTAAATATCATAAATAAAGTGATGGCGACTGAGCTGGAAACACATAAATAGGATGTGGGGTGGGGTTTTTTTAATTCTTGTCTACCAGTAGCTGGGTTTAGCTGTGCTGACAGAGCTGTGCCCTGGGAGGGGGACCAGCAGCTCCAAGAGCGGGTGGCTGCTCCCCACATCTGGAAACAGATGTGTCTCTCCAGTCCCCGTGCCTTGGATGTGCACTAAGCTGGTAAAAGTACTCTTAACACTGTTTTCATTGGAAGCTGCATTCCCAGCAAAGGAAAATTTACCATGAAAAGCGCCTGACACTGCCCAGGGAAAGTGCTGAGGCTCCTGCTGGAAGCAGAGTGCCTCTGGAATGAAGAATTCCTGGTGCCCTGCCAAACCACACAGCCACGGACTCCTGTGACAGGCACTGCTGCTCGGTGAGAGGGAGAGCAGCGAGGAGCCCGAGCAGAAAACCCTCACACAAGCACAGAGCTGGGGTGTGCTGCAGCCCTGGTCAGAGCTGAGCCGTGCACGAGAGTGCCAGGACAGCTGGGGCTTCCTGCAGGTGGGAAGCTGCCAGGCTGGGGAGGGACTTGGAGAGTGGAAAATGACCTGAGGGAGCAGCACAGGGAGCCCTCCCCACCCCTGCAGGCTGGCAGGGGAATCCATGGCTCTTGGTGGATGTGGGGAAATGCTGCACACAGCACAAGGCACCTTTGATGGTTCTTTTGCCAAGTCCAGTGTTCTTCTTTGGGGTAATTTCTTCTCACTTCTTCCTTGGACACCAGTGGGGCCTCCAGCTCCATTTAGAGGGCAGCAGGGCACACAGGGAGCACCCAAAAGACAAGAACCCCCTAAAAATTATCTGCTATAACACAGCAGCCTGAAATACGTGAGGGCTGAGTGCTTTCTCTTCTTCTCTTCTCTTCTCTTCTTTCTCTCTTCTCTTTTTCCACCTTCCCAAGTTCTTCCAGGCACTGGCTGCAGGAATTTAACATTTATATTGCTGCATAATAATATCAGTGCTTTATATCCAAAGCAAGCGTCTCCTCCACAGGAGTTATTTCCCTCGAACAGCAGCGCTGTTAGAGAGGTAATGAGAAGATAAATTGGGCAAGGCAGCTGACAGCAGGAGCATGAGAAGATGCCTCTGCGGTTTGCTGTCCTCAGGGAAAGAGGTCTGGATTGGTGGTGCTGATTGCAGCCCCGCTGGGCTGGGGGCAGCGCTGGGATTGTCCTGGAATCATCCCTGCACTTCTCAGAGAGGGGTCTGGTGCCTTGGGCAGGCTGAGCTGGAGCAGAGACTGCACAGAGCTGGAGA
>JANEHK010000108.1:385394-397147 GCA_025960845.1 Tachycineta bicolor
GACTGCTCACGTCTCCCCCCGAGCTGGGCTGTGCTTAATCTTTTATACTAATTACTACGTGTTCGTTATTTACTATTTCTTACCAATGTCTATCACTAATACTAAAAAGGTCACCTATACACTGACCCAATCCTCACAAACTGCTTTGTGCCAACATCACTGCAGAAATGAAGTGAGGGAAGGAGAAGGAAGAAGAAGGAGACAACGCCCCAGATTCTCCATTTTGTCCCCATTCACTCCAATGCTATGAACCTAAATTATTATTTTTTTTCACTCTTGGGAAAACTTAAACCACTATTTTTCACACTCCTGTGGTTTGCAAACCCTCTCTCAGTTTAGGAAGTTTTTCCCATGGACTGAGATCAAAGCCAGTGTCTCCCTGAGCTCTGGGCTGGGGTCCCAGAGCCCCCTGCCCAGGTCCCTGACTCTCCAGGGCAGCCAAAGGGATGCCCTGGACTCCAACAGGATGCGTTGCCCCGGGGATTTCACTGTCCCCGTGCATTTCACACCCCTCTGTCTGCCGCAAGCCCTTGGTGACACCGCCCGCACAGGGCTGCCCACGCCTGTGGCGGATGGTCCCTCGGGTGTCACCAGGGGCTGTGCACAGCCCCTTTGCACCCCTGGGACGCGCTTCTAACCTCTCCCTTTGCCTCCCCACAGCTGACAAAGAGGCTGACGAGTACTACATGAGGAGGAGGCACCTGCCCGACCTGGCAGCCCGCGGCACGCTGCCCATCAACGTCATCAAAATGTCTCAGCAGGGCAACCACCGGGACAGGCCCCGCCGTCCCATCAGGGCCATGTCCCAGGACAGAGTGCTGTCCCCCGAGAGGATCATGCCCGAGGAGTTCAGCATGTCCTACGAACGGATTCTCTCGGACGAGCAGCTCCTGTCGGCAGAGCGCCTGCACTCCCAGGACCCGCTGCTGTCCCCGGAGCGCTCGGGGTACCCCGAGCAGTCCATGTCCAGGGCACTGTCGCACACAGACGTCTTTGTGTCAACACCGGTCTTGGATCGCTACAGGATGTCAAAAATGCACTCCCATCCCAGTGCCTCAAATAACTTGTACAATACCTTGAGTATGAACCCGACCTCGGCCAAGCGCCAAGCGTTCGCCTCGCGCCGGCACAACACGGTGGAACAGCTGCATTACATCCCCGGCCACCACCACCACTACCGCACCGCCAGCAAAACAGAGGTGACTGTTTGACACGACCCAGTGCATTGTAGATACTCCTTAAGGACCGGGGTGGCCTCAGCACCCCGCTCTGCAGTGGCCTTATAGGCCAAGGTAACCTCTGCTAACTCAGTGTCTGCAAAGACTTCTCTGACAGTCCCACCCACGTTGTTTTTAAAGCCACCCCCTCCTTCATCAGCGACACGGGAAGAACTGAAGCGGCAGTCAGACACTGGTGAGGGATAACAGAGGAAATTTCCTGACGTGCATCAGTTTCTGTCAAAGAAAGCCATAGTAACCGATGGCTCCTTCCAAGGGCTCACCTGCATTATCCCATAGTTCCCGTGAATTCAGGACTTTTCAGTTGCTCCAAGGAGAAGCAACCTGAGGCAGGGAGGAGGAAATTCAGCCCCGCCCCGCAATCCTGGCAGGAAGGGGACTCGTTCTTGGTCCTCCTGTTTGGCCTTTCTGTAGCAAGTAGGGAGGTTCTGGCTGCTGGGGTCAGCCCCAGGCTGCTCGACACCCGTCAGCACTCACACATCTGTCCTTTGTCACTCTTGGAGCAAATTCAAGGGCAGACCTCCCTACAGGACTGGCAGATCTAGGGACAAGAATAGCCTGGCTGAGAAATAAAGTCTTAGTTTATACTAAATATACTCATAAGATTTAAAAAAAAAAAAAACAACAAAAAACATACTAGTGCCTACGAATCGCCTGCTCTCTCAGCGTAGGAAGTAGTGGGGTTGATATGTTCAATAAGCACAAATATGCTGAAACGCTTGTTAGACCCTTTTCTCCACTCAGTCTAGTATCTTGGTGTCTCCAACTTGTAAATAGGAAGGGGGAAGAGGGTTTCTCTTCCTCCAGCTTCTTTCCTCTGCTGAACCTAAAGCACCAGAGCCCGTTCAGCTCCACTCTGCTGCCCCGTGCTGGGGGAGGTCCTGACCCCACCGAGACCCCCGCCAGGCAAGGCTGCCGCTCCTGCCACGATTTCTCCCCTGTAGTTTCTTTTCCTGACAGCATTTTCCATGGCCCGGTTCTCCTGTTTCTGAGCGTTTTCTCCTTCCCGTTTACAGCCTAGAACTCCATATGTAGCAGATCTTTTCCCAGCCCTTAGCAGAGGCACAAAGCTGAGGGTGTCTGTTCACCGAAAAGCAGGTCGGGAACTTTCCGTGGTTTTCTCTCCCTGCAACGGCCTCCCAAGAAAACCTTCCAAATTCCAATTCCACTGAGTCCCAGTCCTAACCATGAAGACAGTTACATTTCATGCATATAAATTATATATCCAGCATAATTATAATTAATGGGCATGTTGTATATCTGATATAACGCTAATTAGATACTGTATATTTGTAAAATCTTTAAAACATAGACTCGTGGGTCCAGAATTTGCGAGGGTTTTACCTTTGGCTTTCCAGACAGAATGGGCTTTGCTTTGGATTTTTTGTTAGACTTAGGTTTGGTTTTTCCTTTTTTTTTCCCTCCTCTTTGATTTACATTCTCAAATTCTATAGAACCGACTCCCACCGGCACACACCTCTGCAGCCAGGAAAGGGTCTCAGAGGGTTTGAAGGCCAGCCAGAGCTGGTGCAGGAGCTGTGGGTGCTGGACACTGTCCCAGGTGTGCCCTCGAGGGCCCAGCACACGCACACACCCGTGGGTCCGGGCAGGCACGCTCCCTCCTCGGGGTGCGATGACGACTGGCTTGGGGCTGTGAGCACGCCTTCTCTTCCTGTCCCACATTCCCACACTGACCCTTTTCCTACGTGGCTCTTCACTAGGCTTCACTGAACTTCACTCTGCCCTCCTCCCTCCCCTCAAATACCTCCCACCTCCTGGCCTTAATGACATTCCCAGCCCAACTCTGTCAAGTCCTGTAGCAAACGACGAGCGTGAGTCTCCTGTGGAGGCTGGGTGCAGGGTAGGCAGGAGGAGCAGGTGTCCTTACCCCAGTGGGACTTACAGGAGGGCCTCTGTGGGGTGTCCAGGTGGCCTTTCTCCTTCCCAGACTGCCCTGGAGCTGGTCCTATTTCCAGAGCTTTATCCTGCCCCATCTGATGGAGACTGTGTTGGGAAGGACTCCATCAGTGAGAGGTTACTGGGGCTTTGTTTGACGGAAACTGAGCTGGGAGGGAGTAAACAAAGAACAGCCTCCAGGGTCAGATCCTGCAGCCTTGGGCAAAATCCCTCTGGGCAACAACCAGAACTGCCTGTGGATCAGGGTGGCAGCTCATGGCACGGGAGGGATGAGAGAGGACGGGCTCACACCTCATCTCCTGCCCCCTCCCTTGATGGACACTACTCTCCCCTGACTACCTCCAAGCTCCTCGGCTCATCCCCTGGATTTTTCCTCCCAGAAGACAATCCCTGAGAGAACATTGCCCTCGCTGACCTTCCCACAGGCCGAAGGGTGGGACTCGTGTGAAGAGAAGAGAAACTCTCACTGCTGATGGGGAGGCAGCGCCGCTGAGGCTCTGCGGCTCCTCCATTCTCTCCTGGCCCAGGCAAAGCCAGGGAGATCGGAACACTGTGGGAGAGCAGAGTGCACTGCGGAGTCTCCAGGAGCTGCGGTGGCAGAGCTGGAGAAGAGGTGACGGTGGGAGGGCGTGGGTAGGTGAGCACTCCTCTCTTTCCATGTCCATAGCTGTGTGTCTCAGGCTCTAGTCCTCATCTGAATGTTCCATTTGTGAACTGGGAAGTTGCTGGATCAGATGCAAATTTGGAAGTTTTTCAAACTCCAAGTAACCCGTGCTGATGCTGAGCTGTGCCCAGGCCGTTCGACCTCTGTGTCTTCTTTTCTGGCTAACAAATATCACAGGCCCTCTGCTGACGTGTCTTACCTGGGCAAGAATCCTCCAGAGAAACCTTAGCCTCATTTCCTTGTCTTTTTTCCACCCACTACACTGTTTCGAGCAGATGTGTCCCACAGGGAGCCTTTTTAGGCCAAATCTCTTCAGGGACTCTGCCACCACCACAGAAAATTTTCAGCAAATTTCCTTGGGAAGGAGCAGTGCCCTGGATACCGCCTGGGCACCGTGTGTTCCCACGGCTCACTCTGTGTGCTGGAATGGGTTGGTGGATGGGGCTGTGGCATTTCAGCACACACAGGTGTCCTTAGGTCATTTTTATTTTCCCCTTATTCCTCATTCTGAGAATTTGTCTGAATGAACACTCGGTGTGGGACCGAGTGTCACGACCCACAGCCTGGTCCCCAGCACTTCAGTTCCTCATGGTCCACACACGATGATAATGGGAATTTCCAGTTCTACAGAGGGATCAGACCAAAACTTCACAGACCAGAACACCTGTGAAGTGCTTTGAGACCCTCCCTCAACAGAAACTGTAGAGCAGCGCAGTGTTTTTTGTTAATCTTTGTTTGTCCTTGTCCTGACACGTGGTGTGCGATGTGTCCCAACCCGCTCTGCCCAGAGCCGGAGCGCTGGGCTGGGATTGCCCGGATTCCCACTGCTCTCCTCCCGGTCGGGGTCCTGGCAGGCAGCAGCTCCAAGGGATGCTGCTCCCCACGCTGGGACCTTCCTGCTTCCCTCTCCTCATGTCTGAGTCACCACAACACCCTGCGCTCAGGAGAAAAGCGGGGAGCAGCCACATTCCTCTCTGTACACTGAAATACAACCTGCCTTGATTAATCTCATCTACTCGGAAGAATTGATCTGTGTTTTCTCCACCCGCAGGCGCAAGCAAACGCCTGGGGAGTGTCCGGGCCCCAGAGTGCATGTGCAGGGACTGGGGGAGAGGGATGTAGAAAAGTTTATATTATTTCCTACAAGCTGATAATTATTTGCTTTCCCTGAGCAGCACCACGTCCTGGACGGCTGCACCGAGTTTTATACAGTTCTCCGTGTATGTGTATATAGATACAAATATATATATATATATACACACACACACATTGCAAAATGCAATCCACACGTTCTGACTGACCCCGTGCCAATCAAAGCTTCCAAACGGTGGAAAGCTGTTTTTAATGAACCACACACAGCACTGCACGGAACAGAAACTTTGTCATAAAAAGCCTTCTAATGCCAGTGAGTCGTGTTTTAAGGTGAAAGAAAAAAAAGAAAAAAAAAAAAAAAAAAGGAAAAAAAGGAAAAAAAAAAAGAAATATTTTTTAATGTTTTAATGATCCTTTTATAAATGATGAACTGTTACTTGGGGATGGGGGTGGGTGGGAAGGCACACAGACAGCTGTCCGGGATAAGCCCTCCTTCCTTGGCCTGGATTTAATTTCTGTCTGCTGAGCCTGGCTGGCTGCAAAGCTGCTCCCAGGAACCTGAGCTTCCCACATGCACATTTCTGTTCTGTCAGAAGCATTCCCACCAGGAATCTGCAGGAGCTTGGCATCAGGTGTTCATATGAGATGTGCTGTTCCTGGTAGC
Organism: Tachycineta bicolor; assembly: GCA_025960845.1. Lineage (NCBI taxonomy): Eukaryota > Metazoa > Chordata > Aves > Passeriformes > Hirundinidae > Tachycineta > Tachycineta bicolor. The sequence continues at coordinate 390,970 of JANEHK010000108.1, forward strand.
TGGGAAGACATCCTCATCTTCTTCCACCACCACGAACAAAATCACCATGGAACAGGGTAACTTTAATTGTGTTTGAAATACGTGTTCTATTTGTGATTAATTTGCCATCTTCAGCTCACCGAGAAACAGCTTGTCTTAGTTTAGTTTCCGATTTACTGCTTAATCTGGAAGGAGGGGCTCTGCTGAAATACATCTTGCGTGAGCAGATTTCGTGTTCAGGTGTATTTCAGCTGAGTGAAAGGAGGGAAACGTGTGAGAAAGGGGCTTAGATATTTTCCTAGCGAGCGTTGTGAGCAATAAGCCCCTGTGCTGTGTGTCCACAGGCAGGTGGGAGAAGGGATCGCTCCCAGCTCCCTCCGTGGTGAGAGGTGCCCTCCCCGAGCCCAAATCCCAGCTGGGAAAAGCCATCCAGGCTTCCCCCGAGGGCGAGGGGAGAGTTGGACGGGGCTGTCCGAGCGAATCGGTGTTAACCTGAAAGCACCCCGGGTCTCCACTGTGGCCACACAATGTCCGGGAGCTCTCCGTGCCAGGAGGTCGCCATCCTGAGAGGTATTCTTGCCAGGAGGTCTCTCTCCATCCCAGGAGATCTCCATCCTTGGAGGTGTCTCTCCATCCCAGGAAGTTTCCATGCCAGGATATCTCTCTCCATTCCAAGAGGCCTCCATCCCAGGAGGTCTCTGCCCATCCCTGGAGGTCTCTGTCCATCCTTGGAGGTCTCTGACCATCCCTGGAGGTTTCTCTCCATCCCAGGAGATCTTTCCATTCTAAGAGGTTTATTTCCACCCTAGGAGGTCTCTCTCTATCCTGGGAGATATCTCTATTCTGGGAGACCTCTCTCCATTCCTGGAGATCTCTCTCCATTTCTGGAGGTCTCTCTCCATCCCTGGAGGTCTCTCTCCATCCCAGGTGGTTTCTCTCCATCCCAGGAGGTCTCTCTCCATCCCTGGAGGTCTCTCTCCATCCCAGGAGATCTCTCTCCATTTCTGGAGGTTTCTCTCCATCCCTGGAGGTCTCTCTCCATCCCAGGAGGTTTCTCTCCATCCCAGGAGGTCTCTCTCCATCCCGGGAGGTCTCTCTCCATCCCAGGAGGTCTCTCTCCATCCCAGGTGGTTTCTCTCTATCCCAGGAGGTTTCTCTCCATCCCGGGAGGTCTCTCTCCATCCCTGGAGGTCTCTCTCCATCCTGGGAGGTCTCTCTCCACCCCAGGAGGTCTCTCTCCATCCCAGGAGGTCTCTCTCCATCCTGGGAGGTCTCTCTCCACCCCAGGAGGTCTCTCTCCATCCCAGGAGGTCTCTCTCCACCCCTGGAGGTCTCCATCCCACCCCTCTGCCGGGAGGAGCCGCTCCCCCTGACCCTCCGCTGCGCCGCCGCTCCCGCCCGCCCGCCAACCCCTGAGACATTTTTGTAGCAAGAATTTCTTGGCTCTGAGGAAGACACTTCTTACTGTACTATTTTTAGTTTTGGGGGACAATATTTCCTAAGAGGGGTTAAGTGGATATTTTTGTGCTTTAGCCCAGTTTATGGATTCCATGTTTATTATACAGTAGTACTGAAGAGGAAGTACATTTGTATCTGTAACTTTGCACAGACTCTTGGTTAACCATTAAACAGGCTTCAAGATGAGCAGTATTTGACTGTTTTTCTCTGTATTATTCTTGTTGTTATACTTACCTGTAAAAGCACATTCTGTATGTACTGTAAACAGAAAATATTATCAGTTTAGTAAAATTTAGAGTCTTAAGGATTTTTTCCACTTTTGTCAGTAACAACTATTTATGGATTAAAAAAAAAAAAATAAAGGCAATTTCAACATATAAATTGTTTCTTTTTGATATCTATTTGGGGGGAGGGGAAATAAAAGCCATTTTCTTGGCAGCCTTCCCAATCTTTGTAACCAGCGTTTGAAAGGTAGATATCTGTGATTCTGTGTGTAGTTAAATAGCATCTATTAAAATGAATGCTGCAAGGTCTGGAAGACTCATTATTTTTATGTATTTATTTACTGCATTTCATCATCTTGCCAGGAAAAATCAGGGGGAGCTGTAAAATTTTGTCTCACAAGCCCCTGAAGGTGCTGCTGAAGTGAGAGTTCAGTCACATCTTCCCAGCAGCTCGCCCCACTCTCCCTGGGCCCCAGCAAAAACAACAACAACAACAAAAAAACCCCAAAAAAACCCCCCAAAACCAGGAATGTTTCCCAAAGCCAAGGATTAGCTCTGCTCCCAAACTGCCTCAGAAAGACGCTAGAAAATGATGAGGAAATTGAGGACTACAGGATAATTAACACCTGCCAGCGCGGGTTTAAAAAAAGCAGATCCTGTCAAACAAACCCCAATCCGTTCTCCAAAGTTCTCCCAGGTGGGGCGGGCAATGAGCTTCAGCTCTCCCACAGCTCTGGATCCTGAGGGAGAATTGTTTTATCCCTGAGGGAAGTGGCGTCGAAGGGCTGCAGCAGGGAGGACCTGGGGGAGCTCAGAGAGGGGTTCCAGCCCCTGAAGCTCCACCTCGAGTGGTGTTGGCAGAGCCCAGGGCAAGGCCACACAACACTTCACAACGCTGAGCTCAGCGATCCAGAAATAAGAGTGAAATGGTCACTGCTAAAAATTCCAGGAGACTCAAAGGGTTTGGGATGCAAAGAGCAACAAAAGGGGGAAAATCTGCATCAGGGCTGGGCTGGGTCCTTTGAAGAGGAGGTGTCCTAATGCCACCCATTCTCCCAGACCTGCAGGGACCAGAGCAGGGCTGCTGGGCTGGACATGGATGTCCGAGTGGAAAAGAATTCCAGCTCGAAACCAAGCTGGGGAAACGCTTTTCAGGGAGGTTTTTACAGAGCTCAGCGTTTTAATTCAAAGTGAGATGCTGAGGTGACAGGGTCACTGCATATGAGCGCTTTTAGGGGGTGAAAAGTGTAGGGTGTTAAACAGCTCTTTAATCCAGGCTCAAAAGGAGCAGCTGTGAAAGCCGGGGGCAGATCCACTGCCACGGAAAAATCTGTCCAGGGGACACAGAGGGGGGGATGTGCCCCATTCAGTAGAGGCTGGGTGGCTGCCAACACTGCCTTCGTGCCACGGGAACCCTCTGAACCAGAATCCACCTTTCTCTCAGCTGTTTTCCCAGGCAGAACCTACAGCTCAGCCAGTCCTTCTGTGCCTTGAAGCTGCCTTCAGCCCCGGGAGCGTTTTCTGCCCACGGAGGAGATCTCTGTGCCCACAGGGTGTTTGTCCCCCGGCAGTCACTCACTTAAAGGCATTTAATAATGGATGGGGCTTGGAAGAGCTTCCAGGAGCACTTCCATTCCCTGCAGAGGGAATTGAGGGCATTGGAAGGAGAGACCTTCGGAAGTGACTCACGCAGGCACAGAGTGAGTCAGGAGCACACCGGGGGAATACGATGCATTCCCCATCCTCTTTCCTTGTCCAGATGCCAGGTAGCAGCTCTTCTGTTCTGCCTCCGGCTTCGGGAAGAGCTTTTTTGTTTCTTTTCATTCCAGCTTCAGGGCTGCCAACAAAGCTCGGCCGCTGCCAGAAGAGCTTCAGCTCCGCAGTGACCTCGGGGCTGCTGGGGACAGGGGACAAACCCCACAGGTGACCTGCAGTGCGTGTCCCTGCCACCCAAGCATGGCCAGGAAGGCTCCTCTGCTCACCTTGCTGCCTCTCCTTGCTGGGCACAAGACTACAGCAGGTCAGAAATCAGCTCAGGGCTGACTCTAGGTGATTTAGGGTCACACTGCTGCCTCAGAGCTCCTTAGGAGCTGCATCTGCTCAGGGGCTGTGCCTGCAGCAATCAAAACAAAGCTCAGGAGCTGACCACTCATTCCATGAGGAATTTCTTCCTAATATCCAACTAAAACATAACACAGCCTGGGGAGGGTGCTGGGCAGCCCTGGCAGGCTCTGCTGCTGGGGCTGGGACAGCAGGGGCTGCCCGGGGACAGGCCTGGGGGAGCTGAGTTCATCAGAGCCTTCCAAAATCCCTTCGGCTTCTTGCTCCCCAAAGCTGCCAGCAGCTCCAGCGTGGTTTTCCAAAGTGTTGAGCTCCAGTGGGCTGCCACAGCCACAGAGTCGTGGAGTTGGGAATTGCCTTTGAGATCCCCAAGTCCAGCCATCACCCCAGCCCTAAACCACACCCTCGCTTTGTTCGAACCCTTCCCGGGATGGTGATCTACCTCCTTCTTGGGCAGCCCATTCCCATGCCTGAGCACCTTTCTGTGAGGAATATTCCCAAATCTCCACCCTGAGCCTCCCCTGGCCCAGGCTGAGGCCGTTCCCTCTGCTCCTGTCCCTGTTCCCTGTTCCCAGAGCCCGACCTCCCCGGCTGTCCCCTCCTGTCAGGAGCTGTGCAGAGCCACAAGTTCCCCCTGATCCCCCTCTTCTTTTTCCTCTTTTTCCAGCAGCTGGGGCTGGGAACAGGGACAGGAGGAGAGGGAATGGCCCCGAGCTGCCTTGGGTTTAGGTTGGATATTAGGAAGACTATCAGACTGTGCATGTCACCGTCACCGTCACTGTCACTGTCACTGTCACTGTCACTGTCACTGTCTGTCACAGCCTCTCAGGGGCTGGGGGCTCTCTGGAGGAGCAAATCCCACCCATTGTTGTTCTCCCTGGCTGACCAGCCTGCTGCTCGCAGCAGATGAGAGACAAATCCCCAGCCCTGGGGGAAGATGCCTTTTCAACTGTCCACATTTCAGGGATGAATCATTTCCTTTGCCGTGCCATTCATCGGGCAGCGATGAGGCCGTGCAAAGGCAGGTTTATCTCCAGACACGCAGATGAAGGGCCCGTGTTATCCTCATTGCACAAAGAACTGAGCCTTGGGGAGGGCAAGAGCGAATGTGCCGGTGCTTTCTGAGGGCTGGGTTGATGAAAGGAACGGATTTTTAGAAGATTTACCATCACACAGCGCCTTTGGGCTTACAGGAGAAACATCAGCTGCAGCTCTGAATTAGCTGGAAATCACCTTCAGCAGAGAATGGGGCTGAATCAACACCACCTCTTGTGAGGGAACATCAGTCAGTGCACGGGGCTGAACCCTGCCCACCACCCCATCCAACAGCAGCCAGCACCTCTGCCCTTCTCCACGCCCAAATGTCGCCGAGACACACAAAGCAATCACACACAGACAGGTATCTTTGCCAGGCAGAGGTTCCTCCGATTCCAGCCCTCTGCTCCGAGAGCGGAGCGAGGAGCAAGAGGAAGAAACCTCTTTGTTTATTCTTTACTTTTTATACATTTGTGGGTCTAGCAGAAGACTGGCTTTTTGGGGTTTCCACCCCTCAGCCTCAGTGGCCAGACCAATTGTTAGTTACAATTGTTTTCAGGTTAGAAATATGCAAACAAAGGACAGAGAATGAAAAACAAAGGGTTTGTTTATGTTACATCTGTGGGAAAGGTAGAAAACTGCTCTCATATTGTACAGTAACTAAAGGATCTGACTCCATTATGAAATTCAAAAGGCTAAATAAAAAACTCAGAAAAACCAGGGTAACACCCAAAATTGCTCCTGGGTTTGGGGTGGGGCTCTGCAGGCAGCAGGATCCCTTCGGCACCCAGCCCAGGACCGCCCTGGAGGAGGTCTGGCTGTGCAGGGAATGAGATGGGGACACAGCAAACGTGAGCTGCAGTCGTGGGTGGATCCTCTGGCTGCACCACTGCTCCCGTGTTGGTGCTCCCTAAATGTTCTGGGACGTGCAGTCACAGGGGAATCAGTTTTAATAAATCATCTTTGTAATAGACACTCCTTGAGTGCAATCCCCGCTCCAGCTTCCAACCCTCCCCTATTTTTTCCTCACATCAGCTCCCAGTTCTTCAGTTTGAGGCAGAACCTTTCCTGAAAGCAGTCACTGAGTGAAGTTTGGGAAAGTCACGGGAGAGAATCTCAGCGCTGAGGAATGCCGGGACCCCACACCTGCCCCAGCCCTGCCCGCCCTGACACCACCCGAGTTCAACGCAGGCAAAGCAGCACAGAAGGAAACTGAGGGAGCTTTAAACCCTGGGATATCGCTGCTATAAACCAGCACCTCATTAGTGACACAAACCCCCACTACTCGCCCAGGCACTCCTGTCCAGCAGCCATCGCTCTGTTCCAGTTACTGTGCACTCAGCTGTGGGATCCTCTGCAAGGAACCCTCTTGTTAAATCACCTTTGATATGGGGCTGCTCTCTGTCGGGGGCTTCCCCAAC
>JANEHK010000108.1:402147-415325 GCA_025960845.1 Tachycineta bicolor
CAGACAGCACAGCCCAGGAGCAGAGCGTGGAGCAGTGAGAGCAGCTCCTGCAAACAAACCCCACACTTCTTCTTTCCCTCACTTCACTCCCAGAACCGGTCTGAAAGGTGTAAAAATTAACATCCAGCACAAACAGGACAGATAACTGGGGATGCAAACATCATAAAGACACCCCAGGACATGGGGGATCACTGAAGCTGTTTCTTTACGTGCTAAGAAACGCATGAAGGAGGAGGAAAATCTTAGAGGAGGAACTCCTGACCGAGGAGGGCAGACTGCCTGTCCCTCAGCCTGCACCCATGCCTCCTGCCACACGGGCTGGCAGCCACACCCCAAAAGCCACTGTCCCTCTGTGGCAGCCCAGGGACCGGTGGCCGCCCCTGTCTGGCAGCCCGTGCCCACCCACAGCTGGAGCTGGAGCAGGTGGACTGGTGGAGAAGGTGGAACCTGCTCACCCCAGGAGGGACAAGGTCCCTGTGCCACGTCCTGTGCCACCCGGACTCTTCCTGCGGGGTGACCCGGTCACAGCGTCCAGCAGGAGCTGCCACCGAGGCAGGGCTGGGCACGGGCTCTTGGCTGGATGTCCCAGCCCTGCGTGCCACCAGCGAGTCCTGAAGAATCTCTCCCGGTGAGAGCAGAGAGCGTCTTAGTGCTCATTAGAGACAAATCGCGCTGCCTGCTGTGAGCAAAATAAAGAGGCATTTACCCAGGCTTTCTTGGAGGCTGTGTTTGCACAGAAACATCCCCTCCATGGGGCTGAAGAGCTGCTTTCAGCAGAGTCTCATCCAGCAGAGGATGGAGCAGGTAAATGAGGAGTGCCTGGGGACGGGGGATGGCCTTGGGGTGCCCCGTGCTTGGCCTGGGGACGCACAGAGCTGGCTTTAAACACAGCCAGCCCGCCGTGATGGACGAGCTTTGCCACCGGGGCAAGTTGGGTTTTGGTTTAACCTCCTGCACCACCACAGCCCCCTCGGGGTGCTCAGTGCAGCGAGGCCACGGCCGTGGGCTCTCCCTGTCCCTGCAGGCTGGGCTGATGTGCAGAGCTCAGTGCCGCCTTTGTGCCCGAGCCTGGTGCCAGGAGAACAGCACATCCTTGCTGTGGGTGAAGAGGGAGAGCCTGCAGCAACCTCTCCGTGTCCCCCAGCCGGGCCAGGCTGTGTCTGCCCTGCTGCCCCCCTTCCTGGCCCAGCTCTGAGCACTGGGGCTGCTAACTCATGGTTTGCACCCACCCCTGTTACGTTTGAAGGCATTTTTTTCCGAGGCAGCCTGGTAGCGGCTAATTGAGGAGATCAAAGGGTTCAAGAAAGGGATTTAGTCAAATGTTGGATTATCTGATTAATTGCCTTTCACTGCACGTATTTTTCCCAAGGTAAATTCAAGTTAGCACCTGTTGAAGGGCCTATTACTCACTGTCCGGGCTCTGGTGCGTTGGAATTCAAAGGTTTTTCTGTGCTCTCCATGTAAAACAGGACAATTTCTCATTGTCTCAGCCCGCAGCCACCTCCTTGCTTTGTAATTAAAGAAAATACACCCCGTGGCCAAAACACCCAGGTGTGTCCCCACATCCAGATGTGTCCCAAGCCTGAACAGCCTGCCCTGCTCTCCAGGACACGGTGGCTGCCTCTTCCCATCAGCCAGAGGTGCGGAGCAGTTTTTGGGTCTCAGAGCAGGCACTGCCCTCTCAGAAGGGCTCTTTGGAGCAGAGCAGCCCGAATCCAGCTGCTGAAGGGTTTTGGCAGGGGATGCTCAGGCAGTGGTGAGGAGGTGGGAATGGTCACATCACCCCGGGAAGCTCAGGCTGGTGCTGACACAGCCAGGACACATTCCCAAGCCCAGGCACTCCTGGGCACAGCCGAAGTTGTCCCCAGATGAAGTGCATGAGGCCAGGTTTTTCCTCAGGGTCATTTGTCCCAAGCCGTGAATCAAATTTCCAGGAACACTCCAACTGCTGTGATGTGGGAAATCCAGGCACAGAAAATTCCCAAAGCCCTGTGCATGCAGGCCCAAATATCTGAATACAGGGTTTGACCTGAGACCTTGGGAAAGGCTTCCAGGTCTGGAGACTAAGTAAGAATGCAGATTAGTAGTTTAGATACAAACATATTAAGATAGGTAGTGGAAAGTTTTAAGGTTTTAAAGTCTGGATATAGAAGTAATAACAGAAATAATAAAAAGTTTTAAGGTGTAGCGAGCAAGTTTGAGTGTCATTACCTGGTTGGTTAAGGAAGTCCCCATCGCATTGTGGCAGGATGTGTGATACAAATTAATTAACTATTGGTGATACAAATTAATCAACACATTCTTCGTGGCAGTAGTTTATTGGCCAATAAACCTCTAAAAGACCTTGAAATCTGTGATCTTGCGGCCGCTGGTGACCGCTGACCCCGGACAACTGACCTCTAACTTACGTGGTGAAGGTGTTCTCACTCCTTCATGAGGCTGAGGCAATAAATGATGCTTTAAGCATCTCTCAGTGGTTCTGTCTCTCTTGCACAAGCCCGACACACTGTGAGGCTCCTTTTAAAAGGAAATTCATCATCCCATGTAGAATGTCTGGGTGGGGAGGGCACGGTGATACCCAAGGTAGGACAAAACCCTGAGAGAGGAACCTTCTGCCCTTCTTGCACGTGAAAAATGGATTTGTAGAGGATTCCCAAAGCCTGGCTGAAAGCTCACAGAGTCTTGTCCGTCTGTGTGCAAGCTCTGGGATGAGGTGTGCTGGCTTGGAAATGGAATAGAGAAGACTTTGTTGAGAGAGAAATTGAACAATAAACAAGTTCCAAATGATGGCTTTGCAAAGAGAGCAGATATTCTGGAGAAATAGAACTGTGAAAGATGAATTGTAGTGAGACCACGTGGGGTAAAATAATCAGTGGTTGGTGTTAGGAGCATTAACAGCATGGTGTGGAAAAAGCTGATAGCTGAAAAGCATTTATAAGGTATTGTAACAAAGAAATAGTTTGGGTTTTGATAGAATGGCATCGAGCTTTACATCTCTTGTGTCTCGCCCTTCTAGGATATTGATAATGGAATAAAATCTTTAAAAACAGCTCTCAGTTTCTCCATCTCTGTAGAGCTGGGTTTTTCCAGCACTCGCAGCCTGTTTCCCTCCTGCTCTGCTCTCCTTGCAGAGCCACAGCCCTGCCCAGGAGTGTCCAGGCAATGGACCTGGAACGGACGGGCCAGGGAAGGGCTGTGCCTTGTCCCCTGGGAGCCCTGCAGGAGCAGCAGCCCCTGGGCCCTCTGGGGGTGTGCAGGGGGCTGTGGCAGGCTCCTCGGGGGTTTGTGTCCTCCTGCAGAAGCCTGGAGGGGCTCTGGGGGTGGTGGCTGCTCTGCCCCACCGAGGATGGCCGTGCCAGCCTCGGGGAGCTGTGGGACGCTGTAGGAGCTCTGGACTCGCGAGCACACAGCTGATAGGATTGAGCAGAAGCTATTAATTGTTTACACCGAGCTGCAGTTGTACATTCTAAGCTGCTTTTTCACGCGGTCACACTTTATTTGATTGGTTCTTCTGCCTCGTTCACGCACTCTCTAGGAAACTTGATTGATCCCAAGTTATTGCTCTGTGGGCCTCCTTCACCTGGGTCTTGCGTTCTTGGTGCTTTGCTTTCTCAAGCTTTTCTTTTCTTGTTTTAGCCCAGTTTTTTGTCTCAATAACCTTGACAAATTCCTGATGGTTCTGACAACCATAACTGAAGGCGGTTTGATAAGAATCCCTGCAAACAGTTCGGCTGCTACACAGGATATCCTGAGTTATGCAGACCCATTGCTGCGGGGCGCCTGCTCTGCAAAGCAAAGGGGGAGCAGCACATGGAGCAAACCCAGAGCAGCTGGCCTTAAAGGTGGTGGGCACGGGCCAGGTCCAGTTCACACCTCACACAGGGGTTTTTTTCATTTCTTTGTGCTCCCTGGGGCTCTTGCAGAGGGGTCTGGGCAGGGCTTTGCAGCTGACGCAGCCCTGACCAAAGCCGATCCCCAAAGCGCCAGCACCGGCCTGGATTTAGGCACAAGGAGAATTCTGGATTTAGGGGCCGGAGCAGCGCCGTAACTCAAGGTGAGTCAGCAGCGAGGAAGCCAACAGCGCTCCGAGATGTTCCAGGAGAGGAGAGGCCCAGGGCGGGGAGGTGACTCCAGCCCCTGGGGATTACGGGCTGAGGCCATCCACACGCATCAGAGGCACGATAAAAAGGGAGCGAGTGCAGAAAAAGAGCCATAAAAATGATTTGAGGGTGGAAGAGAACACTTTGAAGTGAAGGATTTAAAACCTCAGCCTGTTTAGCTAATTGAGGAGATGCTTGAAAGACAATGTGCTGACAACACGGAGAGGCTTAATGTGGAAAAACACCAAGTTCTGAAAGGCTCCTCAATAAACTGGGAAAAGCAACAGGAGCAGGGCCTGGGAGCTGAAGCCAGGCATAATCAGGGTGGGAAAAAAGTGTGTAGATCTTTCCCAGAGAGGATGATAGAGGAACAAGCACCCATAGAACTAATGAACTCTGCCACTCTAAATTATTTAAAGGTATCTCTTTTGTACAAAAAAGCTGTGCCCTTGGTCCAGCATGGTTTCACCCATCACTCTGCTCCCTGGAGCAGCTCCAGAGCACTGCCAGAGCATCCTCAGTTCCCCAGCAGGGGAGAGAGATGTTCATGCTTCAACCTCAGCTGACCCCCACGTGCTCCAGGGGTCCCCTCACACATTGCTCTGGCCACCCTTCCCAAGGGGAAGCTGATTTCCTGTGGAACCCAAAATGTTGGGTAACCAAGGGCAGCAATGACCTGGGGAAGCACCAAGATCCTCTCTGGGGCTTTACACGGGGTCTGCACCCATTTCCTGGCAGCTCTGCAGCTCCAGTGAGCCGGGCCCTCCTCTGGACCTGCCAGCCAGCACACGTCCTGCTCCTTCCCCAAAAAACCATCCTGTGGAAGGTCTCCCTGTGGGCTGCCCCTTTCCTCGTGTCTTGCTGATCCACCTCCCTGAAATCCAGGCTCTTCTGCTGCAGGTTCAACCAACAGAGCAATTCTTCCAGCAGGACTGAGAGCATTTTGCTAGCTGGCTTGTTTGAAGGTGAATGTGGGCAACGGAATGCCTCAGGCTGTTCTCTTTTCCAGGGAAGAACCGGGTGCATCTTGATTTCCCAGTGCAACCCTTTTGCTTGCCACGGTGTCTTCGGGATCATCCATTATTAAAATAATTATGAATATTCCTGGTGCATGCGCCGTGTGTAACACAACGGGGAGCTGGAAGGGTTCAGCAGGGGTCTGAGGACGGGGCCACGAGGAATGTTTGGAGGAAGCCTTGGTGGCTGCCATGCTGTGACCAGCTCATCACAAGGCCACCAGCAGAGGTGACAGTCAGGCCCTCGCTCACAGCAATCTCAGCCTATTCTTTAGGCACAGCTTAACATTAAACCAGAGCACGCTCTGTGCGCTCGTGGAGGGCGAGGAGATGGCTCCTGACAAAGCACTCCTTCACTCCCCTCCTCTGTCAGTGTTAACAGAGGTGTTTTATTGTTACCTGCACCGACCGCTCCATCCTCCTGCCTCCTGGCGCTGCTCCCAGACGCAGGGGTCACCTGCAGTCCAGGAGATCCCAGCTGGCAGCCAAATGTCTCGTTGATTTGAGGAGCTGCCCCTCGTTGCTCCCCCAGCAGCGAGCAGCGAGGGTGGCCCTTGGCTCTGGGCCCTGTGCCAGGGTCCCTGTCCCTCCCGTCCCACCAGCCCAGCTCGCCGCGGCTGCAGGTGCTGGCCCCGACTCAGCCCAGATGTTCCTACCCCAAACAAGCTGGGGACAGACGACTCCTGAGAGGGGACATGCGGGAAATGGATCTGTAGAGGATTCCCAAAGCCTGACAGAAGGCTCACACAGCCTGGTGCATCTGTGTGCAAACTCTGAGATAAAAAACGCTGACTGAGAAAGGCCATGGGGCAGGACAGACGTTGCTGGGAGAGAGATGGAACTGGAAACAGGTTCCAAAGGATGGCCCTGCAAACAGAGCAGGTATTTTGGAGAAATGTTGGAGTCCAGAGCATCCCTTTGGCTGCCCTGGAGAGTCAGGGACCTGGGCAGGGGGCTCTGAGACCCCAGCCCAGAGCTCAGAGAGACACTGGCTTTGATCCCAGCCCATGGGAAAAACTTCCTAAACTGAGAGAGGGTTTGCAAACCACAGGAGTGTGAAAAATAGGAGTTTAGTTTATACTAGAGTGAAAAAATAGTAATTTTAGGTTCAACTGCCTTGCTGGCCTTTAATCCAGCATTAGGGGGATCCCACGTGGCCTTTCCTTCATGTTCTCCTCATCCAGTTTGGCCATCCCTTGTGGCCTTTTCATCTGGGGGCTTTGGATATTCCTGGGTGTTCAAGGGGGCACTGGAAATTGCCTGGGATTCAAGGGGATCTCTCTGGGAGCCATGGGCACACCAGCATTGAGCCCAGGAGGTGCCAACACCCTTGTCTGGCTGCAGAGGGAGGGATTCATTCCCCAGCCTCATGGCACAGAGGTTAACATCTCCCAAGGTGCAGAGTTCACCTCAGAACCACCAGGCTCTGCTGTCCATCTGCCCAAAGCAGGGCTCAGAGCTGAGCACAGGCCATGGTGGGACCTGACCCACGGGGAAGGAAACCCAGGACTGCAATTTTACCTGTTACAGGCTCTCTCCCGTGTTCTCAGCTTCCCTTAGCAATTTCCCACACCCTCCAGCTCCGCTTTGTGAAGAATTCTCTTTTTTCCCTTTGCAGTTGTTCTCCATTCAATTGTATTTGCAGTTGCTAACTCCATCCACCCTCCAGGCTTTTAGTCAGAACTGCCTCTCTGCTTGTGGCTCTTTTACTTCCCAATACCTTTCTTTAGAAAATGTTTCACTTTTGTTCATTCTCGTTTCCCCCTCTGCAATTTTCTATCCCTAATTATCATTAACTCGGAGAACTTGCTCCTTTTGAAGAGCAGATAATTAATTTCCAGGGCTGACATCTTTCTCCACTGTAATCAGATCCACATCCTCATTCCCTGGTGCCCTGTGTGCCGCCTTTTTGTGCTGGGAAGTGAGGGCTGATCTCGTGAGGCTCTCAGCTCTCAGCTTGTGGCACCCAGCACGTCTCCTGGCACTGGTGCTGTGCCAGCTCCTCTCCTCTCCTCTCCTCTCCTCTCCTCTCCTCTCCTCTCCTCTCCGTGCAGCCAGCAGTTGGAAATGCTCCCTGCGAGGGAGGATCTCACAATGTGAGATTTGGGGGGCAGGAGGGGCAGGAAGGGGGCTGGACCCTCACAATTTTGGCAACAAACAGAAGGAAAATGTCAACAAGGAGCTCATTTATTGGTGAAGGTCATAGATCTTCATAGACCTCCAGCTCTCGGTGTGATCCAAGCACAGACCACACTAAGGTCAGGTTTGATGACCTCAGAGGTCTTTTCCCACCTTTTTAATTCCCTGATCCTATGAGATAAACCTTTGCATGGATCCAAAGCAGCCCCAGGTTGCTTCTCCCGCTGTCACAGGGTGGGTAAAGGAAGGCACAGAGGGAATGGCCTCAGCTTCTCCTCAGAAATGAGCCTGGACCATCCCAACCTCGAGCCTCAGGGGTGCCCAGCTCCTCCAAAAGCTGAGCTGTGCATGGGAAGCCCCTTCCTCCCTGGCCCCTGTAATGGCTTTATGTTTGCTAATTTTGGTTTCTTGGCTAACGCACTAATTTGTAGTGGTTTGAGTGTTCACTAGAGTTACTTATTAAAAAAAAAAAAAAATCCTAAAATTCTCTCAGTTTTTTAAACTTATATAACAACAACAACAAAAAATCCCTTTATTTAGTTAATAAAACCCGTTACCATTTTCAAAACTAATCACTAATCAATTTTTATTATCCATACTAAACCAGCACATTCCCTCCCTCTGGCCAGGGCAGCCCTGGTTTCCCTGGGCCACGGGGGAGCAGGAGGGTGGCACAGCTGGGACAGGCAGAGCCTCGGGACACAGTGAGGATGTGGCCTCGAGCTGGGCCAGGGGAGGCTCAGGGGGGGTGTTGGAGTCCAGGGCATTCCTTTGGCTGCCCTGGAGGGTCAGAGACCTGGGCAGGGGGCTCTGGGACCCCAGCCCAGAGTCAGAGAGACACTGGCTTTGATCCCAGTCCATGGGAAAGGCTTCCTGCGCTGCGGGAGGGATTGCAGGGCACAGGAGTGTGAAAGAGAGGAGTTCAGCTCATCACAGGGTGAGAAAACAGTGGGTTTGGGATTTTAGTGTGGAAGTGAATGGGAGCAAGCTGGAGGATTTGGGGCGTTGTCTCCTGCTTCTTCTTTCTTCTTCCCTCACTCCATTTCCTGCAGTGACGGTGGCACAAAGTAGTTTAAAGAGTTTGGGTCAGAGCAGAGATGACCTGTTTAGTATGAATGATAGACACTGGCAAATAATGAAAAATAAAGAACACATAGCAATTAGTATAAAAGATAGCGACAGCCCTGTGTGAGAGGAGTCACCAGATGCCCGAGCAGCTGCACAGACCTTTGTTGGGCACTGAGAAATTTGTAAGATAAGAAACAATAAACAAAGGTGGCAACCTTGAAAAATCAGAACCTGGAGACTCCGTCTCTTTCTTGTGTTTGGCTCAGAGCTTTGTAGAGGGCAAAGAGACTCTAAAACCACCTGAATCTCAGAGAAAAAACCTGAGAGGTGGGCAGCAGCAGGAATTTCCCCATGGAAAGGGAGCTCAGGGCTTGGAGCTGCCCAGGGAGGTTTGGAGTGCCCATCCCTGGAGGTGCCCAGGGAATTCCTGGAGGTGGCACTCAGTGCTCGGGGATGGGGCACAGGTTGGACTCGGTGGTCTTTGAGATCTTTTCCAACCTCAGGCATTCTCTAATCCTGTGTGATTATCCTGAAAACGCCCTGAGTGTGCCGGGGTCTCTAGGGTTGCTGACCTGGACAAAACTTCCCCCACGGACGTGAGCCACTTTCCCTGGTGTGGTTTTCATCACACCCCACACAGTGCTACAAATACTCTGGTTTTTCCAAGGCAGCGTTTTCCACAGTGAAGCTGGAGCGCTGCAGCAGCCCTTCCCAGGAACCGGAGGGGTTCAGGCTCCGGGGCTGCCACAGCTCACAGCTCCCAGTGGATTCTCGGGAACATTCAACCAAAATACCAAATTCAGGCTCAGGCTTTCGCCTCACGCCTTCAGAATGAATGTTTTAGGAGTTCCCTAGAACTGAACCCGAAAGTTTGCACTCATAAGTGGGTTTCAAGGCCCTTGGACAAGGTATTTCCAGCCTCAAATCACCCTCTCCACTGAGAGGAGCACCAGCACTCCAATTAGAGGGGCTGCTCAGAACCCTGCGAACGTCTTGTACAGCCTAAGAGCTTTTTAAATGAGGCTCACAGCCCTGAACAAGGTAAATACATTTATAGATTTGTTTGGGCAATTACAGTCATTTAAAAAACAATGCATAATAACAGACGTGAATCTAATAAGCCGCTGCTAATTAAATGTATTAATGCCACGTTATGAAACAAATGCATCTTGCTGATATGTTACAGCTGCTTTTGTGCTGTAAACACTCGAGCAGCGACAGGGGCAGAATTTGCATCCCTGGGCATTTCCAGTGCCCAGGAATAGCTGCAATTAATTTGCCCCAGTGGAGCCAATCTCCTGCCCAGACACCTTTATGTGCCTGCTCCTCGTTTTCCTTTGCTCTGTGAGCAACAGTGGCAGCAAAACGGAGCTGGTTAACCCCAAAATACAGGACAGCACTACAAAGCATTTGTGGAGAACCCTGCTTTGAACTGTGCTCTTCTGCCAATTATAATTTGCAGCAGGTACAACGTTCCCAGGCTGTGGAAAAGCCACTTCTCTGTCCTGGGAGAGCTGAGTCAATTTTACCTGGCATTAAGTGTTCAATAGCACAATTTTCCTTCTCTGGCTTTCATCTCTTTGGGAAATGTCACCAAACTGGAGTTAACCAATTGACCACAGACCTTTTGAGGAGTCAGGCCCGAAGCAGAGGAGAAAGGCTGGGATCCCCAGGGCACCCAGAAACACCAACCTGCTGCTTTAAAACCTTGTTTGCCCAGCTGGGCCAGTGCTGGGGTGGTGAAGGGAGGGTTGGGGTGCAGCAGACCTGGGGAGCTCCGTGGTGAAGGAGTGGGGTTAGGATGGAGGGGCTCTAGGGGCTGGGCCTGAACAATGGCATCACGAGACTCGTTCCAGTGATGGCAAAGTCACTTCCCAAGCGCTCCAGATTGATGTAGAAGTGAGCAGCCATGTGTTCCCTGCTGTCCAACTGCCTGAAAATCCCAGAATCCCAGAATGGTTTGGGCTGGAGGGGACCTCAAAGCTCATCCAGTGCCACCCTGCCATGGCAGGGACACCTCCCACTGTCCCAGGCTGCTCCAAGCCCAGAGTCCAGCCTGGTCTTGGGTACTGCCAGGGATCCAGGGGCAGCCACAGCTGCTCTGGGAATTCCATCCCAGCCCCTCACTCCCTCCCAGGGAACAATTCCTGCCCAAAATCCCACCCAGCCCTGCCCTGTGGCAGTCTGAAGCCATTCCCTGCCTCCTGTCAATCCCTTGTCAATTGTCCCTCCCCATCTTTCCTGCAGCTCCTTCAGGTCCTGGAAGATCACACCGAGGTCACCCCAGAGCTTCTCCTGCCCAGGTGAACAATCCCAGCTGTCCCAGCCTCTCCTCCCAGCAGAGCTGCTCCATGCCTGGGATCATCCTGGAGCCTCCTCGGGGCTCTGCAGCAGCTCCAGGTCCCTCCGGTGCTGGGAGCCTCCAGCCCAGGAGAGCAGAGCAAGGTGCACATGGCACTGCCAAGTGGGCAGCTGTCTCCAAGAGCTCATGGACAGAAAACCTTGACCTTTGACTAATGAATCACTTCCTAATGAAAAGCCTGTCCAGCTGGATTTAATTGCCTGGTTTGGGCAGATATGGCTGGAAAATCTCATGCCTGTCAGATTTTTTTTTTTTTTTCCCACCCCCTAAAGCATCAAATTATTCACCGTCCTCTTGTAGCATTTTGCAGCCAACTCTTTCCTGTGATGATTTTCAAAGGATGAGGAATGAGCACCCTGGTGACATTTCTAGTATCTATAAATATCTCCCCACTACCCTGCCTGCCCAACTGGTGAATTATGCAGGGAGATATATATAATAAAACAATCGGATCCATTTTGTTGTCAACAGACCATTCTTCTTCAGCTGACAAGAGAACAGCTCCGGCTGTGGCTCTGGAAAGAGCAAGCAGTGCCTGGGGAGTTACTGAGCTTCTCCTTTCCCGGATCTACAGGGGCATCTGAGCAGAGAGGGGCCCTGCTATGCTGGGAGAAGGAGGGAAGGTTTTAAAAGAGAAGAAGAATGAAGTTTAGGACAGTAAAAGTCTCCAGAATGGCAGGAAATCCCACATCCAGTGCACTGAGAATCCCATGGAATCACAAACAGCATCACTGAGGTTGGGAAAGATCTCAAAGACCATCGAGTCCAAGCTGTTCCCAATCCCCACCTCATCCCCATCCCCGAGCTCTGAGTGCCACCTCCAGGAATTCCCCTCACCTCCAGGGATGGGGATCCAAACCTCCCTGGGCATTCCCAAGGCCTGAGCTCCCTTTCCATGGGGAAATTCCTGCTGCTGTCCACCCTGAGCCTCCCCTGGCCCAGGCTGAGGCCGTTCCCTCTGCTCCTGTCCCTGTTCCCTGTTCCCAGAGCCCGATCCCCCGGCTGTCCCCTCCTGTCAGGAGCTGTGCAGAGACACAAGGTCCCCTCTGGTAAAAGAAGCCTTGAAGAAGTCCCAGTGAAGGACTAATCCAGCATGATGGATTATCCGGAGCACAATGAACTCCCTTCTCTTTTGTGTTTAATTCAGCAGTGCTCTGGTTATGCATCTGAACCTCCTGAGCGGTGAAATACGCAGAGGATTCAATGTGCCCAACTTCGCAAAGCTGCGGGAAGTGACCAGTCTGCATTTCAGATCTAATTGGCGGGTTTTAATTTAAATTGGGAGGGATTTAATTTAATGGCAAAGCTTTCCCCAGCTAACAGACCTCTTCTAGCAGGTGTTCATTATGTGGGATACTCTACAGACTCTTTCCTCATTTATGGGTTAGAGGCAATTTAAAAAAGCCAGCTTAAGACAGCTCCCTCCCTTCCATTAGATATTTGCAGATGGCTTTTGCTAAGCCGTAACCAGCTCCTTCATCATTATTTTTTTGGGGCTGTGCCTTGGAGACAGTGCCTAGCAATTAAACAAAGTTCTCATCAGGGAGTTTTCCCTCCTTACCTTCATCCAGAAGTTTGTTGCTCTCCAGGACTGCAAGGACAAGGATTCTGGATGTCCTCATTCCTGCTGTGCTGCTCAGGGCAGGAGAGTTCCCGTGGATCTCCTGCAAAGCCTCAGGACCTCACCCACCTGGATGACTCTCAGTGGGAGCAAAGCTGATCCCCTGGGCCGGCAGAGAGCTGACCACATCTTCTGCCATGGGGAAAAGCCACCCACGAACCCACCCAGTCTGTGATGAGGCTCTGAGAAACCAAACTCTGCCCACAGAAACGCTGCCCTGCTTTAACCCCAGCAGCAGCCAAGCCCCCACAGCCCCAGCTCCCTCCCAGAGCAGAAAAGTGTGAAAACTCCCGGGCTGAGGTAAAGGCAGATGGATAGGCAATGCCAGGAGTGAGTGGTGCTTCCAGAGGCTGCAAGGCATGAGCCAGACACAGCTCAGCGAGGGACACGGTGCTGCTGCCTCCTGGATTTCTGTCTGTCAGGAGATTTCGGTTTCAATGCCACCGTGGGAACAGCTGGAGCAGCAGTGGCTGGTGATTCTCCCCCTTGTCCAGCTCGTGCTGGACACCTGAGCCCATTCAGGGCCAGAGGCAAGGACCTCTCCAGATGGGTGGTGTTTGTGGAGGTGTCCTTGGCTTTGGGGGTTTATGCAGGTGAGAGCATTTGTAGTGTCCCCAAAGGAACGTCACAGTCCCTGGTGGAGACCCAAACCTGCCCCTGAAATTGTACTCTGGCCCCGGGTGAGGGTGGGAGGGTTTGGGGGCTCTCATGGGTGCTGATACCACAGAGCCAACCCCTCTGCACCCCTGGCCCCTTCCCCTGCCTCCTGCCAGGCTCCCCGGGACCTGCCACCAGCAGCAAAGCCCCAGCAGAACACCCAGGGCTGCTGGTGTGCTGAGGGCTGGGAGGACGAGAGGAGAGGAACAGCAAAC
>JANEHK010000108.1:418090-429153 GCA_025960845.1 Tachycineta bicolor
GGAGCACTCCAAGGTGCCCCCCAAGTGATGGATGGGGCTCAGTGGCTTCAGCTGGACAAGGGGAGTGAAAAACTTCTTCCCTGCCCTGTGGCTGGCCCATCCCTGGAGGTGTCCCAGACCAGGTTGGACGGGGCGTGGAGCAGCCTGGGACACTGGAAGCTGTCCCTGTCCGTAGTGGGGTGGGATGAGATGGTCTCAAAGGTCCCTTCCAGCCCAGCCAGTCTGGGATCCTGTGGTTCCATGGCAGGAGCTGTGCTGTCCACATGGAGCACACGTGGTGTAAATCCCACCCCTGCCCTTCTCCCACCACGCTCCAACCCCTTGGGCAGGGACAGGGCACACTCCTGGCATCAAACTCTCTACGGCAGAGGGCAAGAAAGCCGAGAATCAGCCAACTTGGAGATAAAGTGTCTCCAAGTGCCCTCAGCCATGGCATCCTTCTGACTGCCACTGAGTCCCAGTGACTTTAACAGGGCTGCTGCCAGAGATCATTTGCACCCAAAATAATCTGCTTAGTTTCATTTCATCTAATAGCTGCCTGCTGTTTTGTAATGAATGTTTTATAAATTTAAGACACCCAAGGGCAAACATAAATGTTTAAATAAATAGAAAAATGTGAGTAGCAGAACATAGAAGGACTCTTTCCCTTTTTTTGGAGGAACAACCTAAATGTGAAATATTCTTTTAAAAGTGGAGGTGCTCCCCAGAGGAATTCTTCTAAACGTGGCCTGCCATTTTTATCAGAGGATTAATTTGGAAGGAGTACAACCCAAAAGAGCTGTGCACCTGTTTTAAAAGTCCTGCATCCATTAATACACACCGGTACTCACTGGATTATAGGTAAAATGAATAGTTCCACTAGGTAGAAATGATATTTCAGTGTGAGCAGCAACCCATAAAAATATCCTTTTCCTTTCTGAAATAAATTGAAGCATGATACCCAGAGATTATGAATGGCTCCATGAACATAATTGCTCAGTATCTTTCAATCACAAGGAAAATGTAATCAGAAAAACACATTTACTGGAGTTGGGATGGTCTCTGAAGACAAATGCCACTGCTGGATGCAATCACCCATACCAGTTATTGGAGGGAGGCAGAGGGGAGAAGCCAAGTACTTCCCAAAGATTTCTGGCTTTGCACATCAAAACCTGTCACTCCTCACTTCCAGCATTGCCTGGAGATGGGTAAAACCCAGACAGAACTCATTTTCTAGTAATAGCGGCAAAGAAAACACAACAGCAGGCACTGGGATGTTCTTAAATGGAGTAATTGATATTCAGGACCGGGAATTTTTAAGAACACTCTTTGTCCTGGTGTGTCCAGCTGATTTCTGCCAGGTTTTCGGGGCAGCAGAAACCCAGTGCTCCCTGTGGTAGGGGCTGTGATCTCCCAAGGGCTCTGTGTGGCCTGGAGAAGGGGACAGCCAGGGAATTACAGGGCCAGAGCTGGGAGCTGGACAGGGCTGGTCCCTGTTCTGCTGCTGTGAGCAGAGCCCAACCCGCCAGAGCACAGATGAGACCTGACCCACGTGAGATCCTCACTGCCATCTTCCAGCACAGCCTTTGCCAGTGCTCCCCGTGGCTTCCCAGGCCCAATTCAGGCCATTTCCAGAGAGAAAACAGCCTGGAGCTTTGAACTCCCCGAGGATGTCTGATGAAATGGCATCCATCAGGGAGCTCACAGCTTTCCCTAATTTCCTATCCTTCATGGAAAACCATGGCAGAGAGGGAGGTGACAAATAGGTCGGATATTAGGAAAGAGCTTTTCATGGAAAGAATAATAAATGGAATGATAATGAATGAATGGAATGAAAAATACTGAAATGGTCTGCCCAGGGAGGTGGTGGAGTCACCATCCCTGGATGTGTTTAAACAAAGCCTGGATGTGGCACTGGGTGCCAGGGTTTAGTTGAGGTGTTGGGGCTGGGTTGGACCCGATGATCTTGGAGCTCTCTTCCAACCTGGTGATTGTGTGTGATTGTGTGATTTCTGTGTGATTCTGTGAAATAATTGTTAGAAATGTGTCAGATCAGAATTGCGAGGCCCCACCCGCGCTTCTCCCTCCACCCCAGAGCCCTGCAGAGCTCACCTGAGCATCCCAGCGCGCTCCCTCCATGAACAGCCCGTGGATGTAGGCCCCCTCACGAGGAGCACTGGCAAAATCCTCTCTGCTCTTCTTCGTCACGTCACACTGCAACGTCATCTTGTCCAGCGGCCACTTGTTCCTCCGCGCCGCCGTCTGCATGACGGCCGTCAGGATGGACTGGGGGTTGAAGAACCCTCCCAGCCACAGCGTGGAGGGCAAGGAGAAGTCCCTGGTCCAGGCTTCCAGCTCGCTGATGCGAGCCAGGAGGTCGGCAAACCACGAGCCCAGGCTGGCCGTGGAAGGGTAAGATCTCCTCGCCCAGGACTCGGGCACGGCGTCCAAGAAGAGGGAGTTGTGCAAGGCCTCCATGTCGCTGGTCATGGTCAGTTCCCCCTGGTGACAAAGGGCACGGTGAGCACCCACAGCTGCCCAGCACAGCACAGCCTGCCTGGAGGCAGAGCTGGGCCAGGGCACGAGGGAGAGCACAGCACACACGCACCGCGTGCCGCGGGTGACTTCACGGGTTTGGGGTTTTCTACTGCACATCCCTGCATCCTGCTGTAAAAACACTACTGGGGGGAAGAGCTGTGTAACAGTGACAGCAGCAGGAGTGGCCCTCAGTTGTACCAGCGTTTTTCCTGTTTTCTCTCATGCACTGGCAGATTTTCAGGGGTGCAAAGCTCTTCTCACTCACTGCCAGGGCAGGATAATGGGGTTTCTGATGATCTGTTCTAAAACTGTCCCAATGTTTGTTATGTCGAGTCCTATCCCTCTCCTCCGCTTCCCCTTGCTCCTCCCCTCATGTACTGCTCTGCAGTGCAAGATTTTCTTTTTGACTTCACCTGTTGTCTGCAAATGTAATCACAGCTCCTTCCACAGCAGGGAAGGAGCACAACAAAGTAAGATATGATTCAGCCAAGTGAGATAAAGAGAGAGGTTTGACTTTTCCTTTGTGCAGCAATTAATTAGTTTTAAAGCTTTTAGAAACCTGTATCCGTTCTGCCAGAGGAGCTGAATTCCAGGACTTTCCACTGAAAGACAACGTGAGGGTGGCTGAACACTGGAACAGGTTGTCCAGAGAGGCTGTGGAGTTTCCATTCCTGGAAATGTTCAAAAGCCAGAACAACCTGCTCTGCCAGTCCCTGCTCAGGACGGGCTTGGACCAGACCATGTCCTCACCAACTCTGTGATCCCGGCTCGCTCGAGCCAAGCAGGGCACAAAGAGAAAACCTGCAAATGCCAGCTCAGCTTCCCGGCTATGGAATGATCCCCACAACTCAAATCTCTGCACAATTCAAATCTCTGTGCTCAGCTGGAGGGGTACAACACCCCCACAGCACTTTGGAGACCCACAGATAATGTCCATCACTGCTCTCCATTGTAAACACTTCCTTTTGTTCCCTTATCATCTGGCCAAAAATTCATCTGATTTACGATTTCTCTTTGCCTCGGGCTAAGTGTTTTTTGGAAAGATTAACTGAAATCAGTTGAGCCATCGCTGAGAACGAGGGGGAGGGAACTGGGTCAGTCTATTCACATTAAAAGATTCCAACTGTTCTTTCCACAGGACTTCAGTGCCTCCAGCCGTGAGGTCAGCAGAGGTGCCCTTTGCTGGGGCCACAAAAATCTAGCAAAAGTTGAAATCTTCTCAAAGCAGCCCCCACGGTTGTTTAGCAATGCTTGTCAGAGCCCAGCAGTCAAAGATCTCTGCAGTTTGCTCCCGTGCTGATCGTGCCCTGTGGGTCACACTGACAGCTGAAAATCACCTTTAATATCACCAAGTCCAGCCATAGAATTGTGACCTGCACAAGGTGTGGCAGTTAGATTTAATCTGGGGAAGAATGTGCCGTTTAATGAAGGGATGTAGAGAGTGCAAATAAACCAAAACCAAAATTAACCGCAGGAATCTGTAACACAGGATGAAGACCTCTCCCCAAAGCCTGCCACAGATCACGGCAGGGAAGGAGATGGGATCTGCAGAAAAGGCTCCTGAACCTGCTGGGTTTCCCCACGGAGAGCAGATTTCTGGTGGATAGAGAAAATCCTGAGTACAAAGGGTTCAGGATGGGTTTCGAAGCTAAAAACAGCAAACGAGGTTAAATGAGAAGCTGGAAGAAGCAGCACTTGCGATTAACACTAAAATAGGAGGAACAACCTCCCGAAATCTCCATCACGGTTCCATCCTCAGGAGAAACTGGACACAAAGAGGAACTACCAACGGGCTGGGCTGGAGCCATGGGAGGAGAATGCAGGAAGAACAAAACGTCCTGCACTGGCCACGGCAGGACTGAAACAGGAGGATTTTGTGCTCCTTGGAAGTGTTTTGACGTGGGTAAGAACACGGCAGAATGTGTGCAAGCAGCCAAATTGATTTAAAGACAACCCCCCCTCGATCATATATCATGTCTAGTTTTACTTTCAGGAAACAAATGAATTAGCAAACGTAATTCTCAGCAAGGCTTGAGGAAAGCAATTTTTAAAGCCTGCGCACTCAAGCATGCTCTGAGTCTCCTGTGAGGGTTCAAAGCATCTACAGCAGCAATCTCATAGAGTTGTCCAAACACAATTATGCATACATTTGCATTTCAGATGCTGAATACTAAAGTGCATCAGAAAATATTCAAGTTTTTTGTTTTCTTTTTTTTTTTTTTTTTTCCCCCCCAAACGCTGGGAGTAATCTTCATTTAAAGACACCCTTGAAGGAAATCCTAATCAGCCAGCAGCCATTCCCTCAAGATGAGCGCACTGTAGGCGCAAACTGTTTCCTCAGTTCAGGTTATTTTCACTCGATGCCCAGCCTGCCGATCAAAGTTTGGTCTTTGTTATTTTACAGTATATATTATCCTCATTTTGGAGGCCCATCCTTCACCCAAATTGCAAACCAGAGGATCTGCTTGCAAAAAAAAAAAAAGAAACAACAACAAAAAAAAACCCAACAAAACCGAGGCTGGTACAACATTAACATGCAAGAGCTTCAGCCCAGGCTCTGGTTCCACCCAAGCCAGCCAGAACAAAGGGCTTTGAAATGCAACATGCCAGTTATTTCTGATGGCTACCAGTCTATCGCAATTTCTCTTCCTCCTAATGGGATGTCTCCTATTTTTGGACCAAACAATCACTTTCCGCTAGGGCGACACCATGAATTATTCACAAATTCAAATTAGGCGTGACATTTCTGAATCGCCTTCTTTTGGCAGAACCTTCAGTCAGTTAAAAACAATAAGCCTTGTTTTCTCTGGGCTCCATTTATTCTCTGCTCAGCTCCGTGGGGCTTGGCTTGTAAACTCTCCTCCTCTGAGTGCTGTCAGTGCAGGCCCCCAGCCCCAGAGACCAAGGAGCTTTACCAGCTCTTTAATTGTCAGGAAGGACAATTAGAGCAGGATTTCTTCAGTGAAAGGCCCAGAAGTCAGGTCAGGGCAGCATCAGAAAGAGCCATCAGCCCCCTCTGGGTGCTCCGTGGTCCCCCAGGTGTGGGAGGCGACGTGAGGGATGCTCAGCAGGGTTTTGGGTCCTGCACAAGGTTCAATTCAGCCCTGCAAGGACCCAGGCTGACCTTTGGCTGCAGACACAAGAACTGGGCTCAGGCTGTGCCTGTTCTGGAGATCAGGAGAGCTTTCTTCAGGCAGTGGCTTGTCAAGCACAGGCACAGGCTGCCCAGAGCCGTGATGGAGTCACCAACCACAGGCTGATGGAATATTCTGGGCTGGAAGGGAGGATCATCCAGTCCAGATCTTAAGTAAATGTCCTGTCCAGGGACTGACCTCACAGCCTTGGTGGTGTCAGCGCCAACTGAGCCAAAATTCCCTGGAAGTGCCCCAAACCCCCTTTGGATGTGGCAGCTGAGGCCGTGGTTCAGCACGGTGCTGCGGCTGGGTCACGGTTGGACCCGGGGACCTCCAAGGTCTTTTCCAGCCCTGAGGACCCCATGGGTCTGTGCACTGCCCTCTGATGACCCTGCAGATGTGTCTCTGCAGCAGACAGCAGATGAGGAAATGCCAAATGCTGCCGCTCCTCTGCTCTGCAGTTCTCCTCCTGTCCCAGCCCCAGGGTGTCTCTGAATCCCAGCTCGGGGACTGAGGCTGCTGCAGCCCTTCTGAGGAGCTTTCTCTGCAGATCCCATCCCCTTCCCTGCCGTGATCCGTGCCAGGGTTTGGGGAGAGGTTTGCACCCCGTGTTACAGATTCCTGCGGTTAATTTGGTTTGTGGTTTATTTAAGCCCGTGCATCCCCTTGTTCCCCTACCAATATTAAACAGCACATTCTTCCCAACATTAAATCTAATTGCCACACACTGTCCAAGCTGCAATTATATCTTGTTTGGGGCTCTGGGATTGAAACATTAAATCACTTCTGTTTACCTGTCTCAGGAAACGGAATTTTCAGTTCCACCGCCTTATGCTAGAAAATAAGTGAAATCTGTTTATGATAATTGACTACATAAATATCAGCTTCTTTCAAAATGGGCTGCACACACGGACCCACCACAAGTGTCCAGGATATCTCTCCTTTAAAGCACCAGCAGCAAATACACTGCAGACACCTCTGCAGCTGCTGCTCCTGGGTGCAGCTGGGATTTGGGAGCAGCTGGGTGCCAAAATCCCCAGCCAAGCCTGCCCCTCCTCGTGCAGGCTGGGCAGCTGGAGGTTTCCTTTCCAGGCTGCCCCTGGGAGAGGTCTGGGATGTGATTCCATCTCAGGGCTATGGGGATTGTGCAAGAGAGGAGGGACTTTATTACTCTTATCCTCTACAGCCTCAAGAAGGGTGAGAAAGTCTTCACCAGGTAAGTCAGAGGTCACAAGATCTCCAGTTACAATGCCTCTCAAAGACTTATTAGCCAATAATCTACTGCCACAAAGAATGTTCATGTCTTTAACCCAATAATTAATTATTTTGTTGTACACATTTTTGCCACAATGATTACTTCCTTAACCAATCATATAACAACACACAAACTTACAAAACTGCACCTTAAAACCTCTTACTACCTTTGTAACTACTTCTATATCTTAAACTTTAAACCCTAAAACCTTCCACTACCTAGCTTAATATGTTTCTACTTAAACTGCAAATCCACGTTCTTGCTTCTAATCTCTAAACCCGGAAGCCTTGTCCAAGGTCTCACATCAAGCCCTGCATTCATTTCTAACTCTGGGCCTGTAGGCACGAGGTTTTGAGAATTCTCTTGTTCATCCTCTAAGGAGCCTTTCACGTTTTGTCCCACTGAGTGCCTGGGGGGGAGGCAGGAGGTGACTTCTCCTACCAGTGGATGCAGCATCAATCAATTTCTGAGCCCAGAAATCTGCATCCTAAGCGGTGTGGCAAAGCCAGCACCCAGGGGACACAGACATCCCTCCCGGGGCAGAGTCTCCTTCCACACCAGGGTGGAGAAGCAGCTGCAGAGGAGCCCCACGGAACCTCCAGCACGGGGCTCACACCCAGCAAGGGCAGCTGTATTCCCTCCCCAAACCCTTGTGATTTTAGCCTTTTTTCCCTTACAGTTCCGGACATTTTGTGCCTTCACACAAAAGGGATCTTTGATTTCAGCTCAGCCTGTGCCTCTGAGACACTTTGTTCCAAGCTCCCCCTGCTCATGGGACATTTTATGAAAGGATGTGATTTTTGGCTCACCTTTAAGTAGGCCATGTCTCAATTTGTGAGTGACCTGCTGCTGCTGTGGCACAATCTGGGATGGCCAGAAGTGCTTGTCCCCTGCTCCCAAAAGCCAAGCACCGCTGTGTGTGCCTGGGGACACGGTGCCACTGCAAACCCATCTGCGAGCCCTGAGGAGCCAGGCTGGCTCTGCAGCCAGCAGGAAATGCTTCCCTGTCACCCCTCTTATTCCCTGAGCAGCACCCTGCAGGATTTGCCAGCTGTTGATGCCTTAAGATTTTAGCTTTTGTATTTTTTAAATCCTACAGCGTGTTGGTGCACAGCTCTGAACTCCATATAAAGTGTAGTTAACTCTTCACATTTTGGTCAGACACAACAATCCCTCTGTGCCTGAGATCCAAGGGCTCACCACAGCCTCAGGGCCCAAAGAGCAAAAACAGAAGTGAATTGGGGTGGAGCAAACTGGGGGAACACAACTTCATCACCTGAAGCCCTAATTGGACAATTAACCCCTGAAATGCAAACAGACCAAACTTACTTCTGTCTGAAAACATCCTGACCATGGTCCATCTTGTGTGCAGCCTCTGGGAGGTGTTTGACTGCCCAAGGCGCCTCAGCTGAAGGCTTTAATAAACCCCCACAGGTTATCCTGTAGCCGTGTCCACCCCTCCGAGGCAGCAGTACCTTCAGCCCCAGCTCCAGCTCGGCCAGCGAGCGCCGCATTTCGGCCGTGAGGACGTTCATGCGCTCGCACTCCTGCAGGGCAACCACGGCGTAGGGAGTCCTCTCCTCCACCTTTGCCAGCAGCTCTGGCATGTTGAACTCGTCCGTGAGCTTCTCCAGCATCTCTTCCAGAAGGGCTTGCACCTGTGCCCAAGGGAGGAGAGAGGGGGACGCTGGTGAGAGAGCCCCGGGCTCACAGCTGCCTGAGCTCCCTCTGCCCTGTCAGCGTCTCCAAAACCATCCCTGCCAGCCGTGGGCACCTTTCAAAGAGCTTGCCCCATCCTGTTAAAATCCAAATGCTGGCAGAAGTTAATGTCAGACCAGCGGCTTGCAAAATGATGGTTTTCAAATGTCCCTGTGACACGAGGCAGCCTCCTCTCCTCTTGGCTCTCTTATTCCTCCCGAGGTCACGCTCACAAGGAGATGGATGTGGCTGGAGCCTCAGCTGAGCCTCAGGACAATGCAGCTTATGAGCCGGTTTTCTCTGGTGTATTGATGGAGAGAGGTGATTATATAAAATTGAATTTTAAGCTGAATTTGGCATTCCGGACTAATGGAGCCGCGGAAGAAAAGCGTAACGAAACAAAGTTATTTTCTGGTCACCAGCACAGCTTTGTCAGTAAGTACTAAAGAGGGAAAGCTCCAACGCAAGAGGATCTTTGTAGTGTCTAAAAAATTAAATTAAGTAGCCAAACCCCTTTTTTCCAACAAGGCATGAAGCCCCTGCTGTCCACGGGATCAGCTGCATTCCCCAGGTTTACTCCGGGAGGTCTCACTCAAAGCTTTGCTTTACTTCCGAGCTTGAACCTGAGCAAGGCTTCTGCTTGCTGGAGACCTTTTGGGTGCACATAGTACAGTTAAAATTCTATGATCCAAAGTGCCAAACCTGGCGTGCAGGGCCAGTGCCAGCTAGGGCAGGGTAATTTCACAGCCAGGGCCACCAATATTCATATTTTGGGCTCTGCACTCCAATTCCCTCCTGGTGCTGCTCTTCCCAGCCCCGGGCTCCCGTCAGCAGGGACGATGTGTGGGCTGTTGCTGCAGCCACACAGGTGGCTAAAGCTGGGAAAGCTCCTCAGCTGCACCTCGGGGGCAGTTCAGAAATATCTGCTCATTTGAAATTCCCCTGCAAGTCCCTTTGGCTCTGATCCCTTCACAGCAATTACGGCTCGTTTGCTGCAATGTGACCTCAGAAACCTGTGGGAGGAACTGGACTTGTCAGAGCCTGGGGAAGATGACAGGCTCACATTTTCCCTGGAAGCTCCCTAAAAATCACCTCAGCCGAAGCAGGGGCTGGATATCCTTCAGTGGAGGAGTGCAGACAAGGCTTTGCTCACTCCTTTCCAAGGACCAAGTGGCAGGGACAGCTTGGATAATGACAGAGATCACTCCAGGAAGGAAATGAGCTGTGGGAGCACAGCCCCAGGCACAACACAGGGCACTGAGGTCACTCTCTGCTTGCTCTCAGGCAGATTTTATTCCTGACAGAGCCAGGAGCACTTCAGTGCTCCTTCGAGAGCCTTCTTGACTGTCACCAGGAGCTTGCAGGGTGGCCACGACCTGTGACACCGCTGCTGGGGCACTCACTGGTTGTTTTGCTTCTCTGGCTGAGGAGTTTATTCGTGTTTCAACAACGAAAGGAGTGGGAGGGGAGAAGAGGCGCTCACATTTGCTATCTCTGAACATCTTGTTTGGCTTTGCTACCTCTGGATTATTCCCCTCACCTCAAATTCCAGTATGAACTGAAAATTGACCACGCTGGGTACTTTTAGGAGCTCCTCAGGGGGAGGCAGTCACTTCCCCAGCTTCACACCAAGCCAAAGGAAACCACAGCTTTGTGTGAGCTGCCTATTAGCCACTCATTAAACTGCAAATCTTCAAACGCAGAGGTGGCACCTTAAGACTGCCGGAGTGAAAAACCTGAGCGTGTGCTGGCTGATTCCAGATCTTGTCAGGGATGTTTGGGCCACGCTTTAATGAGCTGTGAGCTTCCACAGGGAGGGCTGAGATCAGCCCAGGACACAGGTGTAGCAAAGGAGTTCAGCTGGAAATAAGGAATTACAAGGCCCTTGGGAGCCGGGGGGGCACGGTGGCAGCAGCAGGAGGAGGGCTGAGCTCGGGGTGGCACTGACTTGCTATGCCAGTCACAGGGGGTGCACAGGGACTGCTGCTCAGGGAAGGTTTATCTGCAGCACCTCCAGAGAATGATAACGAAGGCTCTGCGGTGCATGGGGTAATTAAGAGGCACTGTCCTGTTACTGCCAGCGCTCAGTTACATCCCACCAGGGAGATGTTCTGCATAAAGCCAGGCTTTAGGCAGGCAAAGGCAGAGCGCAGAACAAAGGACAAGCCTGAGCTAGACATCACACCCCAACAGCTGCCCCTGAGCACTCTCACCATCTCCTCCTGGGTCCCAATTCCTTCTCTGCACTCTCACCATCTCCTCCTGGGTCCCCTCTGCCCCTGGACTCTCACCATGTCCTCCTGGATCCTCACTCCTGCTGTGTACTCTCACCATCTCCTCCTGGGTTCCCACCACCCCTGAGCACTCTCACCATCTCCTTCTGGGTCCCAGTTCCTTCTCTGCACTCTCACCATCTCCTCCTGGGTCCCCACCGCCCGTGAGCACTCTCACCATCTCCT
>JANEHK010000108.1:446071-460098 GCA_025960845.1 Tachycineta bicolor
CACCCTGATGACGACAGAGCCTGATCCAGGGAGAGGTGGCACCGTGCCCCCTGGCAGCCTGTCCCCGCGGAGGGGCACCAGGACTGGCCCAGGACCCCGTACCTGAAGGATGACCCAGTGACCCTCCTTTGCAGCCAGATCCAGGGCTTCTTCAGCCACCACCTCCTGGCCTTGTCCGAGGGAAACGTTGTGCAGGTTCCTGTGGTTGAAGGTGTAGCCCAGCTTCTTCCCTGGGGGGAAACAAGGAGGGAGTTCAGCATCCTGGAGGGGCTGGGAGTTATTCTGGGTGCGTCGTGGAGAGGAAGAAGAAGGCACAAGTCATTGTTCTCCTGTGTCGCCGAGACACACAAAGCAATCACGCACAGACAAGAGATCTTCGCAGGGCAGAGGTTCTTCCAGCTTCTCCTCCGAGCACGGAGAAAGAAGAAGAAGCCCTTTTTGTTTATTCTTTACTTTTTTATATATTTGTGGATCTGGCAGAAGATTGGCTTTTTGGGTTTCCACCCCTCATCCTCAGTGGCCAGACCAACTGTCAGTTACAGTTGTTTTTCAGGCTAGAAATATGCAAATAAAGGACAAAGAATGAGAAACAAAGGATTTGTTTATGTTACATCTGTGGGAAAGGGAGAAAACTGCTCCTAATATTGTACAGTAACCAAAAGATCTGACTCCATTATGACTTTCAAGAAGGCTAATAAGAAAGCTCAGAAAAACCAGGGTAAAACTCCTGTCCTGGTCTGTGCCAGCCTGGGTGATGTTTTGTCCTGTCCAACCCCAAAGGCATCAGACTCCTCTGCTCCAGAGGGATGTTCAGGATGAAAAGGAGAATCTTTCCACAGTGCAGCCAAGACCCAGAGTAAATTCTACACAAGGGTGCGGGCCTGATATTTCTGGCTCTAAGAGATTTCAGCCTGCTGGCAGCTGCTAACTTTTTCCCAAGGGAAAATTTCTTGAGAAAGTTTCTTCTCCAAACAATCTTGGTAAAACAACTCTCCTTTCCCAAAACAATCTTCCTCCAGGTGCTGTTTTGCTGTTTCTCTGGTTTCACCAATGGATTGGAGAGATGTCATTCCTGTTCACCAATCATGTTAAGTCTGTATCAGGACACCTTATAAAAGGTGGTAAGAATTAGACAATAAAGCCTTTTCTCTACTCTTTGCCTTCTGAAATGTTTGGAGTTGTCTTTCTTTCGTGTCCTACAGTGACACAAGGGCATCTTTGGACACAGCAATGGTGCACAGGGGCATCAGTGCCCTCTCGAGGGAAGCATCTCAAGAAGGCCCTTTGGCTCTGGAGCCAGCTGAGAGCTCCACCAGCTGACCATCCACATGGGAATCAGCTCAGGAAGGATGGGAAGGAAAGCTGGAAACTTTGCCACAAAGCAGCAATCTGTTACAGGGAGCTGTTGCTTATTTTTAGTTATCATAAAACCACAGAAGAGCAGGTTGGGAGGGACCTCGAGGGTCCTTTGGTTCAACCTTTCTTGGCAACAAGCATCTGACAGCGTGTGAGATATCTCTGACGTAAATGACAGGTCGTGCACAAACCCAGCTCGGAGATCCTCGCAGTGTGAGCCACACCAGGAATCCAGGCAGTGCAGCAAGGAGACATGTTTAATTTAAACTTCAGATGAAAATCAAAAAAAAAAAAACTTCAGGGAAAAAAAACAGTAAAACCAAACCAAAACCCCATCGCATCCTCTCACAATTATCTATTTTTAACGTATTGCTTCATTATCTACAAAGAGATGAGGAAAAAAAAAACCAAACCAAACAAACAAAAAAAAAAAAAAAAAACAAAAAAAAAAAAAACCAAACTAAGCAGGCATGTTGTGCTAAGATAATAATGCAGCAGATAAATAGCCATGCTGTGGTGTGCCTAGAGACAGGATTTCATTTACCATGTTTCTCCACGTCCTTCAGTGGGTCCACTCCTGGGGACAGGATAAAAAACATCGGCGTTGCAGGCCCTGATTCCTCAAAGGTCGTTGCAAAATCCAGGGATCTCCCCGCCACGTATTTGCTGCCCAGCTTTTCTTCTACAAAATCTCTGCCAGGGAAAAAAAAAAAAAAAAAAAAAAATTAAAAAAAAGCCAGCTTGTTCAGTAAATGCAGATTCCCCCTGCAAATAATCAATTAATTATGATGGAACCCCAGGTTAAGGTAAGAGAAGATAATGAAGTGTGACCATTATCAAGCACCACCGTGTTCACCATTAAGCTATATCCTCCAGTGTCCCATCCACATCTTCTGAGCCCTTCCAGGGATGGTGCCAGGGTTTGATAACCTTCAGCTGGAAAAGTTTCCCCTAATATTCAATCTAAACCTCTCCTGGTGCAACCTGAAGCTGGTTTTTCCCTGGGAGCACAGCCCGACCCCCCCGGCTGTCCCCTCCTGTCAGGAGCTGTGCAGAGCCACAAGTTCCCCCTGAGCCCCTTTTCTCCAGGCTCAGCCCCTTCCCAGCTCCCTCAGCCTCTCCTCACATGATTTATGCTGCATTTGCTTTTCATTTTGATGATTTGAATGATTTGGAAACTGAAATTAGGAAAATGAGCATGAAATAATTGCGGAGAGGATCTGCAGGCTGGGCTTCAGGGAGCAGTGCCTGTCCCTCTGTACAGGGGTGGGATGCCACAGGAGACACCAGCTCCTCACAAACAAAGGGAAGCAGAAGGGTGCATTCAGAAGTGAAACACGAGCACTGGTTTGATTCTGACTCGGGAATCTCAGAGGAGAAGGAAAAAGCTGAGGTACGAGACACAAGGCTGCAGCCCGAGCAGCCGCGCAGAGGAAGCGGCGCTCCGCAGAAAGTCCAGATGATTTCCACAGCTGCTTTGATCTGGGAAGCTGAAAGGGAAGAGCTCTAAGAATGTCTGGAGCGTGGAGCTTTAGCATGAGAGCGACAAGGAGAAACACAAAGGAGTGAGCAGGGAAAAGCTCAGCTCCACAGCAGCTGCTGGAACAGAGCACGGCGCGTGGAGAACGCTCCGGCTGGATTCCCCCAGGGCGGGCTCCTGACATCACTGCTGTACAGAAAGAGAGACACCCAGCACTGATTCAAAGGCAGGAATGTTATAATCAAACGGCAGGAACGCTGCTGGAGCTCAGATGGATTACCCAGGCCTTTTGAAGGCAGCCAAATTCATTCGAAGAGAGCTGAGAACCTCCTTCAAGGACTGGTGAAAGGCAGTTGGAATAGAAATGCCTAAGGGATTGCAGAAAAAAAAAAAAAATCATCCATGTTTTTGGTATCTCTTCTGAGTAGATTTTTTCTGTTCAGGGTTAAGATTGGCTAAATTGCTGCTGGAAAGGTGCAGGTCACAAAATTTAACCGAGTCCATCAGATTTGAGGTCACAACACTCTTGTTTTACCTCCCACCTCAGCTCTTTCAAACAGTGCCCTGGGGACTCAGAAACACAAGGTGCTGCAAGAAGCTTTTTGCTGATGTTCTTCCATAAGACTGAAGGATGAAATGGATCAGGGGAAAATCCTTCTTTGGGAAATCACAGTTGCTGGTGCCCTGCCGGCCCTGAAGCTCTGAGGGGGGAGCCAGGGTAAGAGGGGCTCCTCCTGATGACTCCTCGGGCTTAGGGAATGACCCAGACTGGGCAAACATCCCCAGGGATCTGCTAGGAAGAGTGGCTGGAACACCCAACTTCCCTGTACGGGCTTGGATCATCTTAACTCCCAAAGAAATCCCACACCATCATCGTGGAGCAGGTACCCGTGAGGTGGGACACAGCTCTCTGAACAGCAGCGTTGATCACTCGTCGTGTTTCAAGAGGAGTCCCCCCACGTCCTGGGGAAGGCTCAGTGAGCTGTTAGCGTCTGCACTTCAATAAGAAACAAGACAGTGCAAAAGCCCATTTAAATACTCCCGTGCAAACAGAAAAGCTGGACCTGCCCACACCCTAAAAATATCCAGCCAAGCTTTTGAACTTGGATTCTCTTTCCATGAAAGAGAGACGGGAAAGGGAGATTTGATATTCCAGTTATTTCTGAGCTGTGTGGGTAAGAAAGAAATGAATTGCAGCTGCATAAATGAAATATGCACCTAAATTTCAAGAGCTTATTTTACTCAAGCTAAACAACAACAGGAAATATTTTCAGCTGGGAGGCACATGGAGAATGCAGCCATAAGAACAAGAAATGAAAAAAAAGATGGATTAGTATCAATAATATGATAAACTGTAGTATTTATTCTAATAAAAAAATAATAACAGTGAGCGTGGGGAGACTTCACTCAGTCTTGTCTGTGTTTTTCTGTGAACCTTGAAGCACAAGCAGATGCAGTTCATTCGCTGAGTAAAACGCCCAGCTGTGTGCACATTGGGTGGTGCAGGAGCATGAACCACCGGAGAAACAGGAGCGTGAGAGACACCACAGAAATGTCCAAACATCAGCCACAGAGGGAAAACCAAATCCTCGTGGAGTGAAAGACCTTTAGCTTGTCCTGGAACAAGGAGGTTGCTTCTGCAAAACGTCAGGAAGTTTAGCCTCGCCCAGGTACCTTCACTACATAATTTACAGCGACATCCTGCAGAACCAGCAGCACATTAATTTTGCATTTTACAGGGGAAAAAAAGCAAACAAACCCAACCAAAAAAAAAAAAAAAAAAAAAAAAGAGAGAAAAAAAAGAGAAAGCCTCTGTAAGACTTTCTTTTACTTCTAGAAGCCCAAACTGATCCAGTAACTAAAATGGATGCTGCTGAACTCGGACTGCAGCAGATGTGAAATACCTGTATGGGGATGCTCATTTCTGCCCCTCACCCAGTGCTGGTGATGCTGCTCCATCCCTGGTGGTGACAGTGAGCTTGGAGCCCACCAAGCAAGAAATTCCACTTAAATCCAATGTGCTGATTGCTCGCAGAGTTCAGAGATCAATGAACCACACAACGGTTTGGGCTGGAAGGGATCTTAAAGATCATCCCATCCTATCCTTGCCATGGCAGGACACCTTCCACTGCCCCAGGGTGCTCCAAACCCTGTCCAGCCTGGCTTTGGGCACTGCCAGGGACCCAGGGGCAGCCACAGCTGCTCTGGGCACCCTGTGCCAGGGCCATTCATTCAAGACCCCTTGACAGGAAACCACCGTGCAGAACTCACAGCCTCAAAACGCAGTGACACTGACAAACCCCAGCACAGCCCCGAACTCCTCCTGCCCGCACACAGCCCAGCCCCAGGGCGCCCCAGGCCCCACCTGACGGCGCAGGGGACGCGGTCGGGCCGCAGGGCTCTCAGGATGCACAGGCGCTGCAGGGCTGACTTGTTCTTCCAGTCCTGGGGGAACCTCTCCTTCTCGGGACACTCGGACTCCACAAACTTCTTCCACCGCTTTGCAGACCCCTCAATGTCCCGGTCCAGGTTTCTGAACTCCTCCATGGAGGAGAGAGCCTGGAAAAATTCAAGGTGATGCCTTAAGTTTTATCTTCCCTGTTTTCCATGTTCTGTGCTGCCCAGGGTGCAGCTCTGAGCTCACACTCAGGGTCACTCAGCTCTCTGCACACAGCAGCCACACAAAACAAATCCTGTTCCTGTGCACACCAAGGACAACTGGGACAAGTTCTCAGCCCCAAAAGCACAGACAGCGGTGGCTGGAGGGAGGAACAAGAAGGATGGGAGCTCACAGCCTGGAGCTGCAATTGGACAATTCAACCCCAAAGTGCAAATGGACCAAAACTGATCCAAGTGGGAGACCTCGTGCCCCTTTGTCTATTCTGTGCCCATTTTGGGTCCACCTTGGGTGCAGCCCTGGCCAGGCTCTTGTCCTGCCCAAGGTGTGTCCTAAAGGCCTTTGAATAAATCTCTACTTTATTCTCCAGCTCTGTGCAGTCTCTGTTCCAGCTCAGATGTCTCAGATGCCCCTGTTCCCCCGTTCACATCCCTCTGGGACACCACAACACTGAGCCTTCCCATTCCCATTCCCATTCCCATGACCACAGAGCCAGGAGCCTCCACAAGCACAGGACACATGTAAAGATGTGGTGCTGTCTCCATTCAAGTGTTCAGCCCGTCCAGAATCATGATAAAAATCAAGTAAATTGGTTTCTACCCGCCAAATGCACACCGGGATGAACTTCTTGGTGCTACAAGTCTGTAGCAGGAACAGCTGAAGAATGCCCCAAAAAAACAGCCCAGCAAGACATGAAATAAATTAAAATTACAATGAAAATGTACTTGGATCTTGTAGCTAGAAAGTGGCAACTCTAAATGCTATGCAGACAAGTGAAGAATCCAAACTCTCTTTCAGACAAGCGGAGGCAGAACACATTGCAGAGCTCGCCAGGTTCCTCTGGATCCCAGCAAAACTCTCACTGAGACAAACATCTTCATTTTGCATAATCTGGAGCTGTGGGCGGCTGAACATGAAATGGAAAAGGCAAGTGAAGGATTCCAGCCAGGCAATGAGCTGCTTTCTACAGAAAGAGAAGGGCAACAGAGCCAGGCAGGAGCTTCTTGGTGAGCAGAGGTGCTCCTGCTCCCACCCTGTGGGAAATGGATTTGTAGAGGATTCCCAAAGTGAGGCGGGGTGGGAAATGGATCTGCAGAGGATTCCCAAAGCCTGGCAGAAGGCTCACACAGCCCTGGGCATCTGTGTGCAAACTGAGATGAAACACACTGACTTAGGCAGGCCATGGGGTAGGACAGACACTGCTGAGAAAGAAATGGAGAGAGAGAGAAATGTTGAGAGAGAAATGGAACTAGAAACAAGTCTCAAATGATGGCCTTGCAAACAGAGCAGATACTTTGGAGAAACAGAGCTGTGAAAGATGTGTTGCAGCAGGACATGGTATAGGATGCCAACTGTGTGAGCCTTCTGCCAGGCTTTGGGAATCCTCTGCAGATCCACTTCCCACCCCAGCCAGCCTCACTGTGGAAGCCCCCTGGGGAAATGCTGCTGTCACACCTCGTCCAGGTGGACTCGGAGCTCCTCCCTCACACAAGGGCTTGGAAAGGCACAGAAGGGCCCTGGCAGAGGTGTGAGGCATTGCCTGGGATACTCTGCTGTTGCAAACAAGGCAGAGGGCTTCGAGGATGAAACCGTTTTAAAAACCCCACTTTCCCTCTGGAAGGCTTCCCGGTGAGAAGACAAGAGCAGTGTAAAACTTTGTAAAAAAACCTCTTCCTGACCGGATTCAGTCCCAGAGAGAGAAGAGAGGGGAGGGAGATGTCAGAAAAGGGGGTTTCTGATAACAAATGCCTTCATGTTTTTAGCAGAGGGACTTACAGAATGGTTTGGATTGCAAGGGAGCTCAAGGATCATCTCATTTCAAATCCCTGCCACGGACAGAGACACCTTCCACTGCCCCAGGCTGCTCCAAGCCCCATCCAGCCTGATTTTGGACACTCCCAGGGATCCAGGGGCAGGCACAGCTGCTCTGGGCAGCCTGTTCCCAGCTGGAATGCCTGTGGATGGCACAGGGGAGGAGGTTGTGGAGCTGTTCCCAGAGCGTGCCATGACCCAGGACCTTTGCTGGGTATCTCCTCAGAGCTTCACTGCAGCAAGGCTTGGAAAAACCCTCCGGAGGGGCCCAGGCCAAGCTCCTGCTCAGGCTGGCTCTGACCATGGCTCTGTCCACCACAACCTGCCCTCCAAGGTGAGCTCTCAGCCCCTCTGGGTGCCCTGCTGCTGGGCTGTGCCGTCCTTACGCTGGAGGAGGTGATTTTTGTAAAGAATGTGCTCAAGCAGAACCTCCCAAGCTGCAGTTTGTCACGGTGGAGAACTTACTACACACTGCCAAGATGGAAAACACGGCTCTGTCCTCTCCTGGCTGGACAAACCCCCTCCTTCCCTCACAGGCTGCGAGCTCGAGGCCAGAAGCAGAGCTCTGGGCAGAGCAGAACTCGCAGACACCACCGTAAATTGTTCTGCAGCAGCCCCAGCCCTGCCCAAAGGCAGAGCTCCACCAAGAGAGCGTTGGCAGTGCCACAGCAGGAAGGGCTCAGCCATCCACTGACCGTCCCCATGCCAAATTCCCAGGGAACCAGAGAATTCCACGGAGACTGAGTGGAGCAGTGATTGAGCAGCTGTCGTTTGCCTGTGTGGATCTGCAGCAAGGAGGAGAAACGTCAGCCACGGAAGGACTTGCTCCAGGTTTCCAGGAGAAACCAGAGCGCCGAACACGAGGAACTGAAATTCCCAGGAATGATGCCCCAAATCCTGACCTGCCAAGCCCTGCTCCTTGCAGCAACAACTGTAACACAACGGCAGATGCTGAATTCGGGGAATCCTCAGTGCAAGTGCTGACATAAAACACCTCACGGCTGGCTTTTGACGTGATTTACTTAAAACATCACTTCAGAACTTCGGCTGCTGCGGCTTCGAGAAGTCTCTTGGCTGATGTTAACAAGGGAGACTCTGAAAAATTGCTTTTTTCTGACTGAGTGACAGACAAGTAATCAGGAATGATGGTTTCCCTCTCTCCCCGAACAACGTATTGCAGAATCAGGAGAGCTCTAATTTCAAATAAAAACTCGGTATTATAGAAACTAACACTAAAATTTTCATTAGTCAACAACATTAACAGCATTTAATTAGGAGTGATGTTATTAATGGGAGATGCTTCTATTTAGAAGCCAGCGGAGTGAAAGCTCTCTCAGTCAGTCATCTTTTTGTGAATATTAATTTTTTTTCAGGACCCCCGTGGTGAATTTTTCCAAGAAACTTAGTCCAGCACTAACTAACAGATCCCTATTCCCAGGCAGGAGCGGTACACCGGGGCAGCAGATGGGAACTGCACACCAACCTGAGCAGGGGATCTATTTTTGCCCACACAATGAAAAGTACTTTTGTCACTTGGAGTTGTCATGGAAATTGAGTGAGACAAAAAACATCGGTCAAAATAGAAAATGATCCAAAGGGCCGCAGGACTCGAGCTCTTCTCTTCGCAGCCCCCGCTGCCATCACCTCTGGTGGCTGGAAACAGCAGGGGACTGAGTTTACAGCTCAGAACGAGACTTTTCCAGCCACACAGCACTCTTCATGCCACAGCACGGAGAGGACCCACCATCTCCTCACAGAAACTGGTTTTCCACTCACAGAGTCACGGCCCAGTGGCTCCATCAGCTGGGGTTTGTCTGGCAGCTCCTGGTCGCAGCAGAGGCAGCAGCTCCGTGGGGCTCACACGTCCCCAGCGCTGAGCTCCCCCATCCCCAGAGCGCAGGGGATGTGGCAAGGAGCAGGCTGTGCTTCGTGGGACAGCAGTCCTGGGTGCCACCAGAGCTGGAGCGCTCTCCACACACGGCCAGGGACCTGAGGGAAGCTCTGTGGGGACAGGGGGACACCAGGGAGGAGAGGAAACCCTCAGGATCCAGAGGAGCCTTTGGAAAAGAGAGCGGCTCTGCTGTCACGGCTGTCTCCTGGTGCCACACACGGCAATACAAGCTCTGGACATTTATCAGAGGCAACACTTGCTCTGATCGCTAAAGGCAACCATTCTAAGGAAACCATCCGCTCAAACTGGCCTCAAGTTTAGGTGCTGCTTCACGAGATGTTATAAAACCTTTAAAAAACCCCGAACACGTGTATCGACGCCATGCTTTCTTCCCTTCAGTTTCAAAAGCAATTATCCTTAAAAAAAAAAAAAAAGGAGATTGTTTTGCATTTTAAAATATTTCCATAATTTCAAACACCCCTCCTCAGAGTCACCTGGCTAAAATCACCTCATTGCTGTGCCCTGCACTGACAAGAAATGGGTGAAAATGAAACAGAGCCAGTAAAGGCAGAGCTGCCAGAACACTCCTAACACCCCCAGCAGCATGAGACTGCGTTTTAAAAGACAGAAGGAAATCAAAATAAAGGAATTTGAGGGCTTTTGTCAAAGCTGCCATTGTCTTTTGAGGCTTCAGGTTATGGCTGGATTTTACTTCCAGATTTTACTTATACATCTCGGTTTTCTTTAAAAAAAAAAAAAAAAAAAGCGTGCCCCTGCTATAAAAAATTACATTCTGTAGGGAACACACTGAACACCAAACATCTCTCTGTAAGAATCACACCACCTGACAACACTGGAAAGAAATGATAACTAATATTCTCCCCGTCGCAATAATCTGTGAGATGATTAAATCCTGGCGAATGGCCACGACTTCACTCGCAGGATTAAGGAGCTGTGGAATTTATGAATTGAGTTACACAGTTTTTAGGCAGAGATCCACAGAGGTCCTCGCTGGGCTTGAAGTGAATTTTGTGGCGGGGTTTGGTGACCAAGGTGGGATTCAGGAGAAGGTTGGACTCGAGGATCCTGAAGATCTTTTCCAAATGTAACGACTCTACAATTCCGTGATCCCCCAAGCACTTCTGTCAAGGTCTTACACTTACAACGCTTACATAACTTTCAGCAAACATTCATAATTCCTTTCTTTCATTTCCTGCAGCTGGCCCAGGAGTCTTTAGGAAAAGCAGCATCCCCACAGCTGGAAAATGACAGCTCCTGGAAGAATGGCAAAGCCAGCCCCGCACCTGGCTTCAATTGATAGATTGGATCGTTCAGGAAACAGACGTACAGGCAGATGAATTGCTGCATTTAAATACTACTGTTAACTAGAGGAATTAATGCAGCAGATGATGGATTATTTACAATCTCTCCCATCCTAGGGTTTGGGCTGTATTATTCATACACTGAAGGTGTTATTTTCTGTTTAGCCGCCCTACCTGAATAATTTAACTCATAAGAAAAAACCTCTACCAAAGGTGAAAATAAAGATTTGATGGGGTTTGCCACGCTTCAATCACCTTTCAACACAAAAAAATGTTATTTTAACCCTCCTTATTTCTATCACAAAAGCTGACTGACAAGCTCAAGGCACTGGATGCTCCCTTCAAACTCGTCCTTGCTGCTTCTACATTTTAATGGGGACAGAAGGTGTGCAGAGCCTCAACACATCACTGTGCAAACCCCCCTCGTTTACCTGCAGGGTCCCAGGGCAGCACAACGCGCAGGGTGGGCACCACGAGCAGTCTGATGAGTGATGGGTCGGATCTCACCCCCTTTCCTCAGAAAATTTCCAGAGAAATATCACAAATTAGGCCACAATGGCTGCAGCACTCATCTCCTTCCTTAGATGGTTCTTGGAGCCAGCTCCACTCGATGGGAAAGGTCAGTAACAGAAATGAGACTTAGTCACAATCGTTGTATTCTCGTTGCTTCCAACCACCCACCGTGTTTTCCTCGTTTAGCCTGAGATGTTTCCCAGATGGGTTCATGCTGACATTCTCTCTGCATTTTCTCAAAAGGTTCTTCAAGTGGGTTTGAGAAGGGGCCTCGCAGAGTCAGGCTGCTCTCCCGAGCCACCCTTTCCATCTTTCCTCTTCACTCTGCGATGCCTCCCAGCGGATCAGGGACACACAGCCAGAAGCTGGGCACGGGTCCCCGAGGGCAGCTGAAAGGTGGTGCTTCTGCATTTCCAGAAACTTCCCTGGGTTTGCTTGTTACAAATCCCAGACGGGCCGAGGCACAGCAAAACCAAAAGAGAAGATATGTCCCATTGTCTGCAAGGATTCAGCTGGAGCTGCCCCAGGAAAGCTCTCGAGGTCCGTGGTTCTGTCCTGACAGATGGACACAGATGTATGGACTTGTCCCTGATGAGATTTCACCGTGACGGCTTCACCTGAGGTTTTGTGGTGGCACCTGAGCAGGGCTGGCCTCAAGAAGAGGCAAGAGAGGGAATGAGCTGCAGAGCTGCTCCTGGCAGAGCTGGGGCACCCAGCCCCGAGCTCCTCCCCAGCCCTGGTGAGAGCCTTGCTCCAAGAACCTCGGGAGTGGAAGCTGCAGCACTCGGGGCCAGCCCTGCCCTGTGCCACAGAGACTTCCCACTGCCTGCTGGGACAATTTCCTGCATTTTTCTTCTCTTTACTGACACTGGGAGCCAACTGCTTTTTCCCTTCCAGAGGACACTCTTGGAGATCAGACCCTCCTGGCCTCTCAGTCCTCAGGCGTAACTTTTCCCCTTTTCCTCCCATCAACCTCTTCTCACAGTTGTGCTTTCAGGTGTCTGACACTTCCCACCCTTCCCCTCTGCCCTGTCCCCACAAGAGATCAAAGATCTCAAAGATCAGCCCAGAGTGCAGCTGAAGCTTGACCAGCTCTGAGTGAAGGGCAGAGCGTGACCCCAGGGCTCCTCTTGGGGACCACTGATGCTCTGTGCTCACGTGGTGGGAACGACACAAGCCATGAGAGCCTCCAAAAAGGCCATCTCATCTTCTCCAACCCAGGGAAAGCTCTGTTTTTACCCCCAGGGCTCCAGAGGTCACTGCCAGTCCAAGGCGAGCTGAGCTCGGGGTCTGCAATCTCCACAGCTCCTCACGTGAGCCACCACAGCCAGGGACAGGACGCAGGGAGAGGGCTCCATCACAGTGAGGAGCTCCAACAGGGCCTTTATCACTGAATCACAGAACTGTTCAGGTTAGAAAGGAGCTCAAATCCCCGGGTCCTCAAACGCCACATCCACACGGCCGTTCCCTCTGCTCCTGTCCCTGTTCCCTGGGAGCACAGCCCGACCCCCCCAGCTGTCCCCTCATGTCAGGAGCTGTGCAGAGCCACAAGTTCCCCCTGAGCCTCCTTTTCTCCAGGCTCAGCCCTTCCCAGCTCCCTGAGCCGCTCCTGGTGCTCCAGACCCTTCCCAGCTCCGTCCCTTTCTCTGGACACACTCCAGCCCCTCCCTGTCCTTCCTGTCCCGAGTGTCCCGGAGCTGTCCCCAGCACTGGAGGTGCCCCAGCAGTGCCAGCACTGCCCTGGCCCTGCTGCCACTGGCCTCTTGCCCAGCTGGGCACACCTGGATCCATGTGCAGCCTCTGTCTCCAGCCTTTCCCAGTTTTCCAGCCCCTCTGCCCCAGCCTGGGGCTGGTGTGACCCAAGGGCAGCACGAAGCCATTACCTCCCTCTCCTTCCACGGAGGGGGCGAAGAGGCTTTCACACCCCAAATGCTCAGCTGCCAGCAGGCTTTGTGTCAGGGAGGACTGAGAGGGAGAGACAGAGGCTGTGGAGCATCCAGAAAAACTCAATTTCCACTCTGCAATCAAACCGACAAAGTGCGTCCTTAAATATTTGATGCGATGGCAATCTCTGCCGTATTTCGGATAAGCAGCAGATCGTTAGCCAGCAGGTTAGCAAAGAAAAGGGGGGGAAAAAAGGTAAAAACCTTCTCAAGTAGCATTTCTGTGAGACATTGGGAATATTTCTCTGAGACTTGATACAGAGGACAGAAGAATGTCCTTAGGAAACTTCGAGATGAGAGCAGATAAATGGCCCATTGAAGTGTCACAATCAATGTTTCCTATCAAAGATGCTTTAAAAGGCTGTACATCTGAAGAACTGAGTTAATGGAAGATATTTAATTAAGACCGGGATTTTCTGGCATAATAATAATTCTGGATGTAGGAGGGAAGCTGTGAGCCTCTCCTGTCTGACCAGGCTGATCAAAGGACATTGCATATGCACGGAGAGCACAATGTATGCAGCAGATTGTGTCACAATGAATCTTGGAGAAGAATGAAAAGTTTCCTCATCTAAAAAGTGCGAGAAGTGAAAGCTGGAAGAGAAATTTTTGTTCTTTTGTCAAAAAAAACCCACAAAAAACAAAAAACCAAACAAAAAAAACCCCAGAAAAACCACCAAAAAAATCCAGTTTTCTTAAATGCAAAATGTATGATCTGGTATTTTATCTCCTAAGCCACATACGCAATCTTATCATCTGCATTCTGCAAAATTATAAATATGGAGTTAATATACGACTTTGTCTAGGGCTGTTCTCCTCCTCGAAAGCTGAATTCAGTATTTAGAGCTCATTATTCCACATCACATTTATTAAACAATGCCCTTTCAGTGGCGTTTTCATATCTCCATAATGAAAATTCTTCCTCTTCAGAAAAAGACGAGGGAAGTGATTGGGACAAGAAGCAATCCAAGCTGGCCAGGTGTGCTCCTGCCGTGCATTAACTGGCTGCACTTATCCCTGGGAC
Source organism: Tachycineta bicolor (assembly GCA_025960845.1). Lineage (NCBI taxonomy): Eukaryota > Metazoa > Chordata > Aves > Passeriformes > Hirundinidae > Tachycineta > Tachycineta bicolor. Next base: position 460,030 of record JANEHK010000108.1, read on the forward strand.
ACATCTGCATCCAGCACTGAAGAGGCATCGCAGCAAACATCTCAAAGGAAATCAGGCTGGGGAAACGCT
>JANEHK010000108.1:467377-484104 GCA_025960845.1 Tachycineta bicolor
TCCCAGGGGACAGGTACCTTCAGGGAGAACTGGTACATGGGGTGGATGGCACGCAGCTGGCTCACGGTGAAGTAGAGCAGCGCGGCGCGGGCGGCTGCAGGCCTGTAGTGCTCCCTGGCCTCGTTAATCCTGGCTTCTGTCACCTTAAACTCCTGCACCTGCACGGAAACACACAGCACAGCTCCCGTCACAACAGCCCCGGGAGGGTGGACGCTGGTCACAAAGTCACCAGGGCAATCCCCAGCTGACCACCGTGGGACCAGCCCCTGCCAGGCTGGAGCTGCCCTCCCCAGCATCCTCCCCCTCTGGAACATTCCTTTTAACTGCATTTCCCACCCAGTCCCCCGTTCTCCTGAGTCCCCTCCAGATTTCTCCCTAGCCTCCCTGCTCTTTGCTAACCGGAATCGATTTCCTTATCAATTAGTCTCTGCTGCTAATTGCCCCCCTCCCGCGCAGGTCATTAACAAACCTGGGCTGAGCAGCCCCAGTGCTGCTCTCAGGCAGCTTCCCCAGGGCTGAGAGCTGCTAATTTGGAGCAGCTCTTTGCTGCCTTTCCTCAGCAGCCCCAAACCTCGCTGGGCAGGGCTCTGCAGCTGCTCTGAGGGACGTGTGAAAATCTTCTTGGCACAATCACCACCGTGGTCCTGTTCGCTCTTTCATCCCACCTCAGCACATCAGTGACATCCCTGAGCCTCCTGGGGTTCCTTTTAGTCCTGGCTGAGGACAGACGTGTCTGACACCACGGCCAGGAGCTGCTGGGACGGTGCTGACCCAGCCAGCCCAGCAAAGCATGCAGTGGGATCACAGAACCCCAGAATGGCTTGGGCTGGAAGCTCCTCTCATTCCACCCAGGGGCACCTTCCAACTGTCCCAGGCTGCTCCAAGCCCTGTCCAACCTGGCCCTGGAGACTTCCAGGGATGGGGAAGCTACAGCTGACCTGGACAAGCAGGGCCTCACAACCCTCACAGATGAGAATTTCCTCCTAACATCTGATCTAAATCTGCCCATTTTCAGCTTGAAGCCCTTCTCCTCTGCCCTGTCACTGCAGGAAGCCCCTCTCCAGCCCTTCCTGGGCTTCCTGTGCAGAACAAGCCAGCACAGCATCACCTGTGCTGTCACCTGAGCTGCTGGGAGCACACCTGGCCAGGGCACCCCAAGGAAGCCCAGGATGGGCCCAGATCTGCTCTGGGATCTGTGGGATGAGCAGTGCTGGGCTCAGGAGCAGCTCTGGCAAACTCAGAGCCAGAGCTGGGGCAGACAGGTGCTCTCCATCTCCAGAGCAGGGAGAACTTCCACAAGCAAGGGAAATGTTGGCTGAACGCCTTTCTTTGGACAGACAGACCAAAGGGAGAGTGAAGCTTGGCTTGAACCTCTGACAGGGCTCTTCCACAGCGTCCCAGGTGGGCACAAACTCATAAAATCTAGGTGCAAACTCCTAAAATCCAGGGGCAAACTCTCAAAGTCACGCCTTGCTGGCACAGCTGGCAGTGAGCACAGCTGGCTTAGAAGGTGAAGCACTTCCAGAACCCCTGTTTGATGGGGAGACACCAAACTTTCCATGCAAAAAAAATCCCTTCAGCACCCCCTTTGGGGGTTCAGCCCAGTGAATGTACCTGGTGCACCATAGATAGAAGACAATTCTGATTTTTAGCATGGAGGGAAGATCACTGGTTGGGAAGAGAGAGGCAGTTCCAGCCCTGGCCAGGCAGAACCTGGGCCAGGGGCTGTGGGAGAGCAAGTGCAGGCTCTGGGGATGGGGGACTGCAGAGGGAAGCAGCAGAACATCCCCAGCAGAGTCCTGGGGCAATCCTGGCACTGGAACCACAATTCCCAAGTTCCCTCAGTGGCAAGGAAAAACCTCTGGGAACTTACCTAAGCCCACGGAGCCAGCAAGGGCAGCAGTGCTCACACAAATGCTGATTTATATTCTGAGGAATGGAAGGCTATGAAATACCTGAGTTCTTTCAGATTTACTCAAGATCACAAACTCCCCAGACTCCAGTCCCTGGTCAGCACTAAAACCCAGCCTAACTGAGGCAGTGTGATGTACCCAGGATTATGCTGGGACAGTTTAAAGCTGTCTTGATACAGTGTGTAAATTTTATTGCCTTTGCATCAGGCACCAATGTTTTCTCTTGGTCTTAAATAGGTCATTTAACACAAAAAAAAAAAAAAAAAAAAATAAAAAAAAAAAAAAAAAGCTCCAAAGAACTAAATGGCCTGGAGCTCTGCAGAATGGAGAGCACTTACAATTTATACCAATTTCTACTCCCTGCTCAGCAGATGGAGCAGAGATGGGCAGAGCAGAGGTTACATTCCACCCAGAAATCCTTTAAGGACCACAGACATGCTTTCCTCCAGGCTATCAGTGTCTTTGTACCTTCTCCACAATCTCTGCAGCTGTCCTTTTCGTGGTCTCCAGGTTCTCCACCAGCGCTGTGTCCCCCAGGAAATCCCCAGATGCTGAGGACAGCCGAGAGAGCAAGTCGTCCTCCAACGTTTTCAAGGTGATCTTGAATCCATTCTGTTGCTTTGTGAGATCTGACTGCAAACCATAAATTCAGGAAGTTTTAGCCATGAGGGATGTGGTGAAGTAAGGATGAATCACCTTCCCGTGGGAACAGGCTTCCAGAAGTGCCTATTCCTGCTCTCTGCAACTCCTGGGAACGGACAGAGTTCTGGGATCTGGGATCACTCCTTATCCAACACACCTGGACAGCACAGAAAGCGCCAGGAGAAGGGAGGAAATGTAGGAAAAGACTGGAAATTCATCAGGAAGAAAAGCCCTTCATCCCCATCACAAACACATACCCTGTGTCTCTGTGCCTCGTTTTGGGGTCAGGTCAGCCTGGAGGGTCCCTGCTGCTCCTCACCCCTCCTGCTGAACCTCTGCTCTCACACCCCAGCAGTGGGGGGCACGGGGTCAGAGCCTGATGGAAAACCAGCAGCCAAGTCCTCTGGGTGTGCAGGGAGATCTCAGGCTCAAAACAGGGCAAAGCCACGGCCTCTCCTGTCCTGCTCCCATTTGTGTTCTCCTGAGGCTCCCCTGGCACCAGGGGCTTCCTGGGCTAAAGCTGGACCTGACAAAGCTGGGCACAAGTCTCCTGCACCACGGGCAGATCCCTGAACGAATCCTTCCCTGTCTCTGAGCCCTCTCCATCCTCCGCAGGCGCTGGTCCCACCTCCGTGTCCCCTGCAGAAACACCAGCCACGAACGCTGCTCAGGGTGGAACAAAGGCTCTCCTCTGGCTGCCTCCTGCTCCTCCAGGCCAGGCTCTCTCCTCCGAGGTGGGACTGCCCTATCCTGCCTGTTTGCTCCGGGAAAACTCCCGGCTCTCGCCTTTCCTGGGGCGTTCCTTCCACGCTATGTCCCTGCTGCGAGCAGCTGTTTTTAGAGCTCTCCCAGAAAATGCTCTGTGGGAGAGCTCTGACAGGGATGCCTCTCAGCACAGACCACCAACAATCAGGATAACAATATTAATAACAACAAATACAATAATTATGAGTCAATTATTCGTACAATAACGACGCTGCTGCTGGTTTCTGCCCGCTGGCAGCGCCGATTCCCAGGTGCTGACCTTCAGCTCCTCCAGGTCTGGCCGCTCCATGCGCACCACGGCCGCCAGCAGCTGCTCCTCGAGGCCCTGGCGGGTGACAGAGAAGTTGATGAGGGTGCACTGTGCCTGCAGCTCGGGCTGGAAGTGGGGGTTTGCCAGCTTGGTGTGCAGGATCAGGCGGAAGGCAGGGTGCAAGGCACACTCCTTGTCCCCAATCTTGATGTACCTGGAATTTCGGCACAAGGAGCGTCAGGCTGGAGCTGTCAGCACGTGGTGGTCTCACTCACAGAAATCATCGTTTAAACGAAGCGTTTCGCTCTGGACGCACTTAAATCGCTTCTGATTTAGGGTAAAAACCCCAGAAAGTCTCTCCTGAATTTTGGGTCCTCTTTAAGGAGGCTCCCATTTATCTGCAGCGGCAAAACCAGTCCAACCACAAACTCTCCTGGCTTTGGGCAGAGCCTGAATTCTGCCTAAAACTGGAGCTGCAGGGAGGAAAAGCATCCCAGCCTCGAGCTTTCTTAACAAAGCCCACGGGAACCAGAGTCAAAGAGAAACTGGCAATGTTTTCAGGGCTGCACTGGGACTGCTGTGGGAAGAGTGATGTCCCCAAGGGAGTTTGAATTCACTTCCCAGTCCAGCATCACTCACTGGGTGCCCTCTTGGCCCCCTCAATCGCTCTGGAGCTGCAAATCCCCAGTACAGGCAGCTCACAGCACAGATCCTGCCAGACCCCACAGCAAAACCATCCCTGCTCTGGGTCTGCCAGCACCTGCCTGGAGTCCTGGCTTAGGGCCTGGAAACACAAAACCCAGGAACTTCTTTGAGGCTGATGACTTATTTTCCCTTTGTTAGCAAAGATGATTCCACAGGGAGTTTTGGTAGCAGAGATGCACAAAAGGAGAAGCCCCACTGGAGGGGGGCTCAGATTTGCCACCCTCCCTGCTGGAACCCCCTCTCAGCATCCCCCAAACATTTCAGTCCTGCACCGGGACCAATCCTGCAGCCAAACCCATGCCCAGCCACCCTTCCCAGCACGTCTTCCCGTTACATTTTGCAGACAGCTTGCCTTGCCCAGCGGTTTACAACACCCTGGGTGGTTTTAGACGGGCAGGGAAATAATCCTCAGAGAACTTAAGGGAAAAGAACTCCCTGGCTGCCTCTCTTGCTGGAGGTGACCAGCAGTTGCCATGAGAACTTGACCTCATTAAGAAACACTTGATATCCTTGATGCTGAAGCCTGCAGCTGCACTTTTAAACGCGGTGCGGTGTTTGCTAAAATTCAAGGCTACTCTCACTTCACAACAGCAGCAGCTATTTTGGTAATAATTCAGTGTCAGAACAGCCAATTACAGACCCCAAGGTCAGCGCACAATGGGAGAATTACAGGTCTCTCTTTCACACGGGGTTTGGACGATGCTGTGAAATGGAATGAGAAACTCAGGTTGGTTTCCAGGCCGCCCTGTGGCTGAATTACCCTGATTTAAAACGCCCTCCCTGCTGAAGGCAGGGTGCTGGTGCTGCTGGGTGTCACACCCACGTTCTGAGGGCACGAACAGAGCACACCAGCCCCCATCCACTGTTGTCCCCAAAGCCCCCAGGCTCACCTGCCTCGCTTGATTGTTTCTCGCCCCAGCAAGGGCCCCAGCACCGGATCCACGGATTCCTCCAGGTTCTCAATCAAAACCAGGTCCCCAGCAGCCAGGGCTTGTTCCAGTGTGTCCAGATACCTGTGGGAAACAGCGCTGGTGCCTCCTGCAGCAGAGCAGGACGTGACCCTGCCCGTGAGGAGGGGACACAGGGGACCCTGACTGCGGTGGCAGCATTTGGAGAGAGAAGGAGCGGTAAGGTGGTGCAGAAAGTGGCACTGACAGAGAGAGTCCTGGCTGCCCAACAGAGAGAATGAGGCCCCAGACCTTCTAAGGACAAGCTTGAGCCTGCCCCAGGAAGGGCCTGGGCAGCTGTGAGCAAAGCTGGCACAGCCTGGAGTTATTTTCAGCATGTCTTTTGTTTCCTCCAGAGCCCACTCTTAAAGCAATTCATCTTAAAGCAAGGATGAAGAGCAGCCTTCAGCTCTGTTTTGCCCAGGGTTTAGGGTCATGCTTAGGACAACTTCTTTCCTCACAAGGAAATGGAACCCTGTGCCCAGCGCTAACTGGGAAACAGTTAAACTGAGGAGCAGGGATGCTCAGCTTTGGGATGGCTTGTACCAGCAAGAGCTGGGTCAAGTGCCTGGGCTGGGTCCTCCAGGGCTGCCCTCACTTCACCCAACCCCTGTGCCAGGAGGGGAGGATGCTGCAGGCACTTCACCACCACCACAATTACACTGAACCACCTCCACTAGCTCCACTGCTCAAAATTCCTCATTTAACCCAGAGAGATGGGAGCTCGGAGGTGACAGAAGGATCTGAAGCAAAAGTTCAGAGTGGCTTTTAGGCCTGGTCTTTAGAGGAATGTGCTGACCTCACCCCTGAAGAGCAGTTTTTTCTGGGGCCAGGGCTGTTGTACACAAAGAAGGTCCGAGGGAATGGCAGAGCTGCCCCCAGAGCTGCTCACACAGCCCTGCCTGAAGGTGAGCCCTCTCTCTGGGTTCAGACCTCTTCCAGCAGTTGAAAGGCAAAAGCTCCATCTCCCAGAGGATGAAACATTCCCTGAATTACTGTAATGGAGCAGTGATGAGGCTTTTAGTCCTCAGCTCTGAGGCATCACAGCAAAACACTAAATTCTCCTCTTTAAAGCCCCTGCCAGCCCAAAGTGTGGCTGAGGCGGGGAAAAAGGGACATTGTATTGGCACAGCAGGGATGTGACAGGGGCTGCTCCTCCGGTTCCATCCTGCAGGTTCAGATTTAGGTGCCTCTCCTGGGATCTTTGCTGCTCCACAGAGAGCTCTGACTAACCATGGTGGCCGAGGTGGCTGGGAAACAGGGATTTGCTGTCGTGAAAAATGAGCCTTATTTCGATCCCACATGAGATCAGATCCAGTAACTCCTGGTTGTTTTCTCTGAGGAGAGCAGAGGAGGCACCAGCAAAACAACCCAGGCAACCCCAAGGCATCTCCAAATCTACAGGAATTTGGAAGCACCTGGCCTGGGTCACTCTTGCCTGTTGCTCTGTATTTGGGGAACAACCCCAGTGCTCCCATATCTCCATAGGGATCCCACTCGGGCTGCTCCACCCTCGCTGGGCTCCTCACAAAGGGGCAGAGGTGGGTGCAAGGTGGCACAGCAGAAACCAATCCGTGACACAGCAGAAACCAATCCGTGACACAGGAGAAAACCAGTCTGTGACACAGCCAAAAATCAATCTGTGACACAGCAGAAAACCAATCCGTGACACAGCAGAAACCAATCCGTGACACAGCAGAAACCAATCCCTGACACAGGAGAAAACCAATCTGTGACACAGCAGAAAACCAGTCTGTGGCACAGCAGAAACCAATCCGTGACACAGCAGAAACCAATCCATGACACAGCAGAAACCAGTCTGTGACACAGCTGAAAACCAATCCGTGACACAGCAGAAACCAATCTGTGACACAGCAGAAAACCATCTGTGACACAGCAGAAACCAACCTGTGACACAGGAGAAACCAACCTGTGACACAGCAGAAACCAACCTGTGACACCGCAGAAACCAACCTGTGACACAGCAGAAACCAGTCTGTGACACAGCAGAAAACCAATCCGTGACACAGCAGAAACCAATCTGTGACACAGCAGAAACCAATCCGTGACACAGGAGAAAACCAATCCCTGACACAGCAGAAACCAGTCTGTGACACAGCAGAAACTAACCCGTGACACAGCAGAAACCAGTCTGTGACACAGCAGAAACTAACCTGTGACACAGCAGAAACCAATCTGTGACACAGCAGAAAACCATCTGTGACACAGCAGAAACCAACCTGTGACACAGGAGAAACCAACCTGTGACACAGCAGAAACCAACCTGTGACACCGCAGAAACCAACCTGTGACACAGCAGAAACCAGTCTGTGACACAGCAGAAACCAACCCGTGACACAGCAGAAAACCAGTCTGTGTGACTGGAGGTGAGAGCCAGGGGTGGAAGGGCCTTCCCATGAAGGGTTGATCCAGGTCCATGCAGTCCAGCTGGTGGGAGCAGCCTCAGCCCAGCTGGTCTGCAGGACACAGTGACCTCTCCATGCCCAAGGCCTCTCCTTCTCCAAGAGGTCTGGAGCCCCGGTGATCCTCCTGGATGAGACTAAACCAGGACGTGACTCCTACAACGAGCCCCATGGAGGATGCCACAGCTCTACACAGGCCTGTTGTCCAGAGAAACTTCCAGAAGAAGTTTCACATCCCTGGAAGTGTCCAAGGCCAGGCTGGACGGGGCTTGGAGCAGCCTGGGACAGTGGGAAGTGTCCCTGCACATGGCAGGGATGAGCTTCAAGGTCCTTTCCAACCCAAGTCAGTCTGGAATTCTGCAATATTCCAACTCAGCCTCAGCTCACTGCTCACTCCATCACCAGCTTCAGAGGAGTTTCTATGGTAACTGAGCCAAGCACCGCACAGACCCTCGATTGATGAGAGATCTCTGCCATTTGGTAACGAACCAGCAGATAACGTGAGCAGGTTTCCTTCAATGTGACCGGCTCAGATGTCACAGCTGAGTGCCCACTGTGACCCAGCGCCCCGGGCAGGCACATCCCATGGCCACCACGTGAGCGAGCCAAGAGTTGAAAGAGTTGACATTCTAACTAAGGGATAGAAGCAATTTATACTGAATAGGGTTTAAGTTAGAAGAGCAGAAATGAAGTGGAAGAGTTAATAATTATTAGATGCTTAAGCCAGAGCATAGGTAATATATTATTTTCTTGTTTCGGTTGTGTTTGTAGAAGGAATTAATATAGACAGACCATTGTGATAATGGAAGAAACTGTGACTGCACCTGGACAAGGAAACTAACAGGAATCAGGCAGGAGAGCTTGGACTGTGCCCAAGAGGTCACACAGCCTGCCAACAAGATGAAGGGAAAAGGTCACTGTGAGGAAGACATCCCTGACTTCACCCTCCAGGACCACTGACACATTTCAAAGACCACCAACCCAGTTTGAGAGCAGAACTGCGCAGGTGTGAAGGACTCTGGGCTCATTTTAACGTGAAGCGGGGACAGGCGGTGCATAGGTGTAAGCATTTTTGAGTCTCTGTAAGACTTCTGTAAATAAATAGAGGGCTAGAGCTTTGTGATTTGCATGCACACCTTTAGGAGGTGACTCCCGTGCCACCCTGATGCCTTCAGTTTTATCTTCCATGTATTTCAGGTTCTGTGCTGCCCAGGGTGCAGCTCTGAGCTCACACTCAGGGTCACTCAGCTCTCTGCACACAGCAGCCACACAAAACAAATCCTGTTCCTGCTGCACACCAAGGACAACTGGGACAAGTTCTCAGCCCCAAAAGCACAAACAGCGGTGGCTGGAGGGAGGAACAAGAAGGATGGGAGCTCACAGCCTGCAGCTGCAATTGGACAATTCAACCCCAAAGTGCAAATGGACCAAAACTGATCCAAGTGTGAGACCTCGTGCCCCTTTGTCCATTTTGTGCCCGTTTTGGGTCCACCTTGGGTGCAGCCCTGGCCAGGCTCTTGTCCTGCCCAAGGTGGATCCTAAAGGCCTTTTAATAAATATCTACTTTATCCTCCAGCTCTGTCCCGCCTCTGTTCCAGCTCAGCCCTCCCAAGGCATCAACCCCGAATAAAACCACCACTTTTAACTTTACCTCCTCAGAGAGTCCCGTGTCCCTGATCCCATCGATTTCACCCAAACCCTCCGAAGGACGACCTTACCCCTTCTGCCCCGCTCGGATCACGCGGAGCCCCGGGCCGTGGCTGGCTTTGATCCATTTGCTGCCCTGCAGCTGGGGGTCCACCAGGAGGGGCCAGCGCTGGCAGCTGCTCAGGATGGCGGCGTTCTCGGCCGACGTGCGCTCGGCCGGCAGGCCGCGGTTCTGCCACGCCGCCACGGCCGCGGCGTCCGCCAGCACCCACAGCGGCTCCAGGCGCGGCGTCACGGGGATGGGCACCTGGCGGGCGAAGGGAAAGGCTCCCTGGTGATTCCAAGGGAAGGGGCGAGCTGGGCTCGCCTGAGGCAGCAGCAGTGCCGTCGGGAGCTTGCGGCGGCGGGGTTTTGCCGCACTGCTCCGCTCGGGTGAGAGCGGAGAACCTGCAGAGATGCCTCCAGCCCCGGTGCTCAGTGTCAGGAGGGTGTGGAGCTGCTGGAGCAAGTGAAGAGGAGGTCATGGAGATGCTCTGAGGGCTGGAGCCCCTCTGCTCTGGAGCCATGGGAGAGCTGGAGGTGCTCACCTGGAGAAAGCTCCCGGGAGAGCTCAGAGCCACTGCCAGGGCCTAAAGAGGCTGCAGGAGAGCTGGAGAGAGACTGAGGACAAGGGCTGGAGGGACAGGACACAGGGAATGGCTCCCGCTGCCAGAGGGCAGGGCTGGATGGGATACTGGGCAGGAATTGCCCCCTGGGAGGGTGAGAGCCCCTGGCACAGGGTGCCCAGAGCAGCTCTGGCTGCCCCTGGATCCCTGGGAGGGGACATTCAGGGATCATAAAGGGTGCTCAGAGTGTTCAAGGCCAGGTTGGACGGGGTCTGGTGGGAGATGTCCCTGCCCATGGCAAGGGGGTTGGAATGAGTGATTTTAGGGTGCCCTCTGGCACAAAGCATTCCGTGATTTCATGATTTATCAGTGGTTTCCTGTTCTACGGGTTATTTCCAGCCTGGTTTCATTTCCCAGTCCTGCTGTGAACAAACTCAACCTGTACAAACAATGCCAGGGGTTTTGCCCCGCTGGCTGGGGTCACTCCCCGCCCTGCTCAGCTCCCTGGAACACCTCAGAACAGAATTAATCCCCTCCTAAGGCTGCTGTTGTGTTACAAACCAGCACCAGCAGCTCCCGAGCACTTCTCGGGCAGGGGAGGCCATTTCTGGGTGTGACAACCAGAGTTACCTGTGCCAGGTGTCTGAGCAGAACGGGCCTTTCATTTCCATGGGAATTACGGGCACTTCCTTGACATTTCTAAGGACATTCAGGTCATTTTTGAGACCCCTCAAACTAAGTTTCTGGCTTAGTGTTAAGAAATGCAGAGTGAAGTTTTCCTCTCTCAGCCTAAAGAACTGCCTGCTTTGGTCAGCAATTTGATTTGGGCATCTCTGGGGGTTTATTTAAAAGCTTCTTGGCAAGATTTGTGTGAGGAACCTGTTAAAATTAGTGAAATATTAAACAAGTTTCAAGCACAATGATCTCCATCTGGTCCTAACAGCAAGACATGGGTAAAACCAGCTGAGAGGCACGGCCAGAGCTCGTGTCCAGAATGAAAAAACTCCTGGAGTTTTTCCAAGCCTACTGGAGAGCTGGCAGAGAGCTCTGCCTGCTCCCACTCCTTCTCCGTACTCCCCGCTCCTTCGTGGCTGGGACCTGTGTTTGGGATTGTCCTGCGTGCACGGAAGAACTTCATGGAGCAAGGACACCCCATGTTCCCCAGGGAGGAGGGAATGGCTGTGTCCTGACCCTCACTCCAGCCGGGTGAGGACACAGTGACGTCCCTCACCCGAGGGATCCCCGGTGAGCACCAGGATTTACGGCCACGTTAATCCCAGGAGCGACGGCTCCTGGGAGGGAGCAGGACTCACTTTTAGCTGGTGCAAATAGGGCCTCCAGCTGCCATCCAGCAGGTCCTGGCGGTATTTCCTGGTGAAGTAGCCCAGGTAGGAGACGAAGGCTGTGACCAGCAGGACGTCTCCACACAAGGTGCTCTGCTGCTGCCTGAAGTCCTCCACGGCCTCAGCCCATCTCACGTTTTCAGAGGAGAGTCCCCCGACCTGCAAATTCCCAAGTCAAATCGATCATTCCTACAGTGGTGGGATGGTTTGGGTTGGAAGGGACCTTAAAGTTCATCTCATTCCACCCCAGCCATGGCAGGGACACCTCCCACTGCCCCAGGCTGCTCCAAGCCCTGTCCAACCCAACCTTGGGCACTGCCAGGGATCCAGGGGCAGCCACAGCTGCTCTGGGCACCCTGTGCCAGGGTCTCACACCCTGCCAGGGAATGATTAGAGGTATTTAAGCCCATCAGCTGTTAATTGCCTTAACACCACAGATTCCCACCTCCTTACACCCTCTCCCACACAGAGCACTTCTCTCCACAGCCTTCAGTATTTCACACAATTTATTATCACACCAGGTACGTGGGATTTTGATCACAATTCCCTTCAGATTCTGTCAAAGAAATGTTTCCTTCTACCTATTTTTCATCAGCATCCCATGTCCAGACAGTGCAGTGGGGGTTTGAAGAGGGTCCAGTGTCTCCTTATAAAATAAATTACCTTTACACACACAAAGGCCACTTTTTGACCATCAGTACTTTTTGGGGTACCATTGGAAATAGGAATGGAATGCAGCCTTCAGCTTACAGGCCAGAGAAACCCACCCCAGTTTTGGGCTGACCTCATGGATCTGAGATGGAGAACGCCAGACCTTACCATGAAATTCACAGTTGCAGTCTCCCGCTGCCAAGAGAAACCTCTCCTGACGTCCAGCTCTGGGCACACCCACAGCAGGCACAGCTCCCCTCTGCTCACAGGTTCTGCCACCAGCACCCTCTCTTTTTCCTCCTCACTCCACTGTCCACATGAACTTGTGGTTGCTACTTCTTCATATTTCTCTTTTTCACTAAAAACACCTCCGTATCCTTCTCTTCCGCAATTCCAGCTATGGAATACTGACATGACACTGGCCCTTTTCCTGGGCCCCTCTTCAATGTTAAACAGACCCAGCTCTGACACAAATCCCTGTGACAAGCCTTGGGAACACCTCCAATAGCTCATTCCCCCAAACTGAGAGATTCTGCCATCTTAAACTGCTCTGCTGACACAGTTCCCCAAGGATGGGAAGGCAACACCTTCAGGCCCTCACTGAATTTCACTGTCACACCTCCCAACACGACCAATTCCTGTTCCCAGCAGAATTCCAGCTGCCCCCTGAGGGTCAGAGCCACCCTGACATCCCCGGCCTGAACTCGCTGCTGATTCCACGGCGTTGGCTGTCCTGCAGCCACTCCAGATCAAACAGCTCTGCTCCCACCCTCGTGTCCCTCCACGTCCCCTGATGAACAGCCAGGACCTTGCTGGGCTCCCCTGTGAGCCCCCAGCACAGCCCCAGCTCTGCAGGGCACCCGAGAGCTCATCCTCCTGCTCGTTCACCTCGCGCCACCTCCTGCAGCAGACAGCAGCCCTGGTCCTGGGCACGCTGCACACACGAGCACAGCTCTGCACACAGCTTCCAGCTCCCCACAGCTGCAGCCTCCAGGACCTTCTGACCCAGAGCTTCCATCCCTGAGCTCAACAGCCACTGAGGGGTTTTGACTTTGTGACCGAGCCTAAGCTGCTGTGGGTATCAACCCAACTTTTGGCATCCACGGGCAGGAGATCCACAGTTCAGCTGAGCTTTCTGAATAAAAGTACATCCTTTGATGTGCTGCCTGAACTTTCCAACTGCTGAAACATTCGTCCAGTGCAAAGCCAGGGAACAATCCTGCTGGCATCAGCTTCTCTGCACCACTCAGCATTCCAAGCCCTCTGTACCCCTCTGCTGACTTCTTTTCAGGTTGAAGAGCTTTAGGCTCTTCAATAATTCCTCACACAGAAGCAGCCTTTTGATTTTCCTTGCAATCTTTATCTGTGCCCGGCGATGCAATCTTTATGATCCGGTTTCCTTTATTGTTGCTGCCTCTGCACCATTTCCCATTCTCCTCCAGCCTTTGAGGTGCAGCAGAGGGGGAGGCGGTAATGCTGCACATTCAAGATTTATTTAGAAGGTATTCACAGAGCAGGATGGGGATTTTTCTGTTTTGTTCTCCCTTCTTTCCCTAATAAACCCTAATATCCGGTTTCAGATGGGCTTTGGGTTTGGTGAGGGCTTTTTGCTTCTGGGAGCACAGAGCTCACAGCGCTCTTAACTCCATCCTTTCATTCCTGAGTGATAACAATCAGCTCAGCGTCACTTACAGGGCATGTGAAGTGAAACCTCATTTCTCCAGTGTGCTTTACATTACCTTTATCTGCCTGGTGTTTCATCCCTCCATCCCTCGGGATCATTTTCACAATTCTGTACCGACAGCTGACATCGCCGCTGCGGAGCCCTGCGACCTCCATCACACTGGCTCGTTTCTGATTCCCAGAATCACGGAATCACACGCTGCTTTGGGTGGGAAGAGACCTCAAAGGTCACCCAGTGCCACTCCTTGCCATGGCAGGGACAGCTCCCACTGCCCCAGGCTGCTCCAAGCCCTGTCCAGCCTGGCCTTGGGCACTGCCAGGGATCCAGGGGCAGCCACAGCTGCTCTGGGCAGTTTATTCCGATTAGCACAAAGAGTATCAGACACTGCAAAAATACTTTTGATGGCCTTCCTGCCCTGACAAAACTGCCCCATTATGTCTGGGAAAACTGTCTATGGGAAGATTGACCCCTCCCAGGAGCAAAGAGGAGCCTCAGGTATTTTTTACTCCACTTGACCTCAGAGCTGTCCCTGAATCTGCCCCCACAAACATCAGCCACCACCCTCCTCACAGAGCTCCCCCAGCGCCTTCTGCTGCCTCAGATTGTGCTGATGTCCCTTCAGCATTGCTAGAAAGATACTCGTGATAGGATTAGGACCACAGCTGCCTTTCCTAGGGCTGCACAAGGGCAAAGCCTGATCCAACACATCCAAGCCTCCCTGGCTGCTGCATTGGGCTCCTGGTTTGGAGGTGAACAACCTGCTCTCAACCTGCATCCTGCAGCACTGCACGTCACCCCGGCCCTGTGGTTCCCATATCCACACCCTGCTGCTGTTTTCATCTACAGCAAAGCTGCCTCTTCATGTGGGGGAATTCCCAGTGTGATGTTCTCAGTCGTGGGAGTTTGTCTTTCCATGGAAAGTCACATTCCTTACAGTGGAATGAAGGCTGGAAATCATCAAGGATCAGGCAGCACAGGCTCTACCTGCCCTGCTCCTCCTCTGCTCTGGACATTTGCTGGAGTGCAGCTGCAGCTGGACAGGCCCTGGTCTCAGCCCACATATCTCATCCCACTTCTTGAAAAGGAAGAAGAGCACTGCTGTTAAATTATTGGTCACTTTTAAGGATCATACATAAATTGTCCTTAATCTCAACTCCAGTTACAGGGCAGAGTCCAGTTCTTCCATCTTTCCTCTGTAGTTTTTAGAGATGAAGCATCCATCTTCCCCCCAATCTCCTTGAGTTCAACTCCCATATTAATCCCACAGCCCCTCTAAGACCAAGAAGCCTTTACTGAGCTGATTTTCCTGGTACTCGGAGGTGCTTCCATTCTCCTAATTAATTTTTTCAGGTTACTTTTTATCTCCTTAAGTCCTGGAGGCCTTTTCTTCTCCTTTGCTTGGATCACATGCTACTGCCACTTTTAATACATTCAAGACATCCGAGGTGTCTCTCACCTCAGATCGTAGAAGATATTGGAATACTTTTTTATTTAGCAAGAGGCAAATTAAAAGCTACTCCTTGGATTATCCTTGGCTCCTTGATAATGACAGAGAGTGAACAACCCTTCCTCACCCACCTTCTGCACACCAGTCGTGATTTTCGAGGTTTCTGTCACACCTTTTCCAAAAAGAGGAGCACTAATCCATTCCCTCTCCTCTGATATGGAAATGGTTAAATACTTTGTTGTAGCTTTTCCAGGCTGCCCACAGCCTGCTTAGACAGGGTGACCACAGGAGGGATGTGGGCACTGACAGACCCAATACAATGACGTTTAACTTCTGTTTCCTGAGGGGTTTTTTTCTACCAATTAGTAATATTCAATTTGTCTTTTTTTCCTCCTGTCAAGTGCCACGCTGCTGTTCCTGAGAACTCTCTGCAACAACTCCAAGAGCTCTTCTGTGAGTGATAATAGTGCAATTAGGCCCTATCCATGTAACTGCATGATTACAGTTTGTTTTCCCTGCACACGTTATTTAGCATTTGTCATCACTAAATTCCCTCCTCTGCATTAGCACACGCCCACTCACAAACACCACTCATCAGCCAGCCTCCCTTCCAGGTGCACAGATCCTGTCTCTTGGACCCTGGAGCATCTTCCTTGGGCCTCCTGAAGTTCATGAGATGCCAGCCTGGCACTGTGAGAGCCAGGCTTGCCTCAATCCCCCAGGTTCATCTGTCAGTCCAAAGCACTGCTCTCCACGCTCTTTTGCTTTCTTTATAAAACCTCAGACGAGTTTGTTTCAAACTCTGGGAACTCGTTTCTACCCAGAGCCACGCCAGTGACACACCCTGAATGTCCAGTGAGCTGCACATCAGAGAGGGCTGGCAGGTGCTCTCCCTAGATCAAAGCCAGGGTGACACAGGGGATGGTGTGCAGGGCACAGCTGGAAGTCGGGATGCAAAGGGTTCCTTGCCTACACTGCAGAAATGATCAATTCTTGACAGTATAAAACCACAGAATTGTTGAGGCTGGGAGCTGTTCCCACGTCATGGGGTGGGGAAGAGATGTAACCAGCATGGCCTGGGCTGTGGTGGCATAGAATCCCAGAACCATGGAATGGATGGGGTGGAAGGGACCTTAAATCCCACCCAGTGCCACCCCTGCCACGGCAGGGACACCTCCCACTGTCCCAGGCTGCTCCAAACCCCAATGTCCAACCTGCCCTGGGGCACTGCCGGGGATCCAGGGGCAGCCAGAGCTGGAAAATTCATATTTTCCATTTTAAGGGAGGCTCCTGCTTTCCTCAGCAGACACCTGTCTTCCCAAAGCACGAGGGACGGAAGGTGCTGCGTGCACAGGGTGCAGCCCAGCCCCGGTCCCTCCCTCTGGCGCCCTTGCTGGCACTCACCAGGCGGTTGGCGAGGGCGATGGTGCACGCTGTGGCTTCAGCTTCCTGCTGACACTTGAGTTTGTCTGACGTGGCCTTCTCAAACCTGGCCGTGAGCTTGCTCAGGTTCTCGTTGAGGCGCTGCAGGTGAAAAACAGGAGGAAGTCAGGGTCAGCAGGGTTTTAACAGCTCAGGAAGGAGCTGGAGCTGTTGGAGGAGTCCAAATGGGCATGAAGAAACTCTGAGGGCTGGACCCCTCTGCTCAGGAGACTCAGAGAGCTGGAGGTGTCCAGCCTGGAGAAGAGAAGGCTCCAGGGAGAGC
>JANEHK010000108.1:484114-507981 GCA_025960845.1 Tachycineta bicolor
AGAGCTGGAGGTGTCCAGCCTGGAGAAGAGAAGGCTCCAGGGAGAGCTCAGAGCCCCTTCCAGAGCTGGAGGTGTCCAGCCTGGAGAAGAGAAGGCTCCAGGGAGAGCTCAGAGCCCCTTCCAGAGCCTGAAGGGGCTCCAGGAGAGCTGGAGAGGGGCTGGGGACAAGGGATGGAGGGACAGCACACAGGGAATGGCTTCAGACTGCCACAGGGCAGGGCTGGATGGGATTTTGGGAAGGAATTATTGGGAGGCCCTGGCACAGGGTGCCCAGAGCAGCTGTGGCTGCCCCTGGATCCCTGGCAGTGCCCAAGGCCAGGTTGCACAGGGCTTGGAGCAGCCTGGGACAGCGGAAAGCGTCCCAGCCATGGCAGGGGTGGCACTGGATGGGCGTTGTGACCCCTTCCATCCCAAACCATTCTGAGATCCCGTGATCCTGAGGCACAGCCTTGTCCAGAGCTGGCCAAGCTCCAGCCCAGCTGATCCTCCCAGGGCTGGCTGCAGGAGCCAGCACAGAGCAGGGCTGGGCTGGGCCACTGCTCGGAACTCACACCCTCGGCACAGGCAGAGGCAAAGGACACAGACAATGAATTTATCTGGGGCTTCTGGCTGAGCCCTGATGATGAGTGCTGTGGCTGAGGAGCCCACATCTGATATTTCCTGGTGCTACAGCCCCTTGTCCCCAACCAGCCCTCGAGGCTTTGCTAATTCCCCAAGCGGCTCCTGGAGCTCTGCCTGAACCATCTCCAAACCATGCCCTCCATGCTTCCAGCGAGGAATCCAAGTGAATTGAATGGTTCTGCTCTGGGAGCTGCTCAAGAGCGTGCCAGGGGCCCCAGGGAGGTGGGGCCACATCCCCTGCAGGTCACAGGGCTGGGAGGGGCAGGGAGAGGCCAAAGCACCTGCAGAGAAAGAACCTGGAGAGCCCTGTGCTTGGACAGAGCTGTTCTCACTCGGATCTAAACCAAACCAACAGCTCCCACAAGCACTTGGAGCATTTCACTTCTGATAAGAGGAGTAATAATTGATTTTATCTGCACCCAATGCAGACTGCTTAAGGCTAAACTGCTTGTAAATCACTTTAACATTGAGCCACGCACTAGAAACAAACCTGAAAATGAAAAAGGATTATATGAGAGATCTCTGCAGCTCTCCTGGATGCTGGCATCACACAAAGCAGCCTCTCCTTGACCCGCCTTGGAACAGTGACACAAAAAGTTTCTGCCCCTGCCTGCATGTGGATCTATCAGCCCACAAAGGCTCATGATTATCATATCCCAGTATAAAAGCACAATCTGATAATTGAGTTTCTACAGAATACATGCCTTTCTCTGGTCTGCAGGGCCCCACAAATACAGCTGTGTGCAGCTGTGGACACTCCTCTCACTCCTACCCCCACCAGCCCCAGGGGCAGAGCACCCAATTCCCAGGCAGGCAAAGAAGGCAGAAAATCCTTAATGCTTTGGACAACGGGAATTTTCTCATTTATTAACAAAAATGAGCATGAGGCAGCTTGGGGCCCAGCTGTGAGCAGGTATGAATCAGCACACAGCAGTGAAGATATCCCAGATAAGCAAGGATATACCTCCACATCCATCCCACGCTGCCCTGCATCATTCCCCATCTGCAGGGAGGAGAAGGCCCCTAAACCAGGCAGTTTTGTAAGAGCACTCCAGAGGAGTGCCAGTAATCTCCCCAAAGATTGCAATTTTCTTTAACAAAATCCCACTCTTTTGAAAAAAAAAAAAAAAAGAAAAAAAGAAAAAGCCCAAGCGTAAAAAGCTTTGGAAAAGAGCAGCGTAAAGGGATGGAAAAAAAAAAAGTTCCCCCAGGACTGCATGGCACATCTGAGGTGGGAGAATTAGACACCAAAGCCCTCTAAATCCAGCCCTGCTTCAGGTGCCTCCTTTCATCTGCAGCAGGAAGGAACGACCGGAAAGTTCAGCACAATTTTCTTGTATTTTTAGTTAAAAAGTGTAGTAAGCGTTTTACGAATGAGAAACCCTTGGAAACATCAAAAGAGTGATGTGTTTCCCAACAGGGTGAGGTGCTGGTGGAAGGGATGAGAGGAGCACTCACTGGGACCCTGTCCAGCCTGGCCTTGGAAGGGATCCCACTCCCAAAGAGAGGTCCCAAAACACCCGAAAACCAGGCAGGTTCTGGAGCAGCTGCTCCCCACACCCTGCTCTCAGCAGGTATCGTGCTGGGAGGCAGCAGGGAGAAGAGCAGGATAAAGCAGGATGTGTTTTTACATAGAGATAATTTTCTGAAGGGAAGCGATAAAGGCCTCACTCTGCACTCTGTGGAAATGCACTTTTAATCACGCTGTGATTTCTTCTATTCAGGGATTTTTAAATTTCTTTTTTTCTTTTTTTTTTTAAGTAGCAAAAACCCAAATAACACCCAAGATGTGCTGCCAGGGAGCTTGCTGTGACAAACGAGGCTCCTGCAAGAGCAAGTTGTCATCCTGCAAGAAGCAGGGACTGGGTGTGCAGCCAGCCCAGCTCTGCGCTCCCAGCACTGAATCAGCCCCCAGCTCCCATCCCCTGCCCTGTGCAGCACACTGGGAACACACTGCTTTGACATAATGACTTTTCTGAGGACCCAGGAGAGTTACACCTAAAAAATTAGGTGGGAATAACAAGGATTAATATTTAGCTGTCTTTGGGTGCAAACCAGGCTGCAGTAGAACAGAGGAAATTCAGAAAGCAGCAATATTCTGTCACAGAACCACAGGATGGTTTGAGTTGGAAGGAATTTTAAGGACCATCCCAACCCACCCCTACCGTGGCAGGGACACCTCCCACTGCCCCAGGCTGCTCCAAACCCCAGTATCCAACCTGGCCTTGGGCATTCCAGGGATCCAGGGGCAGCCACAGCTGCTCTGGGCACCTGTGCCAGGGCTGCCCACCCTCACAGGGAACAATTCCTTCCCTTTAACTAACTTAAATTTAATCTCTTTCACTGGGAGCCATTCTCTGTGTCCTGTCCCTCCATCCCTTGTCCCCAGTCCCTCTCCAGCTCTCCTGGAGCCCCTTTAGGCCCTGGCAGGGACTCTGAGCTCTCCCTGGAGCCTTCTTCTGTTCAACCCCAGTTCTCCCAGCCTGGCTCCAGCAATCAGAGCATCTCCAAGGTCTCCTCTGGGCTCTGCAGCAGCTCCAGCTCCATCCTGTGCTGCTTTGGGGCCGCTCTGCAGTGGGCTCTGACCTGAGCACAGGGCAGAGGGGCAGAATCCCCCTCCCCTCCCTGCTACCCACACTCAGCCCAGCCCAGCCCAGGGTTGGATTTTGGGGCTGCCAGCGCAACAGGAAGGAGAAAAAACCCTGCAACCCCCAAAACCTTTGGCTCTCCACCCCGTGCTTGGGAAGAGGAGCACTGAGCAGCAGCTCTGCCCAGAGGAGAGGACTCCCCGAGGCAGGGAGGAGCGGGACGGGTTCCCCCCAGGACACTCACGGCGATTTTGGCCTTGACGGTGGCCAGCTTGTCCTGGGCTGCCGCCAGCTCAGCGTTGGCCCTGTCCAGAGCCTGCCTCTTGGGCTGCACCTCGCAGAAGACGCGGTGGAAGCGCGCGACGTTGAGCACCCACGAGCACAGCCCGGCCGCCGCCGCCGACTTGGTGGCCACAAACTCGGGCTTGAACTCGGGGTCTTGCAAATAGGGCTGGAGGGCTTTGAGGCAGTTCTCGTGGATGTTCTCCTTGTTGAACTTGATCAAGGAGTCCAGGAAGCCGTCCACCCTCGCCATGGCCACTTTGGCCGCTTTCCAGCTCCTGTCCTTGGGGATCCTCCCCCCCGGGGCCGTCAGCACCATCACGGCTGCGGTGACGTTGCTGACGGCCGAAGGAGGTGACCCAAAGGACCTCAGCTCCGTCAGATTGGTCTGAAAAGTGGAAAACAAGGTTGTTAGATAAAAATGAATGGGCTCTCTTTTCACCCTGCCGCTAACAGAGTCAGGCTCCCAGGCTATCAATCTGATAAATTGGGCTCCTCTCGGCCCCAGCAGCGCTGCCCTTAGATGCTCTGCACGTTTGCAGCACACCTGCTCCATTCCCTGCTCCTCACGTCCCACCTGGGGCCAGCGCAGCGCACTGCTCCTCCCCAGGCTCCTGGGGGAGCAGCAGCTTTTATGTCCTCCCAGAGGATTGGGGTAAATAAGAATGAAACCTATAGAAATAAAGCTCAGGCTCTCTAAAACAACCTTCAGAGCTTCCCTTCATGCTCCCTCCTACCCAAGCGGAGATGGCAGTGCCAAAGCCACATCCTGCAGCCCTCAGGGTTCAGGGAATGCAGCTGCTGAGAAAGCCCAGGCACCCTCACAGGACAAGCAGCCAAAGTGCACTGGAGCAGCCAAAAGGGCATTTTTGTCTCTAACTCCTGATTTCTCAAGTTCTCAAACTCTTTATCAGAGCTGGCTTTGCAGATTTTTATTTTGCAGGTGCTCTGCACTGGGTCTACCACAACCCACGTGCCATTCATCATGGCCCATTTAACAATTAACTTAATTATCATCCACATACATGCAACTATCTCATATTTGTATAGACTTTTCTCTCCACGACACTTCAAGTAGCTTCTCAGTTGGTCTCAGCCACTCTCACTGCCACCAGCCCCCTGCAAAAGGCATTCTAGCAGGGGACAGAGGGGCTGCAGCAGGTCCCACCCACACAGACAAAGCCAGGCTGAGCCAGCCCACCGTCACTTCTTGGCTCACATGGAAAAAAAAAAAAAAAAGAAAAAAAAAGGAAAAGGAAAGTTCAAACTGTCAGGAACACAGAGAGAATTAACCCTGGCAAGGCTGAGCAGGCTCTCCTGAGAGCAGCGTGGCTACGGAGGGCTCTGGAGGCACCAGGAGGTTTTATTTAAAGCATCAGAAGTGCAATCCTCCCAGCACAAACACAGACATCAAGGTGGGTTCAGAGTGCAGGCGATGAGGAGGAAACAGCCTGGACGTGTCCCAGTGGCCACGGCTGCTCTTCTTTTGCACTGGCACCATCAGAGAAATGTCCAGGTACCCACATCCTCACTGACTGTATGGATTTATTATTGGATTCTACTCAACAGCTTTTCTCACTGTGTCCCTTGTTAGTGCTGCACACAGCCCTGCAGTCCAAGGAAGATGCCTGAGATAATTGGACAGAAACTGTGCAAACACACAGGAACATTGTTGATTATTCATGCCAGTGAGCAGGTTGGGCTCTCTGATACATCTCCAGTCAGCAGGCAAAGGAGACCAGGGCTTCCACTGCTCTGCTACTGCTGCTTTATAGCTCCCTGGAGAAAATCCCAGCATTTCCCCCATCTTTGCCTAATGAGAGATTCTACAGCTCCAGCACGAGCCTGGAACTAATGGAGAGACAAACATTTTCCTTTGGCACCGTCCTCTCCCTCCCATGAAGGAAATCCAGAGCACAGGTGTCTGCAGCAAAGCAACCTCCTCCCCAAAAGCCAATCCAACAGAACCCCCATTCTGGACGGCCCCAAGGCGCTCTACTGTCCCCCAGCAGGGCCAGGATTGAGCCATGTTTGAGTCCTGTCTGTGACTGGGGTTTTTCCAGCTGTGGTTTTCCAGCTGTGCGAGGCTGCTGCCCCAGGACACTGCATGAACTGCAGACCAAAACAAATCGCAGGTCCATCTCTCAGGCACATCACAGAGCCACAGAGTGGACCAGGCTGGAAAAGACCTTTGAGATCATCAAGTCCAACCCATGACCCAACACCTCCTCATGGATTAAACCACGGCACTGGGTGCCACAAACAGGAACCCCTGGAGCACCCTGGAAGGACAAACCTTCCAAGGCACAAAAAGTCCTCCCAAAACCAATCTCCTGCAACCAGAGCAGTGCTTATCTCCTGATCACACGTTTTCCCAGCGGCATCTTCCTTTGGACCAGCTTTGCTGCTCCTCTCCATGGCAATGAGTGAAGGGGAACATGGTGCAGCCTCGTGGGTGCTCCAAGTTCCACCAGCAACCCCAGAATCACAGAACTCACCTGGCTGGAAAAGACCTTTGAGATCATCGAGTCCAACCTGTGAGCAAACACCACCTCGTCAACTAAACCACGGCGCTGAGTGCCACGTCCAATCTTTTTTTTTAAACCCTTAAGCACCAGCAGGGAGGAAGCTGGAGAATACAATGCCCAGAACTTGGGCCATCAGCTGAAACAGCTGGAGGAGAAACACTGGGAATCCTCACCCTACCTTGTTGAGGGTGTTGAGAGCAGCCTGGGCAGCTGCCAGGGCAGGCTCAGCCTTGGCCAGATCCTCCTCACAGTCCTTCTGCTTCTGCTCCACCTCCTGGGTGATGAGGGCCACCTTCCTCTCCTCCTCGTCAGCCACCGCCTTCTTCCTGCTCACCTTCTCCGTCTCCACCCCCACCACCTGGATCAGCCTGTCAGCATCCTCGTTCTTCTGCTTCAGCTCCACCTCCTGGGCTGCCAGCTTGGCCTTCAGCTCGTCCACCTGCGGGGCAGAGATTGGTGGGAGCGGGGCTGGAGGTGGCAGCTGGGATCTGCCGACAGCTCCAGCCCTCGCCAGCGCTCCCAGGGACAAGGGGCCTCAAATGCCACGTCAGATGAGCCTGAGAGGGGACATCCCCTTGAGCTGGTGGCCACCAGCACGGCCGTGGTGGCAACTGCTCACACACAGGAGCCTCAGCAGCATTAGCAGGGGGAGGCTCACACGGGCTCTCACTTCAGACAGAAGGGCTCCGGCTAAAATCCCCATTTCAGTGAATTTACCCAGACTCTGGGCAGACCACGGAGGCTTTCACTGCCTCATAAAGGTTCACTTCGAGCTCCTGGGGTGCATCTTTACCCCCCAAACACACTGGCAGGAAGGGCAGGCAGATGCAGCTTTTGGCAATACCCATTTGGTATGGAAGGGAGAGCACAACCTGCAATCCACGAACTGAGAGCTGCTGCCATTTGCCATCGGCCTCACGTGGAGAGCAGTTTTTCAGGACTCTCCACACGCCCTCTATCCATCACCATCCCCTGCTGCCTGGTGGGATTGCTCTCCCCAGCACAAAGGCACAGCTGTAAATCCGGGCTCACACGAAATGCCTTTGTGTGACAAACCCAGCAGCACCTCCTTGTTCGAAATCCCTTCGTGTGACAAACCCAGCAGCACCTCCTCGTTCTGCTCCAAGTCTCTGGGGGCTGCAGGAAGTGGAAGTGGCTGATATGGCTGTGACCTCCTGCCCAAAAATCAGCCTTTGTGTGCTGGATACACACACTGAGCTCCGGGGCTTTACACATCCAGGACAAAACGAGCAGGGGATTAAAATCCACGGGCACTCAACAGCAGCACAAAGAGCAGGTGTAAGCTCAGCCCCGGGGAACAGACAATGCCCTGCCAAGCAATGGGCTTTGTCAGGATTTTAAAAAAGCAAGAAAGCTGGAGAAAGGCTGTTTGCAAGAGCCTGCAGTGATGGGATAAAGAGGAATGACTTCAGACTGAAGGGGAGCAGGGTTAGGTTGGCTGTCAGGAAGAAATTCTTCCCTGTGAGGGTGAGCAGACCCTGGCACAGGGTGCCCAGAGCAGCTGCGGCTGCCCCTGGATCCCTGGCAGTGCCCAAGGCCAGGCTGGATGGGGCTTGGAGCAGCCTGGGAGGGTGGAAGGTGTCCCTGCCATGGCAGGGGTGGATGATCTCTAAGATCCATTCCAACCCCAAGAATCCTGTGATTCTGTGAGAAACCTGTGAGCGGCTTCCTGAGCGCAGAACAAACTGATAAGCAATTAGCAATGTGAGGTGGAAAGGGAAAGAGCAAAGCAAATGAGAAATTCAAGGGTAATGTGCTGTGACTTCATCAGGGAAAGGAAGGGAGAAGCCCTTGCCTTCCACCAGAACAGCATGAGAAAAATTATTAAAGAGAAGAAAACCTGGAGGGCAGCCTCCCAGAAGACTCATTTTATCTGATTGTCCCTGCCTTGTTTCAAGAACACAAAATACATCAAAAGGTCAGCGATTAATTGATAGCGCCAGCCAGGCTCGAATGAGGAATCCAGTGATGCAATGTTAACCACAGCCATGCTCACAATTACTCAGCAATGGGCACTGACCTCTCGGTGGCACACAGCACTCCGAAAAACAAATGACTCATCCCACACATCCTCCCAATCCATCACCTCCTAATAGGAAGGAGGCTTCAGCTTCCCTGAGCGCTGAGGATGCCGCTGCCCGAAGGGAGAGATGGTTGTAAAACATTGCTGGAGGGGGAAAATTGGGCAACAGCATCAAGGTGTCCAAATCCCCAAAGGAAAGGAAAAAAAAACCAGGTAGAGGTAGAGGGGGGTGACAGAAAAGGGAGACAGAGAGGTTATTCTGAAATGGGAACAGCAAGGTAAAAAATACCTGCAGCTCCTGATGAGAGGAATGAGATTTGTCTTTACAAACAAGCTCCGAGTCTGCTGGTAGATAAAACCAGCACTGAGAGATAGGAGAAACAATGGGAAGGTTTCTACTGATTGATGAATGGAAAAGAAGAAACTTGCCTTTACAAACAAACCATAAGTTTGTTTGTAAATGAAATTGAATATTGAAAGATTAAAGAAACAATGGGGAAAACCCATAAATCCCATAAAAATTAAAAAATAGCAGGGGGTTATACAGTAAAAGGGGAATCTTAGGTCTTAGGCATTTTGGGAAGTCCGTACCTCTCAACTACCTCAGCCAATGGGGAAAGAGAGAGGGAAATGCAGCCAGGAAATTGGGATAAAAGGAGGCTGCGTCCTCTGAAAAACTGAGAGACCCCAGGGGAAATGCCCCATGGCCTCTCCCTTTATTCCAATAAAGTAAAAGGACTCCTCTGTCTCCTTTTTGGACATCAACCTCTGGTGATCGTGGATTAATTTTCCTAACACTGATACAACAGCTGAGGCCACTGTGAGCCTAGAGAAGCACACAAACCTCTTCAGGACCTTGTCCTGGACCCCGGAGGATGCCGGGGATGAGCACCAGAGCCAAGGCACAGCCTGGTGACACCCAGGGAGCAAAATCCTCCACCCTCACTTTGAAAATCCCCCCAGCACGTCCTGCAGATGACACACCTGAGTGAGAGGGAGGACTCTTCACTTCCTCAGCCCCAAGGCCAAGTGCTTTCACAGGTGAATGTAAAGTTCAGCCTTGTAACCCCCTGTTCAAGATTGGACATGCTGCTATGATTTCCAGTGCTGATAAATACCCACACTCTGGTCTCAAATCAACAGCAGTTTTGACTATTGCGCACATCTGCTAATTGAGGTGTTTAATTTTAGCCCCCACCCCCCCAGTGCTAATTTTAGACTTGAATTTGACATATTTGTCCTCACTGCTCTGCATCTTAATTACCTGCACAAGGAAGCACTTCTCAGCCCAGCCTCGCTGCAACCAGACACCAACATTTGATTTTCCCATCCTTCCCACTGCCTCCGAGTCCCCCACCACTGCTCTGTGGCTCGTCAGAGAGCTCTGCCCACACTGCACCCACTGACGAGAAGCCTGAAGGATACAGAAGGGTCACAACAGACCCAGAGATGTGTTCTCAAATGATTCATTTCATATTAAATTAAAAATTAAACCTAATTTGTCTTATCCACCACCGGGAGAATCCTGAAAAAGACAGCAGCACCTCCCAGATCCACCAGAACTACTGCCTGCATGGGTGAGGTGAGGTTGTTGGAAAATATACCAAGTTGAAAATTTTTAATTTTATAACTTCAGTCAGGTTTGTTCGCCTTTGTCCCCGCGGAAGGAAGGGAATTCAAGTTTCCTTCCAGGGCATCGTTCCACCAGGCAAGGCCTGATGAATTTAGCATCTCAACAGACTGGGCATGGCACAGAAGATACACAAAAGATAACGATCAAGGACCAGTAACGACCACGGTCAGAGACACCTGGTCTGGGAAAAGAGAGAGAACAAGAACCTAATCAACATCAGAGGGGAAGAGATCTGTGACCAACAGGAAACCAAATACTGAGACCTCCCTGACTTAGAACCAAGGAACACTGAGCTAACAAAACCCTGGGTCTTGACTGCACAGAGTTGGTGAGAAATCTGGTAAAATTCACGCGTCACGGAACGATTTTCTTTGCACACGCAGGCGGTGTGTGTGTGCGGCGAAATGATTTCTGTAATAAAATAATAATAATGATGATGATGATGATGATGATGATGATGATTCTCTCACACTAACAACGTTGTTGGAGGGTTTTTGCTTTCCCCACAGCTTTGGTGACAAGCTGAGCTGAGGTGTGCTGGGCAGTGAGGGCTCTGCTGGGTGCCACCAGCGCTCTCTGCCACCCCATCCCCACAAAGGAGATGCTGAAACCTGCACAGGGAACGCGGCAGTGCCCACCCCTGCTGTGTCCTGCTCCCTGAGCAGAGGCTGTTGGAAGGGAGATGGAGATATCAGAGCTGAGAGGCACCAGCCCAGCCCATCCATCACCTCCAGGCAGGCGTGTGTCCCCTGCAGCGTGACAAAGGTGATTGATGCCCCCAGTGTGTGCGAGGGGATGGAGCTGCCAGCCCTTCCTCCTCATCAGCCCCCTGTAATCCTCCGGAGCAGCTGCAGGAGAGCCTCATTTGCTGCTGTGGAAGCTTTGTAAGCAAACATTTGTAAGAGTTAATAGAATACAAAATGGAGAGCAAAACGGGAGCGGAGATGCTGAGAGGTTTGGGGAACACCCAGAACAACCTCTAGTCACTGCCAGAGGAGAGTGCCAGTGTGAGTCTTTAGCAGGGGGATTTGGGGATGACTGATGTGCATTTCAGACGTGTATTAGCTTTCCTCAAAGATGGATAGCATCATGGAAGGAAAAATGAACACCAGCCTCATTTTAACAGCATGCACTATTTAGTTTGAAAGAGTCTAGCTGGAGTTATTGTAGATTTCCTGGATGCAACTCCAAAAATCCCTGACTGTCCTATGTTTTCTAAGCTGTTTTTTCACTGCAGCTGAAATGTAACCATTAAAAGAGGATGGCAGAGTCAGCTGGACCCCAGTCCCATTTTATTTACCAAAATCTTTCAGTTACCTCCCAAACAGCAGAGAGCGGACACACACCTCTCTGTTCTCCTCTCCAGTGCAGAGCGCCGCTTCTGCTCCTCCAGAAACCCAGCTCAAGCCAGATAGAGCCAGGATCCAGCACAAATTTCTTCCCTGTAAAGGTCTCCCTCAAACCAGACATGAACAAGGAGGAGAACCAACCCCAAGGAGTCCTCACCTGTGCAGAGGTGCTCTTGAGCTTCTCCAGGCCGTTCTCCAGGCGCTGCATTTTTGCCTTTAAATCGCTGTCCTTCTTCAGCAGCAGAGTTTGGAAGAGTTTGATTTGCTCCAGGAAGGACTTGGGGGTGGTGTAGTTGTAGCGGCGCTCGTTGCTCAGGTACAGCCGGGACATCTCGTTGACACTGATGTGGACGTGGGCCATGAATTTGCTTATTGAATCCTTGACTGAATCCTAAAGGTAAGATGGGAACGATGAGGAGAAACAGTTTTAAATAGAAAACTATATTTAACATGGGATCTGTGCTGAATATAAAGGAGTTTGGTAACTTTTCATTCTGCTGCAGCACAATCCAGGGTGTGACACCTAAGCTGATCCCTTTTCACTTGTTATCTCTAAAATAACTCTGCTGCTCATGTACTTTATACCTCTTTTTATCTCCCGCATTATCTAATTTCAAGCAATTTCTCTACAAAATAACAGCTCTTTTAAGTATAAATTTGGGCTTTCCTCCTGTACAAATGGGAAAAGTGCACACTCCTAAAAGGAAACACTGTAGGCTTTATTCTTTCTAAACCCTGCCTGGAAAAAGCTAAATAAACAGAAATGAATCTCTATTCCAGCAGCAGATTGTCATCACTGAGAACTTGACCTATTTTTGCCCTTGAGAATTCCAGAGGCTCAGACAGAAGCGGGGAGAGCAGCAGGTTATTTTCTGCGCAGGTCTGGGGCTGCCCTTGTGCTGGCAGAGCTGTCCTTTCCCTGGCAGTGCCATCAAGCTCCCAGTGACACCTCCTCAACTCCCAGTGACACCTCCCCAGCTCCCAGTGATATCTCACCAGCTCCCAGTGACACCTCCCCAGCTCCCAGTGACACCTTCTCAACTCCCAGTGACACCTCCTCAACTCCCAGTGACACCTCCCCAGCTCCCAGTGACACCTCACTAACTCCCAGTGACACTTCTCCAGCTCCCAGTGACACCACCCCAGTTCCCAGTGACACCTCCCCAGCTCCCAGTGACACCTCCCCAGCTCCCAGTGACACTTCCCCAGCTCCCAGTGACACCTCCCCAGCTCCCAGTGACATCTCACCAACTCCCAGTAACACCTCACCAATTCCCAGTGATATCTCCCCAGCTCTCAGTGACAGCTCCTCAGCTCCCAGTGACACCTCAGCAGCTCCCAGTGACACCTCCCCAGCTCCCAGTGACACTTCAGCAGCTCCCAGTGACACCTCAGCAGCTCCCAGTGACACCTCCCCAGCTCCCAGTGACACTTCCCCAGCTCCCAGTGACACCTCAGCAGCTCCCAGTGACACCTCCCCAGCTCCCAGTGACACTTCAGCAGCTCCCAGTGACACCTCAGCAGCTCCCAGTGACACCTCCCCAGCTCCCAGTGACATCTCACTAACTCCCAGTGACATTTCACCAGCTCCCAGTGACACCTCCCCAGCTCCTGGCACACAGCAGCGTGGTGCCCGTGGCTCTGCTGCCAAGGTCCCCTCCTTGCTCTCCAAAAGAACACCTGGAAGGTGCCTCAGTGCTGGTGTGGTTGAGTTCAATGCACTTCGGCGCTGCCCCTCTGGACAGCCAGCGGCCGCCCCGGCTGTGCCGCAGGACAACCCAAGCGTCGTGCCTGTTTGCAGCCGTGTCCCCAGGGTGCCCCCAGGAGCTGGGCTGGCTGCTCACCTGCAGGGCGTCCATGTCCCGCAGGAAGCTGAGGCTGACCGACTCCAGGGCCTCCCGGGGCCACGGCTGGAAGCAGTCGATGGCGGTGCAGCCGACCAGGGCCGGGAAGCGGCGGCTGCGGAGCCGCAGCCTGGGGCCCACGGGCGACAGGCACAGCGCGACCTGGGGAGCACTGAGGGCACTGAGGAGCAGGGAGAGCAGGACCTGCCCCTGCAGCCCCTTCCCAGGGAGGATCCCACCCCGCCTGATGCCTGGAGAGGCTCCCTAGAGCAGAATTTAGACAGTATTAAAGGAGTCAAGTAGGTGCTTTGGGTTGCAATGCAGATGTACCGAGCAGTCTGTATTCTATCACCAGCTGTTAAACCAAGTGTGTCACTGTTCTTTATCCCTTCCAGGACCCCTCCTCCCTGCAGGGGATCTCTGCTGTTCATGGGCCATCCAGGCTCACTGCAGGGCTGAGACAATTCCAGCATCCATGGGGAGATGCTCCACCCAGGAGTTTAGCAAATTAGCATATCTGACAAAAATTACCAGTTTGAGACAGGAGAGGTGAGGTAATTTCCCCCAGTTCCACCCTCTCCAAATCCTCCTCCCACAAATGGAAACTTTACTTGGTTTATGAAAATGTGTCTTGTTTTTTTGGCCTTGGGTCCCAGGAAGAACCAAGAAAGGATAGAGGCCTTGCACCCCCTGGGGCTTGGAGATCTGGAATTTTGTCCTTCTGCCCCGGGAAAAGGCAGGGAAAAGTATAGGAACTAGCTACTAATACAAATATGTGTGTAAAAAACACAGAGAATATATAAAAGGAAAAAGGCAAAAAAAAAAAAAATCATTCAGCACCGACCCCTCCTTGCTCCATCTCACCTTCAGCTGCCGTCGAACTCGCTCGATGAAAAACCTCCAGCAATTCTCCCTGGAATCCACCAGCCCCCGACCTCTGACTTCGTTCCTCACACTGCTGATGATGTTTTCCACCTCATCATCAGGGAAGAGATCCGGGATTTCCCCTAGGAAAAGAGGGCACCTTTGGCTTTGCAGGTCTGGATGTTGCTGCAGCCTTAGAGCAAAGGGAAGCTGCTGCCTCCCCCTTCAGAGGCTCAGGGAAGTCCCCTCCTCAGGTAAAACCCCTGCACCCGGTGCCCCTGGGCCCCAAAAGCAGCAAAGGGGCACGGAAGGTCGTTCTGCTGAAAAATAAACACCTGCGAGAGCAAACCTTACGAAACACAAGGGAAAGAAATATAGAATAAAGTACAGAAAATCCCCCCCTCCTTTTTTTTTTTTTTTTAGCTCTGCAGTCTAATTAGATTGCAAAAGAACTAGTCAAATCCCTAATATGCCATGCATGTTATAAAATCATTGTAGTTTTGCAGATGCATTAATTACACGTAAAATTTTTGCAGCTGTTCAGGGCCATTTCCAGCAGTGGCCAAATAACTCCCAGACCATCCAAACATTTTAGAAGCTAAAAATACTGTAAAAACTTTTAAAACTTAATAGTTAAGCAGCTGATTGCCAAAAATGCATCCGACCAAATATATTTTTTTTAGTGCTTCCTTAATTTATTACATATTCGCTTCCTTTCTGGTTTCTGATTTGATTAAAACCATCTTTATTGAGTCAGATACTTTCAATATGGGCACTAATCATTTCGGGAAATACACTAACCAGAAATCTGCTCATTCATCAAAAAGATTAAAAGGTGTATTTTGTTCAAATGATGACAACAAGCGAAACAAGTAAGACAGACACCTTTCACTGCCCCAGGCTGCTCCAGGTCCCATCCAGCCCGGCCTGGGACACTTCCAGGGATCCAGAACAGCCACAGCTTCTCTGTGCCAGGGCCTCCCCACCCTTCCAGGGAATGATTGTCTCTTGCCCTGACCCTCTCCAGCTCTCTTGGAGCCTCTTTAGGCACTGGAAGAGTCTCTAAGGTCTCCCCAGGCTGAAGAATCTCATTTCCCTCCTGAGTTTCACCTTCAGTCATCTCTCCATCACTCCTCAGCCGGGCTCTTGTACTGTCCAAGGTGTATCCTTTGAAGGGTTTTTAATAAATCCCTACTTTATTCCTTTAACTCTGTCTAGCCTCTGTTCCAGGGAGCCTCTTTAGGCACCAGCTCCCCAGGGAGGCCTCGGCACAGCTTTTACTCCAGAGCTCAACCCCTGCAACCTCCAGCTCATTCCATCGTGACCTTCAGAAAGCACCAGCTTGCCCCTTTGTCTATTCCAGAATTCCAGGTGCTACCAGGAGCAAAACTGCCCTGGAGAGAGGGGGGAGAGGGGAAAGCAGAGCACGAGGGCTGTACCTGACGCCAGGAAGTCGTTCACCAGCACCAGGAACTGCTCGTCCGCCACCTGCGCGTCGCTCAGCAGCAGCACGGAGCCCACGCCCTTCAGCCCGGCCTTCAGGTACAGGTTTGCCAGGTCTGCCTGCAGGTGGGAAGGTGAGGAATGGATCTGTAGAGGATTCCCAAAGCCTGGCTGAAAGCTCACAGGGTCTTGTCCATCTGTGTGCAAGCTCTGGGATGAGGTGTGCTGGCTTGGAGAGGCCATGGGATAGAGAAGACGTTGTTGAGAGAGAAATGGAGCTGGAAATAAGTTCCAAATGATGGTCTTGCAAATAGAGCAGATATTTTTGAGAATTAGAACTGTGAGAGATGCATTGTAACGAGACCACGTGGGGTAAAATAATCGGAGATTGGTGTTAGGAGTATTAGCAGCATCGATAGAAATGAAAAACATTTATAAGGTATTGTAAACACTGAGAGCTGAGTTTTTCCAGTATGGGAAACCAGGAGGGCTTGCACCTACATGCTGCAAAGCACGGCCCAGACACAAAAATGAGATAATTCAGAACCTTCCCAGTCACTGAGAACATCAGCACGGCGAGGGCTGGTGCTCAGGGCTGGGCTGGGACCTTCTCAGGCCTGGCCAGCTCAGATCAGTGCCAGGAGAGCCCAGGTGTGGCTGCAGCCCTGTGCAGACACACTCCAGCATGGTGTTTGCTCCTCTGCACAGCACCACGTCGAGCCTGGGGTGTTTCAGTATCTCAGGATCACTGAACCATTTAGGTTAGAAGAGCCCTCCAAGGACATCACATCCAAATGTTCCCCCATCCGTGTCCCCAGGTGCCACATCCACATGGCACATTTTAAATCCCTCCAGCAGTGGGAATTTCACCACTTCCCTGGGCAGCTGCACCAGGGCTGGACAGCTCTTTCAGTGAAGAAATATTCCCAAATATCCGGCCTGAGCCTCCCCTGGCCCAGCCCAAAGAAATTCCCTCTCCTGCCCCTGTTCCCTGGCTGTCCACTCCTGTCAGGGAGTTGTGCAGAGCCACAAGTTCCCCCTGAGCCTCCTTTTCTCCAGGCTGAGCCCCTTTCCAGCTCCCTCAGCCATTCCTGGGGCTCCAGGAACGATGCAGGATGGATCCCCAGATCCCTTCCCTGGACACTCTCCAGCCCCTCCCTGTCCTTCCTGTCCCGAGTGTCCCGGAGCTGTCCCCAGCACTGGAGGCGCCCCAGCAGTGCCAGCACAGGGGACAGGCACTGCCCTGGCCCTGCTGCCACCCCAGATCAGGGACAGCCCAGGTGGCCTTGTCCTCTTGCCCACGTGGTCACACCTGGGCTCAGCATCATCCTCCTCCATTCCCCTTCTCAACACACAACAAACCCTCAGGGCAAGCTCTGCCCTTTTCTCCCTTCCCCTCCGCCTCAGCCTTTCAAACCCCCACCTTGAGGTCAGGGACGCCGTAACCTTTCCTCAGGGTGATCTGGAAGACCTCGAGGGAGCTGAGGAAGGCAGCCAGGCGGGTCAGGCTCTGCTTCCCACTGCCTCCCACGCCGACCAGGAGCGCGTTCCCCCGCGGCGCCTCCAGGATGCGGCTGATGCGGCAGCTGAGTTGGAGCACACGAAACCTCTCATTAGTAAGAGCGATTTCCTACCTCTCTGCCCACTGCTTCTCAAGACGTGTTTTATTCACTGAGAAACTGCGTTCTGAGCGGGATGAGGAATGTCAGCCTCGGAGATGTGGCAGCAGTCAGTGCCAGCACAGGGGACAGGAACTGTCCCAGCCCTGGTGCCACCCCAGAGCTGGGACAGCCCAAGTGGCCTTGGCCTCTTACTGGTCACACCCAGGCTCATGTCCAGTCACTGTCACTGCCTCAAGGGCCTTTTCCCAAGCAGCTTTCCATCCCCTCTGCCCCAGCCTGGAGCATTCCATGGGGTCGTTGTGCCCCAAGTGCAGGACCTGGCACCTGGCCCTGCAGACCTCCAAATTATTTGCCTCAGCCCACGGACCCACATTCCTACATCCTCCAGGAGACTGCACCAAACCATCTGCACAGGTAAATGATGGGGGCATAAAGGCAGAAAAGGCCCTTACACGTGGCACATGGCATCCTCAAAGAGTACCAGGTTCATGGCAGCGTTGACTTCGTTGTAGCTGTCCAAGGCTTCCACGAGGATCTGGTTCAGCTCCTCCCAGCTCGGAACTGGCCTATAGCCAGGTTCCCCGAGCCCTTTGGCAAAATGGCAATAAATGTTCATGCGTTTGGCCTGCTCTAAAGTGTCCTCAATGTCCTGTAACAGAGAAGAAAATGGTACAGAACAAATACAGGAAAACCCACGGCAGCTCTGAGCCACCTTCCAAGGGAACTACAGGGTCCCAGCCTTTTTATGTCCACACAGTTGCACCTGCACGTTGGAAAAGGGGAAAGAGGCACAGGAGTGAAAGAGTGGGAAAGGAAAACCCCCAGCACCGCTCTCCCTTCCAATAAACCTGCTTTGTTCCGTTGTCATCAGGATTAGACCTCAACACTTACATCGTAGCATTTCTTCACCACCTCTCGCTGGATTTTATCAAAAGTATCACAATCCAGCTCTTCAGCCATCCTATCCCGGTACACCCGGCTGGACTCATGCAGGTAGAGCTTCACCAGGTCTTGGGGCTGCTTCAGACAGTCAGGGGTAGAGAACAGAATGCCCTGTGGAGAGCAAAGACAGTCAGGAAACCCTGGCCTTGGGCACTGCCAGGGATCCAGGGGCAGCCACAGCTCAGTGGGGAGCCATTTCTCCTCGTCCTGTGCCTCCATCCCTTGTCCAAAGCCCCTCTCCAGCGCTCTCAGAGCCCCTTCAGGCCCTGGAAGGTGACAGTGAGGTCACTTCAGAGCAATCCTCAGGCTGCACAACCCCAGCTCTCCCAGCCTTTTGTCCCAGCAGAGCTGCCCCATCCCTCTGATCATCCCAGTGCCCCTCTGGACTCTCTCCAGCAGCTCCAGGTCCTTCCTGGGAGGTCCCCTGGTGCTGGGACCTCCAAGTGCTTCAGGTGAGGTCTGACAAAGCAGCAGAGAGGGATAGAACCACCTCCCTCATCCTGCTGCCCTGGGAATGGCTGTTTCACACATTCTTTTGAAGG
Source organism: Tachycineta bicolor (assembly GCA_025960845.1). Lineage (NCBI taxonomy): Eukaryota > Metazoa > Chordata > Aves > Passeriformes > Hirundinidae > Tachycineta > Tachycineta bicolor. The sequence continues at coordinate 502,417 of JANEHK010000108.1, forward strand.
TTTATGTTCATCACACCCATTTTGAGCCCCCACCCAGCCTCCCCTGGCCGGGCTGGGGTCCTGCTCTCCCCAGGTGAGACCCTGCAGAGCCAACCCAGGTTCTCCCATCCCAACCCCATGCCACGGGTGCTTTGTCAAGAAGGAAAAACGGTTTGGAAACGTTACTGGTGGCTATCTTTTCTCTTAATCAATTAATTCTAATTAGGTGCATTCTGCCTGCAGGAAATATCAGTTGCTGTCTGCTTAGCACAGTATGTTTACCATGAACTCTATTAAAATGCATAAAAGAATTATGTTTCAAAGAGGTGTCGCCTATACTGAGCCTATTAACAGCACACAGGGTTTTCAATGGTATGAATTAAACAGACAGCTTTTATTCCTAACATCTAATTATTTATACATTAAATATTAAATGCATTGGAAGCAATGTAAAGCAGGGCCTCTCAGCTCACTGGTCCATGGCTCAGATTGTTTGGGTTTCACATCTGTCATTACAGCTGTCAAATTATTTTATTTATTCCAGGAAAAAAAAAATAAAATTGGTGAGAAAAGCTGACAGCTCAAAGGGAGGAAGGAGAAACACATCAGATTCTAAACTGATTAAAACGGAATTCAAAATCCCTCTAAAGGGACTGAATCTAAGGACCCTGCACCCCAAAAGCACGAGGGACACATGGCTGTGGGTCACTGCAGCTGGGATGGAGGTGGGGCCAACATGAAAAAGAAACAAACAAAAAAAAGAGGATGGAGAATCCCTTGAAAGGAGAATGAGGAGCATTCCTGTCACCACCCTCTGGCCCAGAGCTGGGATCTGGCAGGATGTTTTCTGTTACCCCCCAAGCCTGGCACACTGGGCAGATGAAATTAAATCCTCCCACTGACACGCGTCTGCTCCCTCCCTGTGCCTCTCAAAGCCCAGATTAAATAGAAGACAGGATTTAACACGGCCCACATCTCATGTCAGAGCTGCTGGTGTTCAGCTGAGCACAGTGACAGGCCTGACTCCTTCCTGACACAGCCGAGTTGTTCAAGGTCCTGGTCCCAGATTTCCCTGTCTGTCACTCCTTCAGCTCCTGTCTGATGGGTAGGCACAAGGCACTGAACCTCCACGCACCCACTTTGTGAAACAGATGTTAACAAGGACAGTGACAAATTACCAGCTGGGGGTTTAGAACAGGTTATGGTGCTGACCCTTGGTTTGCCTGCTGAGGAATTTATCAAATTTTATTAATCAGCCTGAAACTCTGAAAGGCTCTTTGAGCACTAACACCAGCTGCTTCAAAGCTGGGGAAAACACAGAAACGGAATCTCACCAAGGATGGAAGACAACACTTCCGAAGCTGAACAATTTTGCTTTGGTACCCAGTGGCTGGCAGCTCAGTTTCAGTGGTAAAATCAAAGCTGGTTTTGGGTTGATTTTTCAGCTCTTTAAATGCCACCCTGCATGTGCCACGCTGAGCACCTGAGAGGACAAGCTGGCACAGCCACCAAGCTGTCCTGGCTCTGGCAGAGCAGCTGAACCAGCCACTGCTGTCCTCTCCTCAGAGCACCCAGCACCTGCCCCACGCAGGGAGAGCTTCTCTGTGTGGTGTGGTGGGGTGGTGCCATGGACCCCCACAGCCACACCAGTGGGGTGGGGCTCACCAAGACAAGCCCAGCTCCATCACACTTGATGCCTTCAGTTTTATTCTCTGTATTCCATGTTCTGTGCTGCCCAGGGTGCAGCTCTGAGCTCACACTCAGGGTCACTCAGCTCTCTGCACACAGCAGCCACACAAAACAAATCCTGTTCCTGCTGCACACCAAGGACAACTGGGACAAGTTCTCAGCCCCAAAAGCACAAACAGCGGTGGCTGGAGGGAGGAACAAGAAGGATGGGAGCTCACAGCCTGGAGCTGCAATTGGACAATTCAACCCCAAAGTGCAAATGGACCAAAACTTATAAAAATGTAATGCCTTGTGACCGCTCAGCCATTTTCTGCCCATTCTGGGTGCAGCCCTGGCCAGGCTCTTGTCCTGCCCAAGCTGTATCCTAAAGGCCTTTGAATAAATCTCTCCTTTATTCTCCAGCTCTGCCCAGTCTCTGCTCCAGCTCAGCCTGCCCAAGGCACCAGACTCACAACAGAAGTGCTGACTGAGGTCAGGAGCCCAAAGCTCTCTGAAGTTTGTCCTTCCTCCAGCCAGAGCACCCTTCAAACCCCTCTCAATCCACTCCTCCTTCTGGAAGTGTGCATCCCTCCCCGTCGGGCAGAGGAGGCTGGAAAGTAAATAAGCTTTTGGCTGATCTTCCCCACAGTCATGGCTGATGGCTCTGGAATCCATTCCAAACCAGTCAGGAGTCAGGGAATGGCCCAAGGTCACCCCTTTAGCCCAGGGGACACCCAGGCTGTGCCATGACCCAGTGGGACACTGTGCTTGGCTCACCAAGGACCAGAGGCACCTCAGCTGCCGGTGACATCGGGACAAACTCCAAATCCCCACACTCCAAACTGGGACAAGCTCCTGCTCCTGCCACAGGAGTGGGGCTGCACTCACTTGGAAGATATTGGAGAAGTCTCTGAGGTTGAAAACGTAGTGGAACTTGACGGCTGTTGGCAGGAAAGTGGCAGCCACCTTCCGATGCAGCCCCAGGGCCAGGGCAATGAGCTGCTGGGCTGATTTTTGCACGGCCTCTGAGAAATTCCCACTGGCCAGGTGCTGCACTAGGATGGTGCTGTAGATCCTGGCCAAGGCGTCCTGATCAGGGTTGGAGAGAGCGAAGACACAGAAGTGGCGCTGAGGAAAGTGAGACGTGGAAAGGTCAGAGGGATGGGAAACCACCTCTCAGTGCCCCTTCTGTGGCTGGACCCAGCACTAAACAATCTCCTCTGGGCTCCACTTCCCAGGAAAGGCTGGCCCAGATGATCCCTCCAACCTGGGATGCTCTATGACCCCATGACTTAAAGTCCACCAGAACAATGTCCCCTTTCCAATTTCCCAGCAGAGGACAGCTGGCAGGTGACACCTTCTGCTGGCTGAACAAGGGATTTTTCCATGGCATTTCACAAGGGAAGCTCAATCCATTGGAGAGTGAAGGTCTCACTGACCCCTGGTGAGGCCCAGGCCTGTCTCTGGTGGGAGCAGCCCCTGGAAGGTGTCACCTCCCAGAAGACCCTTTGTTGATTAGGAACTTGCAGAGGGAGAGAACAAGAACACTGAATGGTTAAGGTTAAAAAAGACCTCTGAGAACGTCAAGCCCAACCTTTGAACAAACCCAAACCACACTGTGGGGTGCCACATCCACTCATTTTTGAACACATCCAGAGCTGGTGACTCCACCACTCCCCCCTGGGCTGCAAGTTCCAATGCCTGATCACCAAAGACTTTCAAGAGCTCTGGCCCAGCAGTAAATATTAGCTAGAAGGTAAAATCTGCCTGTCTGAACCAGTTTTCCTGAAGGTGGGTGTCCAGCTGGCTGGGAACTTGTGACTTCTTCCTCCCGCTGAGCAGCAGAACAAGAGGAAACACAAAGGAGGGAGAAGGGCAGCGAATCTGCTGCCTATCCATCAGGAATTACAGTCACTTCACAGACCCACGCTGCTTCCAGGTTCTCCTGAAGCCTTGAGCCTGAACAATCCACCCAAAAACCAAGGGCATGGAGCGGGGCTTTACCTGGAGCCGGGGGTTGATGGTGAAGCTCCCTGCAGTGGGGTTCATGCAGGACACGTACTGCACGTTGCTGATCTCCTTCAGGGACAGCCTGCTCCTGTCGTACCTTGGGGCACAGCAAAAGCCACAGCTGGGGACCACAGCCACCGCCGCTGTCCCTTGGGTGCGTCTGTGGTGGCTTCAGGGGGTCACGGTGCCCTCTCCAGGGGACAGAGACTGGCCCAGCACACAGGGCCCTGCTCCTGGGGCAAATCCTGTCGCTGACATTTCCCATCAGCTGGTAACAAGCGCTGGGCAAAGCTGGGTCAGACCCAGCACTGGGAACTGGGAAATCACAGCAGTGCCCCTGCTGTGGGCCAGCCTGGGGTGGGGGCAGGCAGGCTGCAGGAAAGGACGGGGGGCTGCTGGCAGAGCTGGGGTGCAGCAGAGCCCCTGGGTCACGCCAGAACAGCCCAAGGTACCGGAGCTGTGCCCCTGACCCTCCTCAGCAGCCCGGGCTGAGCAGGAGCACCGAGGGTGCGACACCCCAGAGGTGCTGCTGAGAGCAGGGCAGGGAGCCCGGACCTGCCTGGAGGTGACAGGTGGCACATGGGGTGTGTCCCCAGGTGGGCATTGCTCCCACACACCTCACACATGCCTCTTTCTGCCCATCCTCCCCGACACCCACAGCCCTGAGTTTCTGCTTCCACCCCACGGTCCCCGAGGCTGGGAAGGTTTTGTTGGAGTCTGGGCACACACACACACAGAGCTGAGAAAATTGGGAATGTCTCTGCCTCATTTTTACTGTGGTCTTTGTAAATAATAAAAGTTCTTCAGCCTTCTTCTTAAAGTCAGAGAGTGTCTAAGTGCCACCCTGGTTCTTCTGAGTTTTTTAAAGCCTTTTGATTGTTTTGATTGATAAGATGGAGTCAGTCTTTTTAGCTACTGTACAATATTAGGAGCAGTTTCTACCTTTATCTCACACATGTAACATAAACAAATCCTTTGTTTTTCATTCTCTGTCCTTTGTTTGCACATTTCTAACCTGAAAACAATTGTAACTGACAGCTGGTGTGGCCATTGGGCTGGGAGGTGAAAACTCCAGAAGCCAATCCACAGCCAGACCCACAAATGTATAAAAAGTAAGAAATAAACAGGCAGAGGGGCTCTGGGCTTGGCTCAGCCTCGGGCTCTCTCAGAGGAACTCTCTGCCCTGCAAATCTCTGGTCTCTGTGTGGTTGCTTTGCGTGTCGCCATCACATGTAAGCACCATTTTCCCTTCGTGTCCCCTAAGGACACCTCCTTGCCTCTCTTGCTGAGCTAGCCATGGTGTGTGTGGTGCCTTGACCTGTCTGCTTCGCCCCAGTGCCTCCCCAAGCAGCTCCTCCAGAAGAGATCTTTATTGGGAGTGGCAGCAGCAGCCAGCACCCAAACCCCACCTTGCTACAACCAGACTGGAGCAAGAGCTCTGAGCCCAGCCCCACAGCCCCGTACCAGTGGCCGTAGTCCAGGTGCTGCCTGAGCAGGGTGTGGGGCTGCACGGTCCCGTAGGGATCCACCTGGGGCATGTTGAGGTCATCCATGAAGTACACCAGCCTCTTGGTGCCCGGAGGGCCGTAGTTCCTGCCGGCCTTTTTGTCCAGAGGCTTCTCCAGCACAGCTGTAAGGGCAGGAGTGACAGGGAATGATTGCTCAGCCCGGCTCTCTGCCTGCTGGGAGCAGCTCCAGGGAGCCCCAGCACGCCCAGCTGCACCTGAGATGTTTGTGGAAGAGCTGGTCTTGGCACAGGACACTGCTCCCAGCAGGACAGTGGCTGCTCCCAGCGCTGGGCTCCTGTCTGGGGCTGTCCCCAGGCTGTGGCTGGGAGCCCTGCAGGGCACCTCGGGCAGATTTTCTGCTCCGACTCCACCCAAAACACAAAGCTTTCAACGCCTCCTC
>JANEHK010000108.1:519829-530435 GCA_025960845.1 Tachycineta bicolor
CCTTCCGTACACCAAAACGGCGGCTCCCTGCAAAGACCTTCCGTACAACAAAATGGCGGCTCCCTATACGGAGCACGCACAATGCCGCCGACACCATTTTGTGACCACAGAGACTCGGGGCCTCCAACTACAGCGCCGTCTTTGGCCGCTTCTATTATTGCAAGGAAGGGGGAAGAGGAGAACTCACATTCATCATGCTAACAAAGTTAACGAAAAACCCTTACTCTAATATAAAAGCAAGGACTAATAAAGTCACAACAAAAATCAAAACCCTATTTTGAGACCTACTGCGTACAGAGCATAAGAGTGTAAAGCCAATGTTATTATGCCTAGAATATGTGTGTTCATGCATATCTAGTCTCCTTGACATAATTCCAGCCTCTCTCCAACATCAACAGATCTAAACAAGGGAAGGAAAAATTAATTTGGTGAACGCTGTGATTTAATAACCTCTCTTCACTCAGTTTGCCTTAGGGTTGCTATGGCAACGCTGTCTGCCACTTTCTTTAAGCTTGTGACCTGATATTACTCATCATCTGCCACCTAATACGTAGTAACACATCCAATGAATTCACCCTACGTGGATCACAGCACCTGTTCCATAAAACGATCCAACATACCAGGACATAAATTATTGAAGTGCTGAGTTCCAAGGGCTACTGGAAAATTAACAGTACAATCCACAAATCTTGCAAAAGCTGTGCTTTACATAAGGTACATATAGTTAGATAAACTTAAGGGCTGGAACGTATTTCACACTCAGGTGCAGTAACAGAAGCAGCCAAAGGCGGCGCTGTAGTTGGAGGCCGCTCATCCTGCCCCGTTCAAAGGCCTCAGGCACCCGCGCCCCTTCCGCTGCTGCTTGAGGAGCGCGCTCGCTGCTGCCAGCGCCATTTTGTGACCACCGAGACACGCGGCCTCCAGCTGCAGCGCCATCTTTGGCGGCCTCTATTATTGCAAGGAAGGGAGGCGAGGAGAACGGACAGGAAACTCACAAACAAATAACAAGATGTCTTGGTTTGGAAAGACAGGTTTCTACCAGGGAAAGCCAGAGCTTCCCTTGGAATGGAGAATGTAAACCTCTTACCTCCGAATTATTATAATTTTGAAATTAAGGGGCTTTCAGGCAAAGATATGGGAATAGGAATAACACTTCTTTACTAGGAATATTTAAAAAAAAAATATAGTATTACAAAAAAAGGCAAGCAAACAAACAAAAGAAAACCCTGACAGAGTCAGAACACGACCTGACACCCTGTTGGTCAGGGTGTTGGGAGCAGTCCAATCAAGCAGGCCCAAGAAGAAAAGATCCAAGAGCAGCAGGAGAAGGCTTCTGCCCGCCTGCAGAAGAAAGCAGCAGCTGCCAAGAAACAGCTCTGCAGGGAGATGGAAAACGAAAACCACAGTGTGATGACACAAATAACAGCAATCCAACAACCCAGAAACTTTTCAAGAAACATAGAAGGAAATGGAAGAAGCTGAATATATTGTACAGACATCCGCAAAATGCTGCAAAGTTGAATAGCAGTTTGACAAACCTTAAGTTGTTGTCTTTTTTTCTTTAGTAAATCTGCAGTTACTATGAGTTATTCTCAAGGTTAAATTACATAAAATCATAATAAACTTGTCACACCTATATAATCTTTACAGTAAATCCATGTTGCTGCTATATTATGTTATATACCAAAATTTTAGTTACCTTTTTTGTAATAATGGAATCAGAAAAGGTTTTATTTTCGTTTGATACAAATTAAGTGTTGATAGAGTTAAGCACAGTTAAGCTTCACTATGCTTAGGTCTGAGTAATGTTATGTTTTATTACTTTGGTATCCTGTTGAAGCTAAGTTGTATTAAGCACCTAAAGTTATGATCAGGACATTTGCGATTACTCACGAGCACGACTCTCCAGAAAAGGGAAATTCCAGTGAAAAGCAGCTCTAAGTTATTTCCCTCATGCACCATTGCCTTTCTGCAATATTGTTTGGTGCGTCTGAAGAAACACAGCTGCGTTATTCCAGGAGATGTCATTACAATCTGCATTTCCCCCAGGCTGAATCACACTTGATAAGGACTACCTGTTTCTTTACCTTACATCCATTACCTTATTATCATCCATCACAGTGTTAAGAGATTCAATCCACATCGGATCAATATCTCCATCTAGTACCATCCACTTGGGACCATCATGTGAGATGTTGGCCAGCTCTCGCATGATTGATGAAAACAGTCCTGGGAGGGTGACATAAATATGTTAATGAACACTGAAGTTGTCACCTGCTCTAACAGATTTTTCCAGCAACTTCCTAAAAATTCTGCTTTCCCCTTAAACATTCATAACTCTTCGCATCTGGACATATATAATACTATATGATGATATCTGCTTCGAAGAAAAAAAAATATTATCAGAGTTGTTATTACTGAGAATGACTCTGAGCCTACATGAGCTTCATTCCCACTGAAAACCATAAGGCATAGGAAAAATGAAGGGCAGATACTCAGAGGGAAAAGCAACAACAACACCCACAAAAACGTAAACCACACAAAGCAGAGAAAACCATCTGAATATGCCTTGGAAATTCTCTTATTTGCTTGTTTGTTTGTTGTTTTTTTTTTTTTTTTTTTTTTTTTTTTTCCTGTGGCTTGAAGTATACCAGGAAAATCAAGATGCTTTAAACACTGGGTCATGGCTTTGGTGAGACTGAAGGAAGAACAAGCCCAGACTGACATTGAGTGACAGAACAAAATGTCAGTGAAATCAAGGAGACAAAATATACAGAGTCTCAAGGGGAGTAAATAATGAATGCTAATAAGAGCGAGAAGCTGGGAACAGAGCAGAAGTACTGCAGGGCAAATGAGAGCTCCACAAAACCATCACTCTCCTCCACATGAGGAAATACCTAGGGAAAGGCTGGTCTGCATGAAGGAACATCAGGCAAACATTAAAAGCAGCCTCTCTTCTGGTGAATTGTGACAGGAGTGCTTTTTTGTTTCTCCAGGACCAGCTATTCCCCCGTGATCCCGGTCAGGAACCGCCGGTGGCATTGCATGACCCAAACAAAGCTTGTGCACAGAAAACAAAGAACTGCTCAGCTGGCACAGCTACGAGATGGGGTCAGAGATAACACCTCCCTGGCTCTGCCTGGACTCCATTCCTCATGCTGGACACAGCTTGGCAACCACTCCAGCACAGCCAGGGCCAGCAGCAGCTTCTGCCTGAGAGCATCACACACACGGCAGCAGCTGCAGTGAGTGCCCCTCTCCCAGCCTCAGGCTTCCACACCAGAGGGGGACTGGGATTTGAGAGAAGACGTCAGTTCTGCAAAACAACACTTTTAGGATTCCCTTGTGGGACCTTTTTCTACCTAACGTGTACAAACTTTCCAGCTGCTGGCAGCGCAGCGAGTGACAGGATGAACTCGGGAAGAGGAGGAGCTGATCCATAAGGGGACACGTCCTCTCTCGTCAGACTGTGCTGAAAATGGCCTGGCCGCTCTTTGGCATGAAGAAACAACATCTTCAGGAATGGCTAATGCAGAAAATATCTGCCTTGGGCCATCAGAGAGTAGTCCTGTAAGTTTTCTTGAAACACGGAGGAGGATTGAGAACAGTGGACAGCCACCTGCCAACGTCTCTCCTGCTGTCCAGTGCCACCCACAGTCCCTGATCCACAATCCCCAGCGTGCAGCTCTCTTTGCAGGGTGCTGGCTGCATCCCACACTTCTCTCTGTCACTTTGATTTAGAGTCTTCAACCACAATTAAAAAGAAATTAACCCTGGCACTGGAGCAGAGCAGGGGGCGGGAGGGGTGGTGGCAGGGGCAGGGGAGGTGGTGGCAGCTCTTCTCCTGGAGACCTCTGGCCGAGGGTGATTTATGGAGCCGTCCTCCCTCACCTCCCCCTCAGCTCCCAGAACAGACACACAGGGAATCAGAGCTGCCTTTCTGGATTAGTCATAACCCAACCTTTTCACTCTGCATCTCTGTAATCTTTCAGCAGGTTTTAAATGCTCATCTCATCCTCCTCAGGAGCAATCAGGATCAACAGCCCGGCAAACACCGTGTGCTAGAGATCAGGCAGGGATATTTAGTGGAAAAACACCTCTCAGAGGCTGCCAGGAGAGTCCAGCCACAGAAACCTGGCAATGGCACAGGGCAGGAGGGAATTCTCTTCCATCGGCATCCCACCCCCAAAAAACAACCTGCCCCAGTTAGGAACTGGGAAGTGTCGGTGTTAATGGACATGATAATTACCCTTATGGCAAAAGGATAAATTCCCAAAAAGCTGTGCCACCCTACACGTCCTTCCAACTGCAAACCCTCACACGGCCGGGAGCAGCACCCAGGCTGTGAGACCTGCACAGAAATCCATCACCCTGCTGCCACTCAGGAGCTTCATTAAAAATATCCTCTTTTATCTGCAAGTTCAGCCATGAAAAGACATTTACCATCTTTCCACTCCCTCGTTGCTGGGTTGATGATGCCGAAAAGCTCATCGTTGGTGACTGCCTTGGGGTTGAGGTCTGTCCAGACAGGACGGCGCTTCATCCTCTGGTAGGTCTTGTGCAGGGACCTCAGCACCTGGGACTTGCCTGTGCCTGCAGCTCCCACCACGAACACGGAGTGCCGGACACCCAGCAGCTCCTCCAGCTGCACCACCTGGGGAAACACCCCCAGAGCTCACACAGAGACACCAAACTGAAGCTCAAATGTGCAAAATCTGCTCTAGGGGAAAAGAGTCCCTGCCCATGGCAGGGGGGTTGGAATGAGGTGTCCTTTAAGGTCCCTTCCAACCCAAACCAGTCTGTGAAATCAGCTCTCACTGGGCTTCTCGTAGAGAAATTTGTGACCCAGACTCACAAAGGGATCTGGCCCCAAGTTCGGTCTGACCACTCTGACCATGATGGGTGAAATCCTGAGCAGGCAGACAAACCTCCAGCACCAGTGACATATGACAGCCACCAGCCAAGGAGGCTCTGCACTCCAGGGGCTGCATGTGCACGAGCCCACAGGAGTCAGTCCCTGTAAATCCAGGGAAGAGGCAGAGCTGGATTTAGAAGCAGTCAGCACTGTTCTCAATCAAGGTCTTTCTGCAAGAGGAATATTGTGGCTGCCCCATCCCTGGAAGCGTCCAAGATGAGGTGGATAGGGCTTGGGAACAACCAGGGATAGTGGAAAGTGTTCCTGCCCACGGCGGAGGGTGGAACGAGCTGAGCTTTAAGGTCCCTTCCAACCCAAACCATCCCTACGATTCTGTGATTGTGCAGAGCCCTGTTTGAAGAAGCAAAGACGGTCAGGAAAACCCATCTGAGCTGCTGACGGTGCAGGAAGAGCAGAACATCCCTTGGTCTTACTTTGAGCACAAAGTTGTCCTCAGGCTGCAGCCGCAGCTCCAGCAGGGCCTCCTTCACCACGGCCTCGAAATCCAGGTGGCGCTTCCGAGGCACATCCAGCGCGGGGAACAGGTCCTCGATGAGCCCCATGAACACCGGCACGTCGTCTGTCACCATCTTGGGGACGTTGAAGTCGCGCAGGGAGCGCATCAGGACCTGCTCCTCGGGCCGCTCGGGGTCTGCGCGTTTCAGGGAGCCGGCCACCACCAGCACCGACTTGATGGCCCGCAGACCCCAGTCATAGTGATCCTGCACGAGGGGCAAGAAAGAAGCAGGAGCAGGGGTGAGTTTGTGGCCATACAGTGCCAGGCAGGGGTAAGAACCAGCGGTCCCAGCTGCCAGAGCAGTCAGCAATGGAAACGCAGCCAAATTCATTATTTGTGTCGTGGTCAGAGACCTCCATCAGCCTGGTCTCCATTTCAGAAGGCGAGCTTCCCACCAGGGAGAGTGCTAACCAGTCAAATAATTCAGCTGCTCATGCCATCACACGGGCTCAGAGCTGGCACTAAGTCAGCAGTAGGACTTGCGCTCTGGAGACCTAAGCAATTTTTTCCCCTAAAGCTTAAACCCTCGGCCTTTGTGCAGGTTAAGCAAGGCCTGGAGATCTGCAGGAGCTGCTGAGGTGGAAGGCTTGTTAGTCCATTCTGAGGCCTCAGACACCCAAGTTTCTCCATCACCAGGTTACCAGGGGCATTTGGTCCTGGGGACAGTGCAGCAAGCAGGGGCAGGGAGGACACTGCTGGAGAGGAATCCTAAAGAGGTATGAGAGGAGCTCCCAAGCCAACAGGCAAGTCCTATTTCTGCTCCAATAAGACCCTGCAGAGCACAGCCCAACAGCTTGACTGCTTCGTGTGGGAGGCCACAGCTCCCATGGGGCCTCCAGCTGCACAGCACAGAGTTTCTGTGACAAGGCAGAAACTCTCCCAGGCTTATGCTGGCACACCCAAGATCAGGTTTTCCATCTGGAGTCCCGATTCAACTCACCCCAGCTTTGATCTGTGCAGATGATGGCAAGTTAAAATCTGATGAACCAGAGTTTTGCACTGGAGGTGACCCTACGTGGTCAACACTCAACATGCAAGAGAAGTGTTTAGTTGGGCTAAGAGAGGGACAGCCATCCTGAACCCCTTGCAGGCAGGAGACTCAACAAGAACTAAGAGTCTGGAAAGCAAAGGGTCACTGAGCGCTGCCCCAGTCATGATGGCATTTGAGGCTTTTGAAAAATCTCTCTCACTAATGCAGCTGGTCCAGTGCTGCTGTCCCTGCAGATCCTCCAGGGGAGCAGCTTGAAAATGTCACTGCTCTGGTGATCCCAAACCCTCCCCTCCCTCAGCAGCCTCCACAAAGGCAGTCAGGAACCAAAAGCTGTGAAGCTTCCGCTGTGGAGGTGCATGGCAGTGTCACATCCCTGATTTTGGGGGATCCAGAGCAGTGTCACACTCCTGATTTTGGGGATCCAGAGCAGTGTCACACCCCTGATTTGGGGGATCCAGAGCAGTATCACATCCCTGATTTTGGGGATCCAGAGCAGTATCACATCCCTGATTTTGGGGATCCAGAGCACAGCAGAGGGCTCACCTGCTTGGACAGGAGCTCCTTGCAGAGTTGGTAGAGCGTGATGAACTTCCTGGCTAAGGCTCGGGCCTCGAGGAATCCCTCAGCCACCAACATAATCTCACAGATCAGCTCAAAGTCTGGCACAACCATTGCACAGGGCCTAGGGAGACAGGCAGGGAAGGATTGCAGAGCAAATGTTGACTACAGAGCTCAAGGGCAGTGGATTTGTAGTTTTATCTTCCAGGTCCTCTCCAGTGAGCCACTGGAGACTCTCCCAGTCTGCCCACACTGCCCTTTCCCATGGCACAGGACATGTCCTTGTCCTCCCTGTGCATTCCCCAATCCAGGCTTGGTGCATGAGGCTGAAACCACCTGTGAATCCCCAATGCAAGTGAATTTCCCAAGAAAATGAAGCCTGGATGATCCAAAAGACAATTTGTGCCAGTTTTATTACACAGGTCACAAAACCTGGCCTCGACTCACCTGAAGAGAGCTTTTAAATTCTCGGGTAGCTCGGTTCGTCCTGCATAACCAGGGTTCATGGTGATGAAAATCCCCACTGAGGGGACCAAGTTAATGTCCTCTCCAAGAAAATTGAAGGATTTCTTCTTCTCCCGGATTGCATCCTGCACGCTCTTCACCTAGGAAGCAAGGCAGTGCTTAGTGCTGGTGTTCAGGTATGAAAACCCCAGACAGCCAGTGCTGCCCTCCCTACACCTGGCCCACGATGACTGGGGCTTATCACTGCTCTGTTTTGGGGTTTCACTGACTATATAAAGCTTTTTACAATGTTTGGGGTAAATCTCTGTGTCTCCCATCACAATCCAACTCTGACAAAGCAGCAAAGAGCTGAAGACACTGGACAGTCAAACTGAAAAGAGTTTGCTTCAGAAGACACTTGTCTGGTCTTTCCTACTTGGATGATTGCAGCTTTGTTCTCTTGTGCCTCGCTTTCCAAGGAAGGTGAGTCAAATACAGCCAGACCCCCTCACTGCCCACCTTTCACTGCCATGGAGTGAGTCCAATAGAGCCAGAACACCTCAGTGCCCACCTTCCACGGCCATGGAGTGAGTCCAATAGAGCCAGAACACCTCACTGCCCACCTTTCACTGCCATGGAGTGAGTCCAATAGAGCCAGACCCCCTCACTGCCCACCTTCCACTGCCGTGGAGTGAGTCCAATACAGCCAGGCCACCTTATTCCCCACATCCCATTCCCATGGAGTGAGCCACAGAATCACCAGGTTGGAAGAGACCTTTAAGATCGGGTCCAACCCAGCCCCAACACTTCAACTAAACCCTGGCACCCAGTGCCACATCCAGGCTTTGTTTAAACACATCCAGGGATGGGGACTCCACCACCTCTCGGGGCAGATCATTCCACTACTTTATCACTCTTTCCATTTAAAAAAAAACCAAAACAACAACACATTCTCCTAAACAGAAAACACAGCCAGACCACCCCACTGCCCACCTTCCATCCTGGAGCCTGTTACAGCCAGACTCTCGTTCCCCACCTCCCCAGGGGAGCAGTTCCTTGCAGCCAGCTCACCCCCGCCTCGTGGAGGGATGAATCTCTCTGCTCGCTGCCCTAAGCTCACCCCTGTTTGCCACCTTAAAGCAAAGCAATTAAGGGAGTTTCTCTGTGGAAGGACCCACATCGACAGGAGCTGCACGACTAAAGCGGCCAATTAAGCATCGCCATGGTTACCCTGTAACAGCGGCGATGATGGAGTGACAGCCCTGCCTCCATCAGACACCACGCTCCAGCCAGGAGCCAGGGAATCATTAGCAGCTGAGTCATAGCTGGGCTCCTTTTGTTCAGCTCCCCCCCTTTTATTTTAAGATCCCCAAAGGCGTTTTTTCGATGACAGCTTTAAACTAGAACCTGATGGAAGGGCAATGGACAGGGAACACACAAACACCTGTACCTGCCTGGGATTTCTTTGGGACATCACATGAGGTACCACGATGAGAGAAAAGAGAGATGAGAGTGAGGAGTTCGTGGAGGGGTTCACAACAATCCCTTTAACCAAAACTTTTACAGAAGTGTAGAAATTTCTGGGTTCTAGACCTTGATGTCTGCAATGCCAAGCCCCAAAGTGGGTCTAGGAAGAATTCAGCACTTCAGCCAAACACTGGGATCCCAAAACCTGCCCTCGCAGTTGACACTTGACCAGAAGAACTTGGATATTTTGGCAACTCCATTTTCAGCACTGAAATCCCCCCCAAGACTTCAAACCCTTCTGTTCTGATCCTGTGGGAGGGAAGGAAAAAGGGGAAAAAGGGAAAAGCAGAAAAATGAGGAAAGAGGGGGGGGAAAAAAAGGGAAAAAAAAGGGGAAAAAAAAAAAAAAGGGAAAAAAATAAAAAAGGGGGAAAAAAGGGGGAAAAAAAGGAGAAAAAGGGAGCTTGTATTTATCCACAAGCTTTTCTCCACTTACCTGTACAGCAACCACAGAAAGGACCTCAACTGAGATCCTGTTAAATTCATCAAAACAGCCCCAGGCTCCTGTCTGGGAAAGGCCTTTGTAAATATTCCCACAAGACTGAAAAGAAAAAAAAATAAAATAAAATTACAAGAGTGAAATCACAAACGGAATCAACTCCAGCAAAAAATGGATTTGATTTCCCTGCCTGTTTATTTATAGCAATTGACGGTCTATTGTGGGTATTTAGAAAAGTGCACGGGAGCAGCAGGCACAACTCAATTATAATATTTATAGCTCTGCACAGTTTGCCACTCGATTTGCTAATTGCACTCTCTCGACATCTCTGCACTCTGGTTCCACCCAAAGGTCACCTGGGCTGAGTTACCGATGGCTCCACATCCATGAGAGACCTCAGCTGGATAAAACACGACCCAAGGCCACCAAACCCACTGCCCTGTGGAGAGCACAGGGACCAGCCCCACCACCCAGCGCTGGCCTTATCCCAGCAGAGCATCCTGAGAAAGCAGGAGAGGTCTCTCCCCATGCCTGGAACAGGAATCCTGTGGGTCTGGAGAGAGGGAATCAATCAGCACAGCCTTGGTCTCGACTGAACAAGCCAGAATTTGTGAGGAATTCCATGTGGAACCTAACTCCAGAGGGGAAGGGAAAGGTGGAGCAGGGCAGAGAGCACAGTCCAGGTCTCTTCCTCCTCAAGAACCTCGTGCAAGCCTTAGAGACGAAAAGGAGGAGACCGAGCTGTCCAGCAGGGAGGGAGGCAGCAGGGATACGAGGAGAGGGGATGGATCAGAGCAAGCCCAGCTGCCATCCTGCAGGCTCCTGAGGGCCCTGAGCAGTCTGGGGAGAGCAGTACCTTGTAGTCCATCTGCTCGGAGCAGTTGAACACGTACACCATGATGCCCAGGGCACGGCCCAGGTCCTTGGTGGTCTCTGTCTTGCCGGTGCCAGCAGGGCCAGCGGGGGCCCCGCTCATGGTCAGGTGCAGGGACTGGGTCAGGGTGATGTAACACCTGGGGAGGGAAGGGGGAAGAAAAAAGAAGAAGGGGGAGAAAAGAGGAAGGGGGGAAAAAAAAGAAGGGGGGGAAAAAAAGAAGGGGGAGAAAAAAGAAGGGGGGAAAAAAAAGAAGGGGGGGAAAAAAAGAAGGGGGGGAAAAAAAGAAGGGGAAGGGAAAAAAAGAAGGGGAAGGGAAAAAAAGAAGGGGAAGGGAAAAAA
>JANEHK010000108.1:539275-568286 GCA_025960845.1 Tachycineta bicolor
CATCCCTGTGTCACACACAGCCCCATCCCTGTGTCACACACGGTCACATCCCCATGGTGCATGGACCAGGGGAGGGAGGGGATTGTCCCACTCTGCTCCGGGCTGGGGCAGCCTCACCTCCAGTGCTGGGGCACTTTGGGCACCACGATTTAAAGAAGGCATTAAAGCATTAGTGTGGAGTGGAGGGATGTGAAGGTGGGGAAAGGTCTGGAGGGGCCACGTGAGGAGCAGCTGAGGGCACTGGGGTTGCTGAGAGGAGAAAAAGAGACGGAGGGCAGAGCTCCCTGGGGCTGCAGCCCCTCCCCAAGGGCAGCTCCCATCCCCGCTCCCTGGGACAGGGACAGAGCCCAAGACTGGAGCTGTGCCAGGGCAGGTTGGGTTGGATTTTGGGGAAGGGTTCTTCCCCCAGAGGGTGCTGGCACTGCCCAGGCTCCCCAGGGAATAGGAACAGCCCCAGAACTCCAGGAGAGCTTGGACAGCACTCCAGGGATGCCCAGGGTGAGATCTGAGGAGTCTGGGCAGGGCCAGGAGCTGGATTTGGTGATTCTGCTGGATCCCCTCCAGCTCAGGCTATCCAACGATCCATCCTATGGCTTTGTTGTCCAGTTCTCACTCCCACAGAGGATCCCAGCCCCTTCTCAGGAGCTGTCCCATGAGTGGCCACAGCCCATCAGTGTCTCACCTGCCCAAATCCCAGATCAAGAAGCAATGGACACTCAGCTTCCCCACCAGGACAAGCACACATCCTTTCAAATCTTACATCAGCCACGGAATCCTGTTTTACACCTGGGAGTGGGCAGGCTCAGCAATCCCCACTGTCCATTCCCAGCCCCTGGCCACCCTGCAGGGCCTTGGCTGTGCTCCAGCACTCGATATAATTCTGCCACCAGAGCCTGGAGTGCACCTGAATCTGCACCAGCTCCATATCCAGTTCAAGTGGATAATATCATTGTCTATTTAATCCTCCTTTAGGAATTATCAGGCCTTGAAACTACAGTGGAAAGGCTGAGAGCGCATCCGTGTGTGATCCTGCCTGACATTTACTCTGATTTTACTGCAAATGGTTTTCAATAACAGAAAGCACCAGGAATTTCTCCTTACTCCATGGAGCATTTCGACACAGCAGCTTTTCTCTGCTTCCCGTGCTTGCTTTCTCTCTCTCTCTCCATTTTAAGCATCAATCAGCTGCGTGTTTATGACACTCTGTGGGCTGAAATCACCCAGCAGCAGCAAACAGATCCAAGCAGAGTTAAAGGTGAGTGGCAACAAGAGCATTTCCAAGCCTGCCCCATTCACGTGCTGACACGAGCCCTGAAAATGAGGAAAAGCTGAAGGAGGCTGAGATTGCTCTCTACTAAAAGGTGGAAAAAGGAATTGATTCCTTACCCAACAGCCTCCATTTGCTGTGAACATGCTGATTTGGCTTACACAGCCACCTTGGGATTAGTGATGCCTCCCCAAACCAGGCTGGTCAGGGCATGGCACTGCCAGGCTAAATTCCCTGACAGCAGCTCCACACGGAAAAGCACCGGCAGGACTGAATCCTCTGAACTCTGCCCAGGGGGACAGAGGGTTCTGATCCCTGGGGAGGGATGGGGGAAGGGGACTGTGAAGCCATTTCTTACAACAGGAAGGGTGCTGCCAGCCCCTCCTGGGGATGATGCAGCAATCCTGCCCAGCCAGGAGGAGGAATGCTTTGTTTGCTGGCATCCCAAGGCTGGGATCCAAGGTCAGCAACAAGTTTTGCATTAAATCCTCAACGAAGTCGCTTTCCTGCAGCCTCACCGTGCCCCAGCGGAAACACAGCCCCTGTTCCTCTGGCACAAAACCCATGGAGGTGCTCTCTGAACCTGCCACGAGCGTCAGCAGGGTTGGATCAGACAACACCCAGGGCAGAGCAGCGATGGCAGAGGGAGACCAGCTGGGAAGGAATTGTTAATCCACGTAGGATGGGAGAAAATCAGTCCAGAAAGGACAGCAAGGGGAGTCCCAGGACATCACTGGGACCTCCTGACAGCTGGGAAATGTGCAGGTGACGCAGTGCAAGCCTTACCAGGTGTGGGTTGGTGCCGTTGGAAAGAATATCCAGTAAATCTGCAGAAGAAATGAAGTAAAATCTGGGAAAGGCCAACCTTTTCATGTCCAAATACTCAGCCAAAGCCTTCTCACACAGAGCCAACCTGGGGAGACAGAGCAGAGGCCAGGACAGGTGGGTGAATACCCTGCCACGCTTTGTGCTGCCCTTTGGCTTTTCGGGCAGCTTCTTCCCACCATGGGGAAGCGCCAGGCACGAGCTGAGCCTGCAGGCTGCTCCCTCCCACAGCCCTGAACAGATCCACAAACACAGGGAACTCGCAGCTCACTCTCTGCTCCAGGGGTCCAACACCCAAGAGTCAGGGCAGCCTCATGAAAAAGCAGAAGCACGAGTGGAAGAAGGGGTTGGGGAGGTTTGCAGTGCGACCCACTGCTTCAGACAAGCTTGTAGCTTGCCACAGGTGGTGGCATCCACTGGGATGAACATTTCCAGAACGGCTTTTATTCTAATGAGCCGCATTTTAAAGTCTGATTCCAACCAGCTCAGCTTTTTGTGTTTGCAAAGCATGAAAGGAAAGTTGTTTGCTCCGATTTGAAATGAATCTTGCAGTGTTCACATGCTAAACTGCTGCTGAGCTTACAAAGTTCCTAAATAACACTCTCTGTGAGGAACATTGGCCTTGTTCGATTGAAAATAAAATCAAATCTTTATTTGAAATGGAGAGCTGCTACTGACACAACAGCTTAGTGTGGACTTTGAAGTGTTTTTTTTCAGGCAGATTCATATGCTAAGTGGGAAGTGTCTCCACCTCAGGGGACTCAGGTCTGTCTCGGGGAGCTGTGTTCTGCCTCGTGTCAAGGGTGCACAGGGGTACTTTTGTAAATTAAATGGGCTCAGCTCTGCCGAAAGCATCACAGCATCACAGAATGGTTTGGGTTGGGAGGGACAGTGAAACCCATCCAGTGCCACCCCTGCCATGGCAGGGACACCTCTCACTGTCCCAGGCTGCTCCAAGCCCTGTCCAGCCTGACCTTGGGCACTGCCAGAGATCCAGGGGCAGCCACAGCTTCCCTGGAAACCTGTGCCAGGGCCTCACACCCTCCCAGGGTGAGGGGTGACAAGTACAAAAACTTGAGGAAGATCAGAAAAGCTGGAGATTTGTGACTGCAGAGGAAGCACAGCCTCAGAAAAAGCCCTGGAGCACAGGTTCAACCGACTCCTTACGGCTGATTCCAGCCTCTGATTAAATCCTGGGACTGAGGCTCTACCTACCTGCTCTGGATGTCCTCCAGTTGTTGGGACAGACCTGGTTTGTTGGTGGCTTCAACGACATTTGGGGTTTTCTGAACTTCATAGGCCAGTTCTTTAAAATCCACATCAATGCCTTCAAAACGTTTGGTGTCCTGCAGAAGGGACACAAAGGACACAGCAACGCTCTAACGGTGTGCTGAGAGACCCCATCCTCCCAGGGCTGTCTTTGGGGTGAGGGGAAAGTTCCTCCCTCTCCAGTGGAAGGCACGCTCCTCCTCTGCACGGCTGCGAGCCTGGAATAACACTGGGAGCTGGGCTGGAGGCACCCTGAGGAGGTCCCCAGAGCAGGAGCAAGAGAAAAGCTGCTCTCCCCCAGCAGCAGTGTGGAAGGACGGGGAGGGAAAGCTGCCAAGGCTGCCTGGGCCAGCTCTGTTTGATGATTTGCAGCGTCTGAGTGATGATCTCGGCGCTCTCCCCTCCGCAGGAACAGGGAACGTGCCTGCAGCACTGAGGGAAGGCAGCAGCTCTCACTGAGCACCCAGCAGCTCTGTGTTTGCCATGCAGTGGCACAAGGGAGAAGATCAGACCCTCAGCACGGCCCAGACACAGCCTGGGGTACAAAAACCTCCTGGGGGAGCAACCACAGCACTGAGGGAAGCGCCAGAGAACGGGGCAGCAGGAGAACAGCCCCGCTTTGGGGGATCTGGCACTACAGATGACCCCATTTAATGATGGAGCCTCTTCTCCAACGCTTTCCAAAGGGGAAATGTGGGATCTGGGGGCTCCTACCTGGGGCAGCTGTGCCCGGATGTCTTCTGAGCCTATGAAGATGCTCTCCAGGTGAGACCACGTGCGCTGCACCTCGAACCAGAGGGAGATGACGGAGTCGGCGGTGGAGAGCTTCCTCTGCCAGGCAGACACCTCCTCCAGGAAGAAAGCAATGTATTTGGAGGACATTAAATTCTGCAGCTGCACCTGGTTGTCTTCTAGAGTTTCAATGAGCTCCTCATCTGACTTCAGCAGGGGGACGTCGGTGCGGGGGTGAGGCTCATACTGAAACTCCCTGGAGCTCCAGGTCACCCTCAGCTCCTTCAGCACCTTCTCCGTGCTCATTTCTCGCACTGCTTTGTCCACGATGCCGTGGACCTCCCCCTCGAATTTATGCAGGTTGAGCTTGAGGAGGTCAGCCAGGGTGGTGTCCGAGCCCATCACAAACCTCACGCCCGTCACCTGCATCAGCTGGTTCCAGTGCCTTTCCCTGATGGCAGGGTTTTGAAGCTCTGCCACAGCCTTCAGGGCTGCCAGCATGTTCTTCACCTTGCCATCCAGCCCGCTGAAAGCATCCCACGCCCTCACCTCCTTATCCAGATTCCGAATCTCTCTTGCAAACCTTTTGCACTCCAGATCCATGCTCTCCACGTTAATATCCGCCCATCTGGTGGTCTGCCAGTCGTCGAGGCTGGTGTTCACCAGGGAGATCATGTCCCAGAGCTCTTTGAGAAGACACAGCTCCTTCCTGCACTGCTTCAGTTGTTTATACTCTGGCACCACGACTTCAAAGAGACCAGCTGACTCATAAATGGAGGTCATGGCTGCCTCCATCTGTTTAATCTCCGTGTGCTTTGCATCCAGCAGTTGATAAGGCTTTTCGGTGTCAAACCTAGAAACAAGCGTTCATTCTCTGTAAGCGATATTGTAACAACTTCTAAAGAACCCATAAAACACACAGAGCCTCTGAGAGCCACGGGAGACATGAGAGGTCTCTGCTACACCCTGATGGCTGAGCCACGAGGCGCTGCTGACACCACCCAAGCCCAACCTCTTCTCAGGGACACACCACTGCAGGCTGTGAGCAGGACGAGCTCTGTGCATCACCAGGACGCGCAGGTGAGGCCTTAAGATTTTATCTCATTTTTCAAACCCTTATAGGGCATTAATGCATAGCTCTAAACTCCATATGAAGTGTTAGCCAACAGTCTCCACATTTCGGTCAGACACAGCAATCCCTCTGCGCCTGAGATCCAAGGACTCACCACAGCCTCAGGGCCAAAAAGTATGAACAAAAGTGAATTGGGGTGGAGCAAACTGGGGGTAAATTACTTCATTACTTGCAGCTGTAATTGGACAATTAACCCCAGATATGCAAATGGACCAAACTTCAGTCTGTCTGAAGAACTGGAGACCATCTCGGGGTGCAGCCTCCGGCAGGCTTTTGACTGCCCAAGGTGCATCAATTGCAGGCCTTCAATAAACACCCACTTTATTCTCTAACTCCATCCAGCCTCTCTTCTAGGTGGGGACTCCAAGGCATCGCAGGGATGAGGTTTTTTTCTCTCCAGGCTGGTGTGATGCTGGAATTCCCGTACCTGAAGGGCGCTTCCCTGGCGAAGCGCTCCCGGAGCCGGAGCTGCTGGGCGTCGAAGGCGGCGCAGCTCTGGCGCAGGGCTGTCACCTCGCTGGCCTGCAGAGGGGCCACGCGCTGCTTCACGGCCTGAGCCAGCTTCTTCACCCGGCTCCACTTCTCGGGCAGCTCCTGCGGGCACAGGGGCACTGCTGGGGAGGCAGGATTGGCTCTGCGGGGCGACATCTGCTCGTGGATAACCACGGAACGGGAAAAGAGACAGATCCCGCGGCTCGAACCGCAAGGGAGGTGGGTTGGGATGGCCCAAGTGGTGCCTGGGGAGGTTTAGACTGGACATGAGGAAAAATGCTGACAGGAAGGGTTGTAAAGCACCAGAACAGGCTGCCCAGGGCAGTGGTGGAGTCACCATCCCTGTGCATGTGCCACCTGGGGACATGGTTCACTGGTGATCACGGTGGTGGCGAGGTTTTATCATCTTCAAGGTCTTTTCCAGCCTTGACAATTCCACCATTGCCAAGGGCTCTGCTGTCCCCAGGTTCCCTCTTCTCCATGCGCTGTGCAAGCCCACAGGAAAGACTTTGGGTTTCTCTCCGTGCCAGCTCACAGCATTGAGCAGATTAATGGGGACCCACCATGGAGAGAAGGGGAAGAGCTGCAGGCAGCTCTGAGGCAGCAGAGACGGCCAGGGCAGGGCCAGCCCCTCCCGAGGGGGCTCCTCCTCCTGTTTTTCACTACAGTCTCAGTAGGAATCCCCATCCATGACCACACACAGAGCTGCTTCCTTCCTTTCCTCCCGAGCTCCAGCTCATCCATCTCCGCAGCCACGGAGGGAGAGGAGCCTAGAGGAACCTCTACTTTTCCCACTCCATGCAGGAGGGAATGAATCATTCACAAAAGAACAATTCTTTTGCTGCCTCCTGCATCTGGGTGCCTGCTCAACACCCTCATCTCTCCTGTCAGGGAAGGAAATGGGTTATTTGAAGGTATTTGCACAAGCAGGCACACACCAGCAGCTCCCAGGCAGTGGAGCTGGGTTCCCCAAGGTCTGGGCTGTGTGGTGGATGAGGACACTGCTGGCAGGGCTTGTCTCTGTCCCCCAGTGCTGGTTGGGCACCTCACCATCTCTTACAACCTCCATCTCGTGGTCCCTTTTGCAGAAACGAAAGGAAGTCCCAAAACACTGACTCACGAGAGCCAGATGTGGAAAGATGCCAAAACATTTTCATAACCTGCCCCCCAGGGATGTCCTCTGGGCAAAGCAGATCTGGTGGTCTTGACCCAGGGGAGGGCTGAAGCCCTGTGAGAAGGCAGCTCCTCTGCCAACATTATCCTTCCCATCTCCATAGCTGCCAAGAACCAGCTTATTTAAAAATAATTATAATTCAACCTAATTAACAGATGGATTTGAAAGTGCATTAATTTTTTTTCAAGAGTAATCGCTGGGAGTCGCAGCAGGCAATTCCATGGTTTTTTTTCCACGCGTAACAAAAGGCTTAATCTCTGCTTTAAAAGAAAAAAATCTGAATATAACTCCAAGATTTAGAGCCGTCAAAGCCCATCCTGCAAAAGCGAAATGCTGCCCACTGAGGCCCTCTAATGACAAGGGAGCAGGGCCTTGAATATCCCTGGGATGCTCCTCCACTCCTGCTCCCTTTATTTCTGCTCCTGGCCAAACTGCTGTGCCCACCAAAGCCCTCACCCACCTCCAGCTGCTGGTGGACTTCCTTGGGCAGCTGCTGCTCGTAGGCCCTCAGCAGCTCAATGGTTTCCCTCAGGGGCTCAAACATGGCATCGGTGGCACCGTGACGTTCCTTCACAGCCAGCAGGTGACCCATGACCTCCACCAAGCCACCGTAGTCACCTTTCTCCACCTTTCTGCTCAAACCTTGCTCGGCAGTTCGGATGAACTCGTCCAGGTCGGCCAAGCTGTAGAGCACAGAGCAGGGAAGGAAGAGCAGGATGAGGGCAGCTTCTCTGGAATTAATATCCAGCCTCAGAACTGGAATTCCTGCCCAAAGGTATCCCTTGGCATGGTACAGCTTCCTTCAAGGGACAGAAAGACGCGTTGGGAGTTCCCAAGGTGGAGACAGAGTACCTGAACAAAGACAGGGAGCTCAGGAGGGTATCTTTGAGAGGACAGCTTTTACTGGGAAGGTGGGCAAGCCCTGGCACAGGGTGCCCAGGGAAGCTGGTGCTGCCCCTGGATCCCTGGCAGTGTCCACAGTCAGGGCCTGGAGACAGTGGAAGATGTCTCTGCCATGGCAGGGCTGGGGCTGGATGGGCTCTAAGATCCCTTCCGACCCACATCACTCTGTGATTCCGTGAACATTTTCACCCCAAGAATCCAAACTCCCCAGGTGAACCTGACACATTTCAAAGCCGTAACAAACAGGGATTGTCCTTCACGCACTGCCTGTCTTGAGATGGGCAGCTTCCTCCTGCAGGTGATGTGAATTCACAGCAGTTTAGAAAAGCAACTGGACGTTTGTGGGAGGGGAAAAAAAAAAAGCCCGCCGGGACTTTAATTTTAAGATCCTTGTCTCTCAAAGCCCTTGAGCTATAAACCATCACAGATGAGGAGAGCATTTGGGGCACATTTCCTCACCTGATTATCCTGTTCTTAACCTCACCAGCTACTGGGCACTTTCAGCAGAGAAACAATGCCTGGGTCTCAAAACACTTTTTAAGTGCCTGCTTAAATTCTCTGGATGCTGCTGGGCCTAAAAGTATCCTTAAATACTTCACCTAATAAAGACTAAACTGCTGAGTCAGGCACTCTCAATAACAGCTCCTAAATGCTCGTTCTCTGCCACACGAAACCTCCTCGCAAAGAAATGATCAGACAGATTTACAGTGCTGAGAAGCACACAGGAGATCACATCGCCACCCCACGCAGCAGCCTCGTCTTCAGATGTCTGTGAGCGCTCCCCTGGAAGCATCCAGAACCCAAGACACCCTTCAGTCGTGACTAAGTTGTGACCAATAATTCACCCAAGGCATGGTCCTGCACAGATCTGAGCAGCTCCTCAGAGCAAGGAACACGCGTTAACACAAAAGTTGGACCCCGAACTGCTCCTTTTTGTCGCCTGAAGGCACTTCCCCATGACTGCTCATGCCAGGTTATCTGAATCACGAGCTTTTAGAAACCTCCTAACATTAATGCAGAGTTACTGATGGCCACCATCAAATCCAGTAAAGGAAGCCCAGAGCCCTGGCAGAGATGGGATTATTTGGCTCTGGAGGAGTGGGCAAACACACACCTTGTCTAACACCCTACATGGTGTCCCAGGGACGTCCCAAGTGGTGTCACTGCTCCCAGGTCACACACCAGCAGAGACCAGGGCATGGAAGATGATGGGTGGGATGGGATGGGGCTGCTGGGCAGCACGGGCCCTTCTCCTGCTCCTCTATTAGCTCTGGAGGTTGTCACAGCTCCAGGAGCATTTGGATAATGCTCCCAGGCATGCCCAGGGTGGGATGACTGGGGTGTCTGTGCAGGGCCAGGAGCTGGACTGGATGATCCTTGTGGATCCCTTCCAACCCAGGGTATTCTATGATTCTCCACCTGACATGACACAACCCAGTCAACGGGGACTCCAGTGGCCTGGCCAGCCATAGTGGGGATCAGCCCCATGGAAAGCAACACCCTGAGTTCAGGGACACTGTTACAAGTTAAGAGTTAGAGTTTGTTCCAACAGGATCATGGGAGTTCCCACGCTGATACCAGTTACGCTGCCCGCTGTGATTGGTTAGAATGTTGCTAGAATGTTCCATGTTAGCGTATATAAATTATAATCGCCCTTTCTTCCAGGTCTTAGCGCTTGGCTGTATTTGGAAGCACTCCTGCTATTGTGGCAGAAGAATGAAGAATAAAGAACCCCTGGATTTTCCACCTAAGACCCGCTGCCCGCTTTTCTTCCGCGCCAACCCGTCGCAATCGTGGCCCGTCCTCGCGGGCGCCGGCAGAACGACCCAAAAAGCCGAGCCAAGAGAAATCCCAGCGCAGCCCCAGCAGCAGAGGCAGCGGCAGCTCTCACCTGTGCGTGACGTGGTCCAGGAGGTGCTGCTTGAACACCAAGCTCCACCTTCTGATCTCGTTGAGCAAGGCTGCCTTGAAGGGCCGCGCGTCGAGCCTCAGCCAGCCCTGGACGGCGCGGACGGGCCGCAGGGCCGCCGCCTCCTCGTAGAGCCGCTCGTAGGAGCCCATCTGCTCCCGGAACTGCTGCAGCGCGGGCGGCGCCTCGGGGACGCCGTCCTCGCCGCGGGCCTCCGCGTCGGCGGGCGCCGGGGCGCGGCCGCGGCGCAGGAACTGGCGGCACAGCTCCCTCCTGTCCTCCCCGAAGAGGTGCGAGTAGCGCTCCAGCCCCGCCCGGTGCTCGCGGCACGCGGCCGCCGCCGCCTGAGCGCGGCTCAGCACCTCCCGGCGCGCCGCGCCCAGCTCAGCCATGTCCTCCAGGTCGGCCTGGGTGAGGGACACAGCCACAGGGGAGAGGGGAGAGAGACGGAAAGGAGGGGAGAAGAGAGGGGAAAGGAGGGGAGAGAGAAAATGGGAGAAGGGAGAGTGGAAAGAGGAGAGAGAGAAGAGAAGAGAGGGGATAAAAGGGAAAGACGAAAAGGATGGAAGAGGGAAAGGGGGGAAGAGGGGAAAGAGGAGAGAAGGGAGAGAAGAGAGAAAAGAAAGGAGAAGAGAAAGGAGAGGGTGGAGAGGGAGAGGAGAGCACAATGACGTGGGAGCACGTGGCACCTCCTCACGTCCACCCAGGCTGGGGAAGCCCCAGAGCACAGACCTGGTAGTGGCAGAAGCCGCTGTGCGTGGCCAGCCGGGGCACCAGCGAGGAGATGTGGTAGATGCCCTGGAGAAGACTTTCCACCATGTCACAGAAGCCATCGTTGGTGCCAGGGTCCAGGGGAGGGTGAAACACCAAATCTGGGATGACCAAATCCAGCTGCACCTCAAACAGGGGAGCGAGCCCTGCCTTGGGATCTGGGAGGGAAGAACAGAGATGTCAGTATATTTCTCAAGGAATCTTGAGCCACCACTAACATCCTATTACAAGATGCCAGATGCCCTGCAGGGACAGCAAGAGGGTGGCAGACACTCACTGCACCCCACAAACCCATGGAGGTGCTGGCAAACCAGCTGTGATGTGGTACCCACCAAAGACAGTGGGGAACAGATGAGACGTGAGTGATTAAAGCACCAGAAAACCCTGAGGAGGAAAGGCTTGAGGAGACCAGGCTCTTCAGCTAATGCAGAGGGAGTCTGAGAGCTGAACAATGCCAGCATGGAAGTGCTTGCAGAGGAGAAAAACAACAGGAACCAAGTGGTTCTTTAATTTAGTGGTGAAAGGCATGAAAAAAAAAAAAACCCAACCGAAAACGAACCAAGCAAACAGCAACCAGAAACTGAAGGCAGATGCAAATGTGACAACATATGCGAGTTTTTAACAAGACGGTGAAGAATTGCACGCAATTCCCCGGCTCATTGTGCCACCACATCCAGAAGGGAGGCGTGCCTGGAGATGTGCTTTAGCTGCACACAAGCTGCTCTCAGCAGAGCAAGAAGGGCTGGGCTGGTGCCTCCTGAGCTCAGCTCTGCCCAGAACTAATGCTCAGCGACTGAGGGTTTTATTTTGTGCCTTTCAGGAGCAGACCTGGCTCTTGAGACTCCCCACAGAGGAAGGACAGTGCCATCCTGAAGCTTTGGGCATGGGAGGGTGGGAGGTGACTGATGTCCAAGCACCAAGGTGGGAGGAAGCCTCAGTTGTCTCTATCCATTAATCCCTGCAAACAGTGCACAGCCACCTCCATCCCTGCCCCTGAGCAAGCCAGTGACCAGTGATGGAGCCACCCTCCCCTCCTGGAGGCTCCAGTGCCAGAGGAAAGCCAGGAAGAAGAGAACAACCACTGAGGATGAGGCAGCACAACCAGAGGTGTCCCCTGGAGAGGCTGAGCAGCCACTGCAGCCAGGGGACAGGAAGCAGGCGTCACCTGTGTTCTCCAGCAGGTACTTGAGTGAGCACTCAATGGCAGTGAAGAATCCATCCAGGACTATCTCATCCACATAATCCAAATACACCTTCCAGGCATCAGAGGCTGGGTCTGCGAGGAGGAGGCTCTGGTTTTCCTGGAAGACAAAGGAGATGCCCTCACACACAACGGGGCTGAGTTTGTCCTGAAGAGAGCTGCCCACCCCCAAGGGCTGATGCTGGGCAGCACAGGGTGTCAGCCTTGTGGAAGTGGATCTTCCTGCAGGGACATGGTCTTGATTTGCTCCTGTCAAGGGCTGCTAGGTCTCCAGGAACACTTCAAGGTGAAAATGGAGTGCAGAAGAGCCTTAGAAAGTCTTCCACGTGTTCTCCTCCCTCTTCTCTGAGGCCACGAGGAAGGGAGAACCTGGGGTCTCAAAGGCCCATCCTGATGAACCCACCTGGTTCTCTTCAGAGTCCAAGGCCAGGCAGTGACCCTCAGGAGAGGGGTGTGCCTACAACCCATCTCCCTCAGGCCAGGGGCTGTTCCTGATGTGCACCACACCTGGCTCCAGGCAGTGAGGAGCAGAGAGCTCTGGGGCTTCTCCTGGCCTGCAGGGGACTCTGAGCTCTGGGAAATACCAAGGTTTGGGACAAGTTTTTCTCCTGTCACTCATTTTCTCCCCGGGTGGTCAGCATCACCTCCTGCTCCACAGAGGGACATCAAGCCTGAAACCGAAGGCTCAGCCCCAGCCTCTGTTCTCAGGTAAACACCTCCGAGAGGATTCTTCCTCGGAGCAGGATCCCAAACCCGATGCAGCACTCCCCTCTAGTGGCTCTCCTGCAGCCAGGGATGGAGGCAGATGCTTCCCTGGGCTGCAGCTGCTGCCGGTCCTGCCCCGGGCTGGGGGCCAGCCCCACACCCCCACTGCAGCGCACCCCTCAGAGACAACATCAATTAACACCCGGCCAGCTTTTAAACGTGTTCAGGGAGTTCACTGAAGGCAAAGCAGCTCTGGATGTTTTCAGTGCCCCAGGGACACCACGGAGCCTCTGAGGAACCCCCCAGCCCTGAAGGTGCCCCCTCACCTTCACCAGAGAGTGGATCCTCTGGCCCGACTCCCTGACGAGGCTGTAGCGCCGCTCCAGGCGCTCCTGGCACTCCTCCAGGCTCAGCACCGACTCCCTTTTGGAATCCCTCCTCTCGAATATGGGCGACTCCCACGAGTGCACGAGGCTCTGGATCTCCTCGACGTTGTCCTTGGCTTTCTGCACCCTCTGCTCCAGGTCACAGACATCGCCCATCACCCCGGAGACGCGATCCCA
The DNA here is from genome assembly GCA_025960845.1 of Tachycineta bicolor. Taxonomy (NCBI): domain Eukaryota; kingdom Metazoa; phylum Chordata; class Aves; order Passeriformes; family Hirundinidae; genus Tachycineta; species Tachycineta bicolor. Next base: position 552,219 of record JANEHK010000108.1, read on the forward strand.
GACACCTGGGCAAAATGAGATGGTTGATCAGCTATCTTCAGAGGTGCTCTGGTGTTCTCTCCTTCAGACCTTTTCCCTCTGGTCTCATGTATTTCTCCCTCGTCCTTAGGGTAGGAGATTCTGCACCTCGAGCAGCAGAGCCACCTCTACCTCTCCCCTACCCCAACAAGCCACAGCAGGGACCACCAGAGCCTCTCCTCCCCAGGGCCTGGGCTAAACCTGAGAGGAGCAGGATCCTGTCCACTGCCCCAGCGGATCAAGGGAACGTGGAAAAGAGCAAGCACATCAGGATCTGCTCCTCACCTCCCCAGTGCTGGACATGCCAGTGTCCTGTCCCACTGGGAACTTCCATTGGGAAGCAGGGAGCAGGACTGGGCACACAGGGGAGTTTGAGGAGACCCAGGTGTCACACAGAACCAGCTCACCCTCCATCTTCCAGGTCAGCGTTTCTTCTGCCTCTCTCAGCTTCAAGTCGATGTCCTGCAGCTGTCCCTGCACCAGAGGATATTCCACCTCCAGCACCGTTCTCAGGACCTTGTTGTAGCTGTTCCCCATCAGCTCCAGGCTGGCCACCAGCTGCTGGAAGGATTCCTTGCAGGAATAGACCTCAGCTGCTGCCGGGGGGATGGCTCCTGCCCCGCTGCCCTGCAGGTAGCTCACCTCCCTCAGCACCGACACCAGCTGGGGAAGGAAGGCACAGAGCTGAGCACAGCACAGTCCTCCCAGCTCCCAGCGTTCCCTCCAGTCCATTCTGAGCATCACAGGGGGTTCCTGCTGGTTAATTCCCAAAGCAGCCAGCTGGAAAGGGCCTGGACAGCTCCTGGACTGTTCCACCTGTGTCCCATTGATCTCTGACTCTGGATTTCCTCCCAGCTCTCTTAAGTACCAACCAGCCTCTAGAAGCCACCATCATCTCTGGTGCTCTCAGCCATCCCTATCCATGTGCATACCCTCCCAGATGAAGGCTGAGACACATCACAAGTCTCAGCAGAACTGTTCCTGCAAGAGCCATTGGCCGTTATCAAAGTGAAAGATCAGCTGGCTCCAGCTCTCTTGGTTTGCTGGGCTGATTGGCGAAAGAAATGATTTTAAAAAATAGCACCACAGCCTCAAACCCACTGACTCAACTCCTCCTGCTGCCACCTTCCATCAAAGATTTCTGGAGTGACAAAACAAACCTTCCCTGGGTTTTTCACACCCTTCCAGAAGCTCAGGTACACACAACATGAACGTGCATCTGCAGATGATGTCCCACTGCTCCCCACACCAGTATCAACCCTGGTGTGGATGTGCTGACACCAGTTACATATCTGGCTCCTGAGGGACTTCCTACCATTGGCTTTAACCTGATTTTCCTCTGCTCAAACTGTAATCCTGGTATTTAGGCAGAGCAGATCTATGGTAGAGCCTTGTTACCCCCAAAGGAGAGGTTCCACAGACCACAGAGACAGTAGCAACCCCACCAGGTGTCCCCCACAGCTTGGGGACATGCTCTGGGGGGGCAGGAGAGCCAAGGGGCAGCTCTTTATGCCTTAAGTTTTATCTTCCATGCGTTTCATGTTCTGTGCTGCCCAGGGTGCAGCTCTGAGCTCACACTCAGACTCACTCAGCTCTCTGCACACAGCAGCCACACAAAACAAATCCTGTTCCTGCTGCACACCAAGGACAACTGGGACAAGTTCTCAGCCCCAAAAGCACAAACAGCGGTGGCTGGAGGGAGGAACAAGAAGGATGGGAGCTCACAGCCTGGAGCTGCAATTGGACAATTCAACCCCAAAGTGCAAATGGACCAAAACTGATCCAAGTGTGAGACCTCGTGCCCCTTTGTCCATTTTGTGCCCATTTTGGGTCCACCTTGGGTGCAGCCCTGGCCAGGCTCTTGTCCTGCCCAGGGTGTACCCTAAATAATAAATATCTCCTTTATTCTCCAGCTCTGTGCAGTCTCTGCTCCAGCTCAGCCTGCCCAAGGCATCACTCTTACCTGGGGATCAAAATTGACCGTGATCAGTTTGGTTTGTGGATCGCGCCGGATGAGAGGCTGAGTGAGGTTGTACTGGGATTTCTCTGAGACTGTCTGGGACCACTCTGAATACAGCTTTTCCTGATACCTGCCAGAAGAGAGGAACATGTACCACGTAGTTACCAGGCCACAGAGTGCAGCTGTAACTGACTGCAAGCCAAGCCCCCTCTGAGGACTGAAGAACGTGACGGAACGTTCAAAACCCACCCAATGCCATCTCCACAAACAACAGTGCTTCCAAGACGAACACCCAAAAAAGCAGTGGCAGCATCAAGTCAGGAGGGCAAAGCTCTCTCAAGTCCCAGTTTTAGCAGAGAATTCAGATTTGGAGATGGACTTCCCAAAGCATTCAGCCTAAGGTGATGTATCAGCAGCTGGGGGTTTCCAAAGGTCTAAGCAGGACAGACGCCTGAAGCCATAGGGACGCTGGAGGGGCTGAAGTGACCTCCCTTGTCTGAGACCATGGCACGCTGGGATGGGGGCACAGAGGGCAGAATGGGGTCCTGACCTCACACATGTCACGGACAGCCCCAGCCTCCCACGTGGCAAAGCCTGCTCTGAATGACATTGTCACCTGAGCGCTCTGGGAAATGGCACCCAGGACACAGCACCTTGAGGAAGTCACCCCAGAGCTTCTGTGGGGCTGCTCCTCTCTGAAAGGCTCTGCAGGATTATCCAGCCCTGCTCTGGTGATGGGAACAGGGCTCCCTCCATCCACCCTGCAGCGTCCAGCAGCCCAGGTTCTCAGCTCCCTCCACGGTGGATGGGGAGCAGGGCTCTGCAGGGATCTCCTCCCTGGACAAGGGGTTTCTCTCAAGGGACAGCCCAGAGCAACCAGGTGTAACATCAACTGTAGGAGAAGAGGCTACAGGTGAGCTCCGCCCTGATAAGTAACAGCTGTGTTAATTAACTGAAACAGCCCCGCCCCTGATTAGTCACAGCTGTATCCAATAAGGATGAGATGAAACGGGGTGAAGCTGCTGAGGGGAGCCTCATCTTGGAGGAGGAACCTTGAGGAGCATGAAGGAGAGGATCATGAAGGCTCCTGGGGAGGGAGAATCCCTGCTGCGAGGGCAGTCCGGGGCTGCAGCCAGAGCCTGTTGCTGGAACCTGCAGCCACAGCCCAGCTGGGTAAAAGCTGCAGTCACAGTCTGCACACCAATCCCTGCAGTCAGAGCTGAGCAGGGAATGACCAGAGTCAGAGGCTGCAAGGGAAACCTGCAGCAGGAGCTTGCTGCAGCCAGAGCCAGTGAGCAGTTGGAGTTAAGATGACTAAACCGTGAAGAGCAATAAGCCAGGACCCTTTTTATGCTGTGTTTAACAAGAAATCTGTGCCTCGGGTCATTTTTACCCTCTGATAAGAGGGCTGCTGCAACAACCAAACATTGAGATGCCAAGCCCTGGGAAGTGACTGTGGAATATCCACGTTACAGCCACTGCTAACACGGACAGGAGAACAGAGGCTCCTCCACCCCACAGCAGCTTGCTCTGATGTTCCTGCCGGGCTGCAGAGCCCCAGTTCCTCCCCTGCAGGATTCTCATTCGAAGCCATCCCAGCAAACCTGTGGCACCCAGCGACGGGCTCCCTCCTCCTCTTCCAGCAGGAAATTCCCTCGGGCTTACAAAGGGACATTCCCAAGCCCTGGGCTGTCAAATGTCCTGGAAGGTGGCTTAGGGGAGGGGAATGTCTCCTCAGCTACAGCCCTCTGTACCTGTCGAGCAGCTGGATCATTTCTTCATATTTCTGCACCACCCTTCTTCCACGGGCAGAGTCCAAGCTCCTGGCAGCACAACAGACAGGGGTCACCTTTAGTCTGCATCCACCCCTTCCCAAGGCCCCCCACAGCCTGCTAGGACTGCACCCCAAATCCTGTCCCTGCACAAAGCCCCCTGTGCTCTCCCTCGGGTGTTTCCGTGCTGTAAAATTGGGGACCAGCAGCTGGGATGGGAGAAGGGACCAGGGCTGCTGGAAAAATCGGTCACCAGACATCGCCTTTAAACATTTTACCCTTGGCAGTTTCCTGTCACAGTCGTGCCCCCGATTGATGCAGGTCACAGCTGCGTGCATGACTCTTTATATAATGCAAAGAAAATAAAATATATGAATATATATAATATATATCTAAATGTACACGTATGTTCATTTTTGCTTCTCAATCCTTTCTCCCACTCAAGCTGCACGTGGGAAAGAGCCTCCCACCACCCTGCTGAAGGAATTGGCTTTAACTGCTCTCAACAGAGGGGTAAAATCGGTGCTAAATGCAGGGACAATGAGAATTCCAGCCCCGGTTTGTTTTCTTGATTTTGGGTGATTGTTCCTTTGTTTAATGCTGAGAAAATGATCTTCTGCCAATTCCCCAAGAGCTGGGCTCCTCCCAGGGAGGTCCTGGAGACCGTGCTGAGAGGAATTACAGTGGCAAATGATGCAATACATATTTTAACTGCAACCTAGGGCTGCGTTAAAAGCTGAGGAGCCCATCCACCGTCCCACTGTGCCTCTCAATCACTTCAAAACCATTCCAATTAAACAGCTTCTGTGAAAAACAAAGGCGGCAGGGAGGTGAAAGGCTCCTCCAGAGCACCCACTTGTCACCTCTTCACTAAGGACTGCTTCGGCTGCAGCCATTGGACAGCATTCAACACAGAAACAGCATCTAAAGGTCGACTCGAGATTTCCAGGTGGCCACAAAGCAACTTATCTGCAGCAGACACTCACAGCCATGGGATGTGCCGGAGGCGCTCCAAGGGGCCCTGGATCCTGGCTTTCAGCTCCTGTGCCCAGCCCAGAGCTCCAGCCACGGGAGGGACGTTCTTGTGCAGGGGGGGGAACCCTGGCAGGGCACAGGGAGCAGCATCCCATCAGCCCCGCATGCCCACAGCAGCTCAGCTGCACACAACTGCCCCTGCTCCCAGGCTTCTCCCCTGAAATCCCACCTCTGCCACACCACGTGGGGCTGGGACCTACAAATCCCCCCGCGCCCTACAAATCTGTGCCTCTGGATTTGGAATAAGGGATGAGAGGAGAAGCCCTGGGAGCAGACTGGGGTGAATTCTCTGCTTCCCACAGACGCTGAGGAAGGGATTTGTGGCTGGGAGCTGGCTGTGACGCTCCCATCTCAGAGGCACAGAACAACGCTCCCCAAAGCCACAGCAGATGCTGGGCTCGTGCTCCATGAACCTCCCCATCCCCTCTGTCACTGGTTCCAGCAGCGCTGCCTCTCCTGGAAGCTGCCTGCTTCCAGAACAGTCTTCCTGAGGCTGCTGCTCAGAAGAAGACACACTGATCCTCATGATCTGCCAGGAGTTTACCTACTCCCTTCTGTGCCAGCACTCCCAGGAAATAACAAACCCAGAAAAGGCTGATGGAGCCTGAATTCCCACCTCCCCCTTGCATTTGCAGCGTTACAAGGGGAGAGCTCAGAAGTGCCTTCAATGCCAGCCACGCCTCACACGTGCACGTTTAAAACAAGGATAAATAAAAAGGCATTGCTTTAGTGAGCGTTCCCAGGCACCTCCCTTTCCACTAGCAGCTACAGAAGCTAAAAACCTTTGCAATTTGGGAAGTTCTGCTTTCCTCAGCGAAAGCAAATCATTTTCCCCCTTTAACTCAGCCCGAAGCCAGTGTGCTGTAAAATGGGTTTTCCTCCCCGCGTGGCACGCACCGAGCTGCAGCCCTGCCCGGGTGTGCCTGCTGAAGGTGAGCCTGGCCTGGTCCAGGGCACTGCTGAACATGCCGAGCAGCACAGGGACCTTCTCAGCGGCAACTGCAGCCATCACAGGGCGCTCCAGAAGGTTCTGGAACATGGCCAGCAGCTGTGCAGGGGAAGAAATGGGGAAAAAAGAAAAAAAAAGTCACAGTCCTGCACAAAGCCCCGCTGGGGTTTTCCTCGCTGATGCAGGCATTTTGTCCTCCTCAGGAACTCAAAGGTCTGCACTGATGGACACGGTGCCCAAGGGAAGGTTTTCTCCCTGCATTCCCAAGTAGTTCCTGCCCTTCGTGGAATCATTGAAAAGAACTCCAAAATCACCTTTGACTGAATGCCACCACCGAACCGTATCACAAAGAATGTCTTTGTTACAGAAACGCTCAGACCTTCTCTGTGGGTGAACTGTATTCCAACTGTCACTCTTCAAGTGCTTGAAAATTTGCTATTAAAGTAAACCAACACAACAACTCAAAGATAGATGCTATCCCTTACCATTTTCTACAGTCTTTTCTACAATTATACTGGGTTTTTTTCCAGAAAATACCATTTACTTCCTCTGCGGGATAGATTCCCTGGTAAACAAAGGCACCCCATTTCTAGAAAACCTCAAATTTCGGAGTTGGAATTCATCCATGTAATAACAGATTGATATTAACAATGATGACCTGGATTTAGCAGCAGTTTCCACCAGGAAATCAGAGAATCACAGAACGGTTTGGGTTAGAAGGGACCTGAAAGTCCAGCTCATTCCACCCCCTGCCATGGGCAGGGACACCTCCCTCTAGACCGGGATGCTCCAAGCCCTGTTCAACCTGCCTTTGGAACTCAGAGCAGCCTCTCCTCCCCATCCCAGGGAGCCCAGTGAAACTCCTGCCACCCAAAAGCCTGATTGGAGTCATTTCTTTGCCTGCTCTTCCCCAGACTGAGCAAAGGCTCTTCTGTTAGTGCCATGGAGAGCAGGGACACTCCCGGCCCCAGGCTCAGGGGGAAGCCGCAGGTCTGAGCGTCCCCACCCAAGGCCAACCCCACAGTGCCACTGTCCCGTTGTCCCTGCAGCTCCAGCGCTGTCTGGCCTCTCTGTGGAGCTCACAGGGGCACAAGGGAGGGCACAGACAAACCTTGAAGACGTGCTCCAGGTCCGGGGCGTCGTTGAAGGCGTGGCTGAACACGGTGCCCAGCCGACGGTCGATGTCCTCCACCTTCTGCTGGAAGTCCAGGGCATCCTGCTCAAACTCCTGTGGGAAGGGGAGCAGCAAGTCCTGAGCTGGGAGAGGGCACTGGCCCAGAGATATCTCCTCTTCTTATTCACCAGGAATTCAAACACTCCTCTGGCCACTCTCCACAGAGTCAAGGACGCTTCTGTCCCGTCCCCTGGCTGAGCTCACGGCTCTCCAGGATGGACCACAGTCTAACAAGAGCTAACCTCAGCCTGGAGGCAAGACAGGCTATTTCCATGCTCTCCTACCCTGAAGGCCACACCACCACCCCAAAAACCCACAGAAGCACTCACTGAACCAGCAAGGTATGCTAGACTTAGGCTGTGCCAGAGGAACTTTAGGTTAGACATCTGGAAAAAATTCCTCACTGAAAGAGCGATTGGGCACTGGAATCATCTGCCCAGGGAGGTGCTGGAATCACCATCCCTGGATATGTTAAAAAAAGCCTGGATGTGGCGCTCAGTGCCGTGGTTTAGCTGAGGAGGAGGTGTTAGGTCACAGTTTGGACTTGATGACCTCAAAGGTCTTTTCCAGCCTGGTTCACGGTGTGATTCTGAGACACGGAGCTGCAACAACTCCCAGGTGTCTGCAGAAAAGCAGCTCCCAGTTCCCTACAGCGGCAGTCAGACCACAGCAGAGGGAGGAAGCAGGGCTGTGCTGCAGGGGAGCTGCTCTCTGGACACCAGGACGTGCTGCTGCCGTTCCCACAGCCTGGTCCCACCTACCACGTTGGCCAGGTCCAGGCAGTCGTAGGTTCGCTCTGAGAACACCTGGTAGCCCTCCTGGAACTCCTCATACATCTGCAGCACCTGCTGGCCCAGGGCCTTCCCCTTCACCCCCCCCAGCTCAATCTTCTCCAGCTGGGTCAGGTCCAGGGCTGTGGTCAGGAGACCCTGCAGAGCCAGAGGAGGAGCACAGGTTCAGCCAGCAGCAGATGCCAGCAGCTGGCACAGCACGGAGCCACGGCTGCTCCTGGGACAAAGGACACCCAGGCTTGCAAACAGGCTGGGATCGGGGTGATCACAAACCCTTCTGTGATCCCACAAGTAGCAGTGGTTTTAAAACAGATGCCATCCACTGTGGCTTTCAACACCGCTCCTTCCTGAAGGAGCGGAGTCGCACAGCGTGGTTAAACCAGTAAAACTTCTGTTCCAGCACAGAGAACGAGAGGAGGAGAAAAGCAACCCAGACCTCGCCTTGGATGGGCAAAAGCAGCCTGCACAGCGCCCATCTGACCTCTCAGCTGGGATCAGGCCATCCACGAACAGAGATTCATTCAGAGAGATGTGAGCAGCGGGTGCAGTGAGCTGTCAGCCACAGGAGAGCTCACAGGTGAGCACAGGGTGTGTGCAACAGGCACTCAGTGTGTGTGCAACAGGCACTCAGTGTGTAACAGGTACTCAGTGTATAACAGGCACTCTGTGTGTAACAGGCACTCAGTGTGCAACAGGCACTCAGTGTGCAACAGGCACTCAGTGTATAACAGGCACTCTGTGTGTAACAGGCACTCAGTGTGCAACAGGCACTCAGTGTGCAACAGGCACTCAGTGTGTGTGCAACAGGCACTCAGTGTGTAACAGGCACTCAGTGTGTGTGCAACAGGCACTCAGTGTGTGTGCAACAGGTACTCAGTGTGTGTAACAGGCACTCAGTGTGCAACAGGTACTCAGTGTGTAACAGGCATTCAGTGTGTGTGTAACAGGTACTCAGTGTGTGTGTAACAGGCACTCAGTGTGTAACAGGCACTGTGTGTGTAACAGGCACTCAGTGTGTGTGCAACAGGCACTCAGTGTGTGTGTAACAGGCACTCAGTGTGTAACAGGCAGTGTGTAACAGGCACTCAGTGTGTGTGTAACAGGCACTCAGTGTGTAACAGGCACTCAGTGTGTGTGCAACAGGCACTCAGTGTGCAACAGGCACTCAGTGTGTAACAGGCACTCAGTGTGTCTATAACAGGCACTCAGTGTGTGTGCAACAGGCACTCAGTGTGTAACAGGTACTCAGTGTGTGCAACAGGCACTCAGTGGGTGTGTAACAGGTACTCAGTGTGTAACAGGCACTCAGTGTGTGTATAACAGGCACTCAGTGGGTGTGTAACAGGCACTCAGTGGGTGTGTGTAACAGGCACTCAGTGGGTGTGCAACAGGCACTCAGTGGGTGTGCAACAGGCACTCAGTGGGTGTGCAACAGGCACTCAGGGAGCCCCAGCCATGCTGGGGGCTGAGGGATGATGGCACTCACGACACCCCCTGTCCCTGCCCTGCCTCGTGCTGCAGCGAGGAACCCTGGCAAACCCCTGTAGAGGTTATACAATTTGTCAGTATCTAAAAATTTGCCTCTGATGGGTCCTTGTTCTTTCCAAAGGAAATTCCAAGGTCCTTACAGAGAATTGTTTCCTCTTTAACTAAAAATCAAGCTGCGTTGACCCACGACAACCCCACAGCTGGGCACACCACTGGGATGTGAAGGGATGACCTGGTGAGCAATGTGGAGTGCCCCTGCTCCTCACCCTGAGTGCCATGGGAAGCCCAGGAGCTTGTGCTGGTTTATTCACAGCCCCATAACCCCCAACCCCTCATCCCAACAAGAGCACGAGCCCAGGGCCCTCCTGGGAGCACGGACACAGCAGCAAACCTGCCACGTGCACTGAGCAAACGAGGTCCTGGCCTGATGTCAGGGGGAGCACACAGCCCAGAGAGCGGCTCCATCCCCGCACCCAGGGAGGGAAGGTCCAGCAAGGGAGCTCGTGGCTATGGCTGCAATAGCTCACAGCTCCAGGGTCTCACCTTCACCACCCCCAGCCTGTGCAGGAAGCTGTCCAGCCTCGCAAACACCAGCCTGCTGTGGAAATGCCAGCTCCTCACCGCCCGGCCCGGCTCACAGTACACGTGCAGGTTCTGCCGTCTCTCCTCAAACGCCGCTTTGAAGGCGTTCAGGATGTCAAACGCCGTTTGCACCTTGCCCAGGCTCTCCTCCATCTCTCCTTTCAGAAGGTCTTCTGGACACAGGTACACCACGGCCTGGAAGAGCCAAATCACAAGAGATGTCACTTTTGCTGTCACAGGAGACTGTGCCCTCTGCACTGAACAGCCCCGAGCCTTCCTCTCCAACTCAGAGCCCCTTTGCCAAGGGAGGACAGGGGAAAGGAGAGAAACCTTCGTCAAACCCTTCCTGTGGCCAACAGAGGTGCCACAGCCACACACCTGTGTCACCCTGGTTTTTCTGAGTTTTTTAAAGCTTTTTGATTGTTCATAGGATGGAGCCAGACTTTTTAGCTTCTGTACAATATTAGTAGCAGTTTTTGCCTTTTCTCACACATGTAACATAAATCTTTTGGTTTTCATTCTCTGTCCTTTGTTTGCATATTTCTAACCTGAAAACAATTGTAACTGACAGCTGGTCTGGCCACTGGGCTGGGAGGTGATAACTCCAGAAGGCAATCCACAGCCAGACCCACAAATGTATAAAAAGTAAGAAATAAACAGGCAGAGGGGCTCTCAGCCTTGGGCTCTCTCAGAGGAACACCTCTGCCCTGCAAATCTCTGGTCTCCGTGTGGTTTCTTTGCGTGTTGCAATCACACACCTGCTGAATGAGAAGGTTGCAGATCTCCTGGAGCAGCACCACGACCCTCACGGGCACGCTGTAGTGCTTGGAGCTGACCCAGATCCAGCACACCACGTGCAGCAGAGGGGCCAGGAGAGGCTTCACCCCGCTGAACTCAGCAGCCTCTATGTCCTTCAGGGGCTGCTGGAGGGGTGTCAGGTGCAGGTCAATGTCCTGAGCTTCGCTCAGAGCTGTGGGAGGAGAGGGGAGAAGGGGTGAGACCCATCGGGCTGGGGTGGGGGGTCAGGAGCTGGATGTTCACCAAAAGGAACTCCTGGTGAGCACAAAGCACCCACCTAAATGTGCTGGACATGAATCACCTCAACCCCTGCTCCCCTCCAGCCCAGCAAACAGCCTGACTCGATGGCCAGGGACAGGGAGTGGGGACAGCGAGTGTGGCAGGGCTCTGGGCAGACACTGAGGCCACAGCAACCCAGCAGTGCCTGGCAGCACCAAAAACACAGCTCTGCTCGGGCTGCAGGGTCACCCCGGGCTGGGCCTGAGCTCAGCTGAGCCCGGTTTTGGCTCAGGTGCAGCAGAATAGAAATGAGTGAAACCTGGGTGCAATCTTCAGCTTTGTACAGCTGTGTGCCTGGACCCTGAAGAACTACCCCAGAGTTAATAATTAATTAATTGAAATTAAATTGATTCACTTTAATAAAGCCAGGATACCATTGTGCAATTAAACCTGCAGAGCAACATGAAGAGAGTCATCATCATCATCATCCAATCAAAGAACCATGGAATGGTTTGGGCTGGAAGGGGCCTTAAAGCACATCTTGTTACACCTCCCACTGTCCCAGGCTGCTCCAAGCCCTGTCCAACCTGCCCCTGGGCACTGCCAGGGATCCAGGGGCAGCCACAGCTGCTCTGGGCACCCTGTGCCAGGGCCTCAGCACCCTGCCAGGGAAAGATTTCTTCCTGATGTCTAATCTAACCTCTGACAGCATGAAGCCATTTGCCCTAATCTCATCACTGTCAGCCTTGTAAAAAAATCCATCTCCAGCCCTCTTGGAGCCCCTTTAAGCACTGGAATAAGACCACTGCAGAGACTGAACAATCCCAGTTGTCTCAGCCTTTCCAGAAGTGCCAGAAGTTCAAATAACCCCAACACTCAGGACTAATGGAGAAGAAACTCTCCCTGCCAGCATCTCGCTCCCACAAAGCCACCCTGTGACCCCAGCAGGGACAGCACAGGACACTGGCACCCCAGGCTGTGAACAGAGGACAGCCCCACGCTAACCCCGTCCCCGTTTCTCACCTGCCTCCACATCCACGAGCAGGTTTTGGAAGGCCGGGACGTAGATGCTCTGCGCTCTCTCCAGCACCTCCAGCATGCTGCTGACCCTCCTGGAGGTCAGCTGGCTGTAAATGCCTCCCAGGTCAGCACACCTGCAGCAGCCAGGACACGTCACCAGCCCAGCTGGGGCAGCACCAGCTGTGCCCCAACCCCTGATTGCCCCCCTGGGTGTTACCCTGGTTTTTCTGAGTGTTTAAAGCCTTTTGAAATGGAGTCAGATCTTTTAGTTACTGTACAATGTTAGAGCAGTTTTCTACCTTTTCCCACAGATGTAACATAAACAAATCCTTTGTTTTTCATTCTCTGTCCTTTGTTTGCATATTTCTGACCTGAAAACAACTGTAACTGACATTGGTCTGGCCACTGAGGCTGAGGGGTGGAAACCCCAAAAAGCCAATCTTCTGCTAGACCCACAAATGTATAAAAAGTAAGAAATAAACAAAAGGGTTTCTTCTCTCCACTCTCTCAGCTGTGAGCTGGATCGGAAGGACCTCTGCGAAAATCTCGTCTGTGTGTGACTGCTTTGTGTGTCTCGGTGACACCTGGGCCTGACTCAGTGTTGGAACCCTGGGCACTGAGAATTCCAGGCTTTCTGTGCTAAAGACACTGACTGCTAAAAGCAAGCACTGCATCTGACCTGAGGCCATGCAACAGGCTCCCAAAATCGAGTGATGGCACTGGGGTTGTGGGTGTGGAGTTTGAATGGTACTGTGTGATCTCACAGGGTGAAAAAATTAGAGTTTAAGGTTTTAGTGTATAGCAATATATATGGGGCAAGATGGAGGATTTGAGGTATTGTCTAGGTCCTTCTTCTTCACCTTCTTGGTTTCGGGTGGTTTTTTCCTAATTGGGTGAAAAAGGTTTGCATTGAGGACCTTGGGTGGTCATTATTGGGTTAAAAGTATAAATAAATAGGTATCACCTTGTTACTGGATAGTTTATGCTTACATAACCTTAGAAAAGTTAGAGACATCCGTTTTCTACCTTGCTAGTCAGAGCTCACGACTGGTGAGACTGTGCTGTAGATAAGAATGAATAACCACTGAGTCTGAACACGGAACTGCGCCTCCCGTGCGCTAATCCCAGCTCTAACACAGAAGAAAAGAAAAGAAAAAACCCTCACAACCCAGGATTTTCTGAATTACCCAAGGACTGAGCCCAACGGTGGCAGGAAAGGGGAGCAGCCCTACAGGACGCAGCTGGTGCCAGGTTCAGGTGAGGGCAGCTCTGCTGTGCCAGAAGCAGCCAGGTGCTCCTGCAGCCACTGCTGACAGCTCTGCAGGGGCAGGGCTCTGTCTCCAGTCACCCTGAGCACAACGGGCAGGTGAAATTCCACTCCCTGCCTCGTCTAACCCCCCTCTGGCACCGCCAGCAGCCTGCTGGCAGCACGGAGAGTGCCCATCAGCTCTGCTCCGGGGCTGGCTCCTTGTGAGCTGCGATGGAAACAGCATTTCCAACACAATCCCCTCCCGCTGTGGCCCTGGACTGTGGTGGGGCCAAGCCAAAGCCAGCCAACTGCCCAGGCACCTGCAGGCACTCACAGACCATCACTCTTCTATGTCTGGGGGCAATAGTTTCAGGTTCAGGTCTCTACACAACCTCGAGCAGCTGCTCTTGGCTCGGCCCCTCCACCCAAACCAGCAGCACCAGCTTCCCCCAGCACCTGCTCTTCCAGAACTCCAGCTCCACCACTGGGGTTGGGTTGGTGCCTTGCAGGAGAGGATCTGAGGACTCTTTTCTCAGCACTCTCTGGATCTGCTGGCTCCAGTCAATGATGGCTGACTCGGTGGCGTGTACAAGGGATTTACTGACCAGCCCCGAGCTGCAGGAAACACAGCACGAGGGTCACTTTCCACCCATCCGTGTGCCTTGCTCAGCTGGATTCACCTCGATGGGCAGCTGGATTTTATGGTCACAGCCCAGATTCAAAGGCACAAAACAATCAAATTCATAAAGGAGATTATTTACAAAGGCAGTTAGAGGCAAGATGAGGAGGAATGGTTTTGAACTGAAGGAGAGCAGGTGTAAATTAGATATAAGGAAGGAATTGTTCCCTGTGAGGGTGGGCAGCCCTGGCACAGGGTGCCCAGAGCAGCTGTGGCTGCCCCTGGATCCCTGGCAGTGCCCAAGGCCAGGCTGGACAGGGCTTGGAGCTACTTGACTGCAGAGTTTGGAGCTTTCCCTCAGTGACCCAAGCAGTTCATTGCCTCTCTGCATCCCCTCCCACCTCCTGAGCTTTTCCTGCTTGTGTCATTGCACAGTCCCCGAAGACAAAGCCCATGAACTAGAGAGAGCAAAATACCCCTCCTTGGCAGTCTGACGAGCTGCAGAGGACAGGGAGCAGGAAGAGTCCCCAGGTCCGACAGGGAGGATCCCCAAAAGATGCAGCACATGCAGCAGCAGAAGAAAACCCAGTGGAGAGCAAGGGCTGCTACTCACAATTTCTCATTTTCAGGATCAATGTTCTCGATTCCCTCCGAGCCAGCTGGAAGAGGCAGCAAGGTCTTGCCCTTCACTTGGCCAAGAACCTTGAAGACAGAGCTTTGCAGGCTGTGGACATGACGGATGATGTCCTGTGACACCACTCGTGGCCAGCCCTGATGGTTCTTCCGGTTCGTCAGGATGGGCACGATCACCTACAGCAGGAGTCATGGAACAGCAATGGGCAAGAGCTGGAGGGGGGCAGATTTGGGTTTGATTTAGGAAGAAATTGTTCCCTGTGAAGGTGGGGATGCCCTGGCACAGGGTGCCCAGAGATGTGCCTGGAAGTGTCCAAGGCCAGGTTGGACAGGGCTTGGAGCAACCTGGGACAGTGGAAGTTGTCCCTGCCATGGGATGGGGTGGCACTTGGGTGAGTTTTAAGGTCCCTTCCGACACAAAACATGCTGTGATCTGATGATTTTATGACAAAAAAGTACTGTGGATGGACTGGCCACCAGGCTCTGAGGTCCTGGCTGGGACAAGCCTGGAGATCTCATCATCACTGTCCCAAGCAGGTGATGATGAACAGGCCAGCGGGGCTGGGCTGAGCCAGGGGCTGTCCCTGCACAGCCACACCCCACAGGCAGAGGGAAGGTCCTCTGGTACCTCCTGGCACCTACAGCAAGCAGAGCCACGTTCTAGGTTACTTCCCAAAGCTGCAGCTCACTAAATACGGTTCCTGTGTTCATCAGTGGGAGCTCCAGGCTCTGCACCGACCCAGCAGCTGGGGACTCTGGGCTGGGCTTGCCTGGACCTGAGCTGCTCCTGGCTGGGACAGCAACAGTGTCCGTCACCTTCCTCTGGGATCAGAGCCAGGTTGCCCCTGGTGATGAGCAACCTTCATGTGGCCAGACTTGGGGGAGGATGGAGGTCTCAAACCAGCACCAAACAGACACGGGATCAAAAAGGAACAGCCAGGGATCGAAAACGAACAGCCAGGGAATTGAAAATGCTTCACACCATGACCAAAGAGGACCAGCAGCAGCAACCACCACGTCCAGGGAGGCACAGGAAGGGGGAACAACCCCAGGGCACGCAGAGTTCACCTTCAACAGCTTCAGCTGCAATAGGAGCAGGTTTTGTCTCCGTTGCTGAAATCATTGGACTGCTAATGAGGGTAATGCCATAACCAGTCAAATCAGCTGTCTGTATTCTTTGAATTGTTAAAATGACAATTGATGGAACCTCTCGAAGACCTCTCTGAGAAAACATCAGCCTACCTGAGGTAGCTGGGCACGCCAGTACAGGAGGCTCTCCTGCACATCAGGAAAAGCCCTTTGCTGGCGAGGGTGACTGAGGGCTGGCACAGCTGTGCAGTCTCCATCTGTAGGGATACTGAAAAGTCACCTGGACACGGTCCTGGGCAGCTGGCTGTGAGCAGCCTGGCATGGACCAGATGTACCTGAGATGTGCCGTGCAGCACCAGCTATCCTAGAACCACAGAACGCTTTGGGTTGGAAGGGACCTTAAAGTTCATCTCATCCCCCCTCTGCTATGGCAGGGACACCTTCCACTACCCCAGGCTGCTCCAATCCCTGTCCAGCCTGGCCTTGGACACTCCCGAGGATGGGACAAGCACAGCTTCTCATTCTCAGGAACGCATCCCGTGATTGTATGAGGTGCATCATCCCCGACAGACCCCACCGTGAGCCGCCCCGAGCCCACACGGCTGAGGATTTAGGAGGTTTCACTTGGCTCTACGGACCCCCCTTACCTCCTCCACCAGCGCGGCGAAGTGC
>JANEHK010000108.1:568686-581200 GCA_025960845.1 Tachycineta bicolor
GCGTACCTGCATCGTCGGCCTGAAGCTGAAATTCGGGCGCATTCCCACTTCATTAGTACCCTCTGTGAGCAGCAGTTCACTGCTTTGCAGATAAAAGATCCTTCTTTGATTCCATGAAAAGCAGCACACGGATCCCGTGCAGTCCCAGAGGGGCTCGTGTCACCCGGCAGTGGCCAGCTCCTCCCCTACCTCCACCTCTCCAGTAACAGGAACATTTTTTTCCCCCAGTCCTCTGCTATTCGTAAAAGCCCAGCGGAGTTTTTCTGGAGGACACAGCACAAGCCAGATCCCATGGACAAGATCTTGGTCTTTACCCCAATGCTGAACCAGCCAGCCAAGGCTGCTTGCCAGAGAAATCCAGGTTTTTGTTTCCTCATTAGTGATCCAGAAACAACACAGGTTTTTAGAGGATGGCGAGTGGTTTATTCAGATTCTAAATAAAGGGTTTGGAAAACTGATCTTTTGTAACAGAAAACCAAAATAAAATGGGAACACCGATGTACAGATGTATCCTCACCCCTATTTTAACCTAAACCCCTAAAACTGGGTCCCATTTTACTGTTAATTTTCCTCCTATCACCTGGGTTCTGATAGCTGGTTATGCTCCCCCTCACTGAGACCAACTCACCATCTCCTGGCAAACCCACGGCCCTGCCAGGGCCTCCCACACCTGATCTCTTACAAAGGTCACACCTGCTGCTGATAAATTATCAATATCTCGCAGTATAAACCCCCGAATTAAAACAGTTCCGAGAGAAGAATTTTTGGCTAAAAAGAAAAAACTGCCCCGTGGACTGGGTGAGCGCCCAGAACAGGAGCTGTGTGGGCAGATCCCGTCTCCACGAGGCCCAGGGCTGCTGACAGCCCAGGGAGATGCACGATGACCCAGCAGACCCGGCCACCCAGGCCAGCCCCTTTCCCGCGGTGCCGGCAGCGCCGCGCGCTCCCCAGGCCGGCGGGGAGCCAGGCTTCCCTCTCGGAGCACAGCGCTCCCAGCCTCGTCCCTCTCAGTTGACTGTTTTAAGCTTCTTGTCTGGCAGTTCCTGATGGTTCTTGGCTTGTTTCCGTTTCTGGCGCGCTGCCTCCGTGCTGTCCGCCCTGGTCAGTTTGTCCAGGACCAGGGCAGTCTCCTTCAGCAGCCGCAGCTCCCGCTTCTCCTTCCTCTCCTCCATCTCCACTATGTCGTCCGCAAACAAAGCCTTCAGGGGCGGGATCAGCTTGGGGATGGCCGGGAAGTCACCGAAACGTACCTGAAACACAAGCACAGCAGCTCCTGTGTGATAACTGCTGTTTGATTTCCTTGCTCCCCCCTGCCTCTGGCCTGTGCACACAGCAAGGCGCTGCCCCTTCCTGTGTGCAGCACCCGCACAAGGAGTTATGGATGTTTTCTTCACAGAAATGCTGTGGGCCAGTACAAATTGTGACTGACAGTGTGCTGCCCTCACTGCCACCTTCTGGCTCCTCGATGTCTGCTACAGAAAGCCGTTGGAGCAGCTCATTAGTTGGGATGGGTATGGAAGCAAAATTGGGGCTTTTTTGGCAAGCACAGGTGACATGAGGCAAGCAGCCAGCATGTGAAGAGTTGGACTCGAGGGCCATCAGCAGCTGCCTCACACCGCTGTGGGGAAAGGGTGGCACAGGGTATCTGCTGCTTCACAGACTGCTCTTCAGGAGATGGAGCACTGATACAGCACAAGAAGAGCGTTTAACTCAGGAGCAGCCATCCCAAAATAACACGACAACGCTCCCCAAGCTCCCAACTTACCCTCATATGGTCAAAGGCGATGCCGACCTTCTCGCTGAAGTCTTCGCTGAACAGCGGGATCTTGGCATACCTCTGGCTGAAGTGATTGAGCATGATGAACTCTGCATTCATCTTCATCCCAGTCTGGATGGCCTGGGAGGTTGTGCTGCAAAAGGAGCAGGGTCTGGTCACAGCCACTGCTGCTCTGCACCCAGGGTCACACCACGGGCACAGGCCCCTCTCCCTCGGGCAGCCCGCACTGGTGGAAGTTCTCTCACTTCCACACAACCCTGAGTGCAGGAATGCAGCTGTAGTTGTTGGAGCCTTGCATTTAAGAGCTCCACAGCCTGGGGACAAGGCACTTCTCCTGGGGGTGCCAACAGGCCCAGCTCTCGCACTGTGACTCGCAGGGAATTCTGAGCTGGGGCAGCACATGGAATCCCTGGCTGCAGTGCTCTCAGAGAGCTATGGGGGTAAGACAACTCTTCTAGCCCCTGAGCTTAGTCCCAATATGTGTAACCATGCAGAGGGCCTTTCTCTTGGGCCTGTTTGTAGAGTTACCAGTGTCTGCTTGAAAGCCTTCCCTGTTTATTCTGGGGATGTTGAGAGGAGCTGTGGTGGTTTCAGAGCTGCTGCAATGACCAACACCCCCTCTTTAGTGTAGAAGAGCTCTATGCACACCAGAACATTTGACAGGACTTGGACCCTTCACCACCAGCTCCAAGGAGTGTGCACCTTTCCCTTCCTAACAGGAACAGACAGCAGAACACAGCCCACCTGTGGGTCTTCTCTATAGCTTCTTTTTCCATGCCATCTTCCAGCGTGGCTTCGTGGATCAGCAGGTTGGCATTTTTACCTGTGCAAACAATCACATATTCCACCCTGAGCTGAAAGCTGACCAGCCCAACTGCCCACAGGAGCCCTCCTGTCCCTTCCCAGTCCCTGGTTGTGTGGCAGACACAGCACCAAAGGTGTCCACTTCGGATACTGACAGATGGAGACCCTTCTCCAAGAGATTCCTCAAGCAGAGGGGTTTGTTACCTACCCATTTGCACTAAGGCCATGCAGGGCATTGTATCACCGGAATAAACGACTTTCCAGCCAGACTTGTGGACCACTGAGCATGCAAAAGCATTTTTACAGTGTTGGACTTCACAGGTCTGAAACTGAACGAGGATACAAGCGTTAGACTCCAGGTCCCCTGCAGCCACAGAGCCCCCAGCTCAGGAACTCACCTCAGCCAGGTCGTAGCTCTCTAACAGAGAGCTCACAAACTCCTTGGCCTTGGGTCTGATGTTCTCGTAGCCTTTCACAAGGGACTGAGAAGGAATCATTCTGTGAGGGAGGGAAGAAGAGATAATTAAGGACAGGTACAAAATGAAACCTGATCTTCTCTTCAAGCAGCTGGTTTCTCCTGTTTCTCAGTCTCATTCAGTGCCTTGGTGACCCGTATTAGCTCTTGCTTTCATTGGTGCCCCAGTAACTCATCCAATCACTTCTACCTCCTATCAAATAGCCTTTCTCTACTTGTCCAATTGCCTTTTCCTACAGCAAAGGTAAACCTCTATTAAGCAGCACAGCTGAGTAACAAACCCCACCCTGCCTTCTGCAAACTGCAGATCCTCATTCTACAGGCAGTGGAAGGAGTCAGAGTCGCCTCCAACACAGGGGGGAATGGATGACAGGGGTTTGCCTTGAATAAAGACATTTCTCCACACAGAACACTCACTGGATGTCTCCAAGAATCTCCTCACAGTGGTTGTGGTACTCGTGCAGCCAAGGCATGATCTGCTCAGGTGCCACCAGAAACAGAGGGCTGAAAGCCTGACCGAGGGCTGCCTGCAAAAAGCAAACATTGGGGGAAAAAAAAAATCAGTACTAGGTGCACACTAAATCAGAGAGAAGAAATGCTAGGGAAAGGTGCTGGTGCTCCTCCACTGCTCTGAATTCCCCTCCCCTCATCCCAAGCCACATTCAGGAGCAGAGAAATTACTTACGAAAGCTCTCCGCCGCTCCATCAGGATATTCAGGAGCCCCTGCAAAGGGAACACAGGAGACAGCAAGGGCAGTCAGAAGGGTCAGCAGAGGCACCACAGCTCGGCAAGCCCAGAGCCAGAACAAAGGGAGAGCGGATCAGCAACACAGACAGATCCAGCAGTGCCTGGGGAATGAGCAGAGCAATGCAGCTCACAATCATCAGCTGGAGCTCCAGCTGAGTCCCAAAGTGCAGAGCAGAGCTGCACAGAGCCCCTTCCCACAGCCTGAACCCACCGAGTGATGATCCGTGTGCATGTGGGACACAAACACAGCCACCAGGTTACACAGCACTTGGTCAACTTGCTCTCCATAGTGGCGGCAGAGCTGTCCAAAGGTTCCTTCTCCACAGTCCAGCAGCAGGGACCGGGTGGCACTGGTGAGAGGTGACAGAGACGTTTAGCAGCCACTCTAAGAGCTCAGAGCAGAGCCATGAAGGGAGGGGAAACTTCTGGGTTGGAAGGAAGAGATCAGAGAGCACTGGGGTTTACCTGGTATTCACCAGCGTGGAACTGACATTGCGGATTTTCATGGGAATTGCAGATCCCGTTCCCAAGAACACGATTTCAGGATAAGCAGACACATTTCCTAAAGAAAACAAACAACAAGGGTTTGTAGGCAAATGTTCTCCACACACTGCCCAGTCAGACACTGTAATTCACCAGCCCAGCAACTCCAGAGGCAATATGGCCAGCATAGTCATTTTTGACAGCTCAGCAGCAGGTTTACAAGGGAAGGCAGAACAAGCCCCACCACTTCACAGCTTCACCTGGGCTCTGAAGCACTGGGTCACCAAGAGCTCCTGTTTTCCACCACACTGATCCAAGCCAAGATGCTAGTCGGTACCTGGCACAGCAGACAGGCTCTCTTTGCACTCCTTCACACGGGTCTGGAAGTCAGGGAGATCCAAGGCTTCACTAACAAACATGTCAGGATCACAGACAGTCACAGCATCTCTGCAAGAACAGGCCTCCAATCAGGACGGGGCAAGGTAGGAACTGAACCTTTCAGAGCAAAGTGCCAAATTCCTGTGACAAAACAGCCTTACAAAGGGACAAACACTCTTTCCATTTTGAGGGGTTGGAGAAGACACACCCACGAGTGTGGTGTGTGCCAAGAAGGCCTGGTTGGGCTGAGCCAGGCACAGAAATGATCATTCCACCCAGAGGAGAAGCTCTTGCCACAGCACTTCATCCCATCCCGAGCTGCCAGGCACTAGAGGGCACTGCAAGGCAGCACAAAAGGTCCTGGAAGAGGAGCAGCCACCTAAAGGGATCTGGCGGATCATTCAGCATTGCTGAGAAGTGTCTAAAAAACCCTGAGTCCTGGGCCTGCTTCAGAGCATGTGCAGCACTACAGGTCTTCAGATACCTTAACAGAGGAACTTAAAAACTCTTCTTGGCACCTGTGTCCTCCTGCTGTGCCCAACAAAAAGAAATCTGAGCCATGGTGCCCGAAATCCCCTTGTCCCCTGTGGTCCCAGGCCCTCTCACTGAACAGCTTCACCTATTTGCCCACCAGGAGCAAACACAGTAATTGTTTAACCACCTGGAGCTTTCAGCTCCAATGTCAGACTTTCTAGGTCTTCAGGAGGCAAGACTCTCCCTGGGCTCCCCAAAAACCCCCTCCCTGCCCCCCATCTGCTGTGCCACAGCTGGGTACAGAGCATGAGTCAAAGCAAAGCATCACAAGGTTACAGGAGCAAGGGACAGGAAAAACACCCCAAAGCACTGGCCAGGTGTTTCTTTTCAGTGGTTCTCTCCACCTTGTCTGAGACTTTCAGGGACACAACCCTGAAAAGTTCCCCCAGCACAGCCACCAGAAAGGATCTGCAGGGGATCACCACAGCGCCCTTCCTCACCAAAAAACTGCTTCAAAGCCAACACCCAAATCCTGGGAAGAAAGAGATTCCCACTGACCTCTGCCACTCCTGCTGTGGCCTGAGGTGGTATTTCAGGAGGCACTCCCCTCGCACGATGGGCACGGGGCACACGGCCGCCACTTCCTGTGGGAGGAGGGCGACGTGAGACACAGCCTTTGCTGTGAGACACAGCCTTTGCTGTGAGACACAGCCTTTGGCACAGGGGCCAGGTGTGGAGTACCTTGCTCTGGTAGGTGGTGAGCAGAGGGAAGATCTCTGGGTGGATGAGGTTCAGCTGAGTTTGGATCTTGTAGCTGCGTGGGTTGTGCACAGCAGAGCTGTTCTCATTGAGCACCAAGTGCTGAGTCCCAGGCCCAAATCTGTCAGGGGACAATAACGCTCAACAGCTTCAGCCCCATGTTACAGCTGGGCACACGTGCACACCAGCCAACAGAGCACTGTGTTTCGAGCTCTTTTTACTTTGTGCACCATCAGAACTCTGCTGCCCACAGAGATGGGAACCCAGGGGCCCCAGGACCTCATACCTCTCCATCCACTGCTGGTAGCGGCTGTCTCGAAGCACTGACTCAGGGGTCATGTGAATAACCAAGGCCACCTGGTGCTCAGGATCTCCTTCCTGGTACCTGGGGCACATTCAAACAGAAAGAACATCTGTGCTCCAGTCCTTGTCATTGACATCCATCCCCTCCTCTCTCCCTCTTTGGTGCTACCAGAGATGCCCCCTGAGGCTGGCAGAGCAGGGATTTCCAGAGCGTGGCCCTGGAGCTCCTGGCTCTGCGTCACCCAAGGCACAAAGCTCAAGCCACCATCAGCTGACACCTCTACTGTCCCCCTCCGAGCTCCTCTACTCCATCAGCAACATCTGCAGAGCCTCCAGGAGCCCAAGTGCTTCTGCACAAGCCCTACAGAGTTGTTATGTGCAGTCCAGGCTCCACTGCTCTGGAGATCCCTGAGGGAAAACAAGCCCATTGCAGTCACAGAACGCCACAGGTCCTGCCTTTCCTAAAAGCCTCAAAATGCACCACCAATCCTTTTTGGCATCTCAAGCTCCTTAACAGTGCCCAAGAGCTCAGACATGAGCCATGAGAAACAGCACATCCAGGCTAGAACAAGAGCAAAGCTCAGCACAGGTCCTTCCCCAAACACTGCAGGTGCCCCAGCCCTACCTTTGGAAGGTCTCGTTTTGGCAGACAGCATCCACAAAACCCTCGTGAGGACACTCCAGCACGAGGAACACCGGCCCAGGGTCGGTGGGGGTGCACAGCTCCTCAGGAAAGAGCTGCAGGCAGATACACAGTGGTCACACCACAACCAGGCTGGACACACAGCCCTGCCTGCACCTCTGTGTCTGACAGAGCCCAGCAGCCGCTCCCAACGCCCAGTGCACCCAGCCAGGGCAGCTCTTGGGCCTTTCTTTCTGCTCTCATTACACAGCAAAATGCAAACGTGTGTAACAGCAAATCCCAACCCTGGCCTCAGAGAAACCACAAGCTAACCCGAGGAGGGGAATTCAGCAGTTTCTATGTTCCCATAGCAGACTCAGATGGTAGCTAAAGAACGTGTAAGGAAAAAAAAAAGGCTTTGTAAAATTCTTGTGACACAAAGATGTGCTGATCCTGCCTCTCTTCACTTGCAGATCACCTGGGTCATGGCCAGAGCTGGCTCTGCCTCTCACTCCAGAGTTTGAGAGATCCACACCCTGTATCCCACAACAACTGAGCTTCTTTTGGTGTCAGAGGTGCGATCAGGGTATGGAGGGAGAGATGGCTACACAGGCATTCAATCCCCAGATTTAAACAATGCAGGGATTAATTCCACTGCCTCACTCCTAGACCTGCATCAGCTTTAGGAAGGGGAGGTGAAGTAGCTCTGCCAAACCCACACAGGAGTTCATTTTCCTGATCACCACCCCAACAGCCCCAGGAATGTCACACTCAGCAACAACCTGGAGCTGGAAGGGTCCCAGGATGTACTGGCACAAAAGCTTGTCACCCTGGGAGCCCAGTGAGGGAGGGAGAGTGGCAAAGCCACAGCAGAAGCACAGACACATCTTACCTCTTTGCCTTCAAAAGTGACACTCTCCCCATTCTTGAGAGCTGTAATGATGGGAAGGATGGCTGGAGTTCCCCTGAGAGCAAGGAACACAGAAATATTTAGCTTTCCAACACCCACGTGCTTGCTGCTGCCCCGTGCCCCAGGCTGGGCTCTCATACTCACACTGGCAGGCCCAGCTCCTGGGCTTTAGCTGCGAGGAACTTCCCCTTCCTGGGGTGAACCTGCAAAGAGTTAAACACAATTATCACCCACATAAAGAGGGCCACAAAACAAGATCCATGTGTCACCGAGACACACAAAGCAGTCACACGCAGACAAGAGATTTTCGCAGGGCAGAGGTCTTTCTCCGATCCAGCTCAAAGCTGAATCCAGCGGAGAGAGCCCCTTTGTTTATTTCTTACTTTTTATACATTTGTGGGTCCAGCAGGAGATGGGCTTTTTGGGATTTCCACCCCTCAGCCTCAGTGGCCAGACCAATTGTCAGTTACAATTGTTTTCAGGTTAGAAATATGCAAAGGACAGAGAATGAAAAACAAAGGATTTGTTTAGGTTACATCTGTGGGAAAAGGTAGAAAACTGCTCTAATATTCTACAGTAACTAAAAGATCTGACTCCATTTATGAAAATTCAAAAAGGCTTTAAAAAACTCAGAAAAACCAGGCTAACATCCATGTACTGCCAGCTTAAAGAGCTTATTCACAAACCAAGGGAACATTTTTTCCTGTTTCAGTTCCACAGCCATTGCTCCAGTTTAGCCCAAAAAGGCTGTTCTGGACTCTCTGCTTTCCAGGATCACGCTGCTGCTTCTTGCTCCCCTCTTCAGCCAAGCGAGCACAACAGCCTGAGCTCCTCTGAGGGTTAAACAAGAATGGAACCTGCACACTCATAACCACTGCTGGATTCTAAAAAACACCTCCAGCTTTACACATTCCAGCTTTACACATTCCTACTCGTGCTACAGCAAGTCTGACACTTGAAAAGCAGAAACACATCAGAGCTTCAAAGCCCTGCTTGGAAACGCTGTCTCCAGTTAAATCCCTGCAGCAAGGTGATATTAGGAAACATTTCCTTACAGAGGGTGGTCAATGACCCAAGCCTGACAGTGTTTAAGAGACAGCTGGACAATGCCCTCGCTAATGTTTTCAGTTCTGGGCAGGCTGAAGTAGCCAGGCAGCTGGACTGGATGGTTCAACCCTGGAAGTGTGCAAGGCCTGGCTGGATGGGGCTTGGAGCGACCTGATCTAGTGGAAGGTGTCCCTGCCCACAGGGGCACGGAACGAGATTATCTTTAAGGTATCTTCCTACCCAACTCATCCTGTGGTTATTGATGATGACTGTCTGTCCCTTCCCCCTGAAATACTCGGTGCTTTTCTCCCATCTGTTCTGTGTTGGTTTAGAGACCCTGTGCCCAAACTCACTTTACAAAGAAAAGCTGTCACCAGATCAGGATGCCTCCTTGCAGACTTCTGCTCATCACCTGTAAAACAGAGCAAAACTGCTAAAAATCATCACTCGTTATCACTTTTCCTAAAACCAAAACATGCCAAAATTTGCTAAAGCATTAACAGGAATATTATCCGCTTAGCTTGGAGCCCAGCAGCAAAACGTTATGAAGACCCAAAGCCAGAGAGCCCACGGCTTCAGACACAGGAAGCCAAACTAAAGCCCAAGACTGAAAAATAATCAGCCCAGCATTAACCTGTAATTAATTACAAAGGCTGGAGCATCCACCCCCACCAGAAGCAAACTATTATAGGGACTAACCACACCCAAGCACCAATCATATCCAACTTCTAGGCCTTTGAAGTTCTCTTTCAACTCCCAAAGTACCAGAACACTTTCTGCTCTATGGAACTTCCAGCTGAGCTTCTCTACAGACCTCACTTCCACGGAGCAAATGGCTCAGAGGACACATTCCTGTCCTTAGTTGGCTTCCTCTCATTGAAGCTAAAAAGGCCATTCCATGTGTTTCACCTGTTTTCTTTGGGCTTTCTTTTCCTTTCTCCAAGCTTTGCTGTGCGGCTCTTGGGGATCCAGGCTCTGTGCTCCCTTTAGGGCTACTTCCACCTTGGGGAGATGCTCCAGGACTCTGAGGGGGTGAACTTTCAGCAGCCAGTAGTTTTCCTGTCCCAAATCCAATAAAAGCAGACAAAGGCCACTCAACCCAAAGCAACATAAAAGGAAAGCAGGAGCAGCATTCCCTCTTCCATGACAGTCAGGTTTAAACTGCGCCAGAACACAGAGCTCTTCCCCCCAGCCTAGCTTGCACTTGCATTCTCCAGTCACTTATTTCAGGAGCATTCCTCATCCAAGACCTTCTCCCCAAACTGTTAAACTCTGCCAAGTCTGTGCTGCACCCTCAGTATCACAGGTTCCAGCAGAAAGGACGCAGCTGGCTGAGAAAGCCAAATCCAGGGATGTTTCACTGTCATTCCATCCACCCACACCTAAAGGAACAAGCCAAGGCCCTGACTCAGCAGGGCTTGTTATTTAAATGAGATTCTTCTCCTGAGGAAAGCAAATGAATGAACCTCTGCTTACTCAGGCTGGCAAACAGAAGCTGCTCCTTCAACCTCCATTGTGCTTACTGAGCAGTGCTTCCCCTGTCTCTCTGCAGCAGCAGTGCTCACCTGTCAGAGGGATTTGGTAGACAGTCATTGTCTCATCCTTGTACTCGGGCTCTGTGTGCAACTGCACAGCTGGGAAGAGATCAAAAACCACCATTAACAAGTGCATAAGCAGAGATTCACACTCTTCAAGAATACAAATCAGAAAAGCATCTTTGCCTTTTCATAATCACAACCTGCTGAACGTCCCCCCCTTCCCTTTCTCTGCCCAACTGCAAACCCCAATGAATAATTAAAGTTTTAAAAGCCCACCATCCTCAGGGAGCACCACAGCGAGCAAATTCACGGGCAGACTCTTTAACAAACTGCACTCAGTGTTTCAAAACACAATGCTGAATCAGCCACCCTGGCAGCCCCTGAGCTGAAACAGAGCTGGAAACACTGTTGTGAGGGGTTTGAACAGTGTATCAGAGCAAAACAACTGTTTAAAACATCCTCTAAGAGGACCTAAAGCAGTGGCTGAAGCTGTTACCAGACCCACGTACCTAAATCCATCCTTTTGAGGGGCCCGGGAAAGAGGCGAATGGCTTTCAAGTAGTTTTGCTGGAAAAGAGACAGGGATCAGGAGGGGGCACAAGCAGGGCCATGACAAACACCCTCCCAGCAGCTACAGACTCAGTCAGACAAATGCGAGCAGCTCACACAGCTCTGGGCAGGGGTCCCACCTCCGGCAGGCACTGCGCCTTCAGAAAGGGAAAGAGCCACTGTCCCCACCCCCTCCAGCCATCAATTAGTCAGCAGAAACTGCAGGGAAATAAAACCACAATGACACTGAGGATTGCGAATTTCTGGTCCAGATGCGGCACTAGGCTGGCAAAGACCACGTTAAACAGAACGGAGACCGAGTTTCTATTAATGTAAAAGGGAACAAAGATCCTCCCTTCTTCCAAAAGCTGATTTATTAGGATATGAGACTACAAGACAGGAGCAGATTTCTGCTGTCCTGTAACTGAATTTGGATTTTCCAGCCAGCCCTTTGGGCTGACACTAATCCAGACCAGCATTTCACAGCTGCACAAAGATTCTCTTTGCCACCAGCTCTGCCAGTTCCAGGGTGAGCTTTAACACTTGGAGGGTTTACTCTCCCTTCTGCACCGCACCATACTCACCAGCTTTGGTGGCCCCAGGAACACACACCTCTGGAGCCCTATAGCCTTCAGTGTGAGAATCATACCTGAGAGCAAGCAGAGACACAGCTTTATCACAGCTCCAGTAACCACTGGTACATCCCAAAAGATCCCTCCTGTTCACGAGTGCTTGGTCTCTCCACAAAGGCCAGAACTGAACTTTAAACTGAATTCAGTTTTGCCTCTGCTTCATGGCAGTTTCAACAAGTCACTTGCCTCTACAGACAGAGAAAATATCTACACATCTCGATAGAATTAATCTGGAGCAAGGCATCTGAACAGATCGTTAATCTCTCCCTTTCCTTGGACTTTTCCAGAATTTTAACGGACAAGATCCGCAGCCATCTATCCTAACCTCATCCCGCACTAAGCACAATGGTGCCCACAAACTTCTGAGCGCTCCTTTGGACTCAAACCGGCCTAATCCACGAACTGCTGGCAAGGCTGGTCACACCTTTTGCTCCAGGAGATTTTGGGAAGCTGCAGCCAGGCAGGGCCTGTCCCACCACGTGTGCGCACCGTGGCAGAGCACCGGTACAGCCCAGCCCTCTGACAGCGATGTCACCGTGCCCACCTCTGCCCCAAACAGCCCCGCAAGCCGCACCTCGCAAAGCGACCGCGTCCTGCCCTCGGCCACGCCGGGCTCCCCGCACTCACCCGGCAGCCCCCCGACGTTGGCCCAGGACACGCGGCTGAGGAAGATGCTGTCCAGGTGGGATATCTTCAGCCTGCGGAGCACACGGGGGTGAGCGGGGCCGGACGCAGGCCCGGGCCGTCCCCCCCGCGCTGCCCCACTTACTTGTGCTCCTGCATGGCGCGCTGCGTGCCCTCGCCGCAGTTGAACAGATACCTGCGGGGAAAGCGGCGTCAGGGCAGGCCCCGGCGCGGGGAGCCCCGCCGCCGGGCCCGCACTCACCGGTTGAACTCGGAGAACACGTACACGGCGGCCCCCGCGTCGCGGCTCCCGGCCGCCACCACCTGCACGTACACGGTGTTGGGCCCCGCCAGGCCCGCGCCCGCGTTCCGCCGCCGCTCGCGGGCCCAC
>JANEHK010000108.1:603039-614875 GCA_025960845.1 Tachycineta bicolor
TGGTTGTGGGTGTCCCCCATCACGGGCTGGCTGTTGGGCACAATCTGCAGGTTTTGGGGGCAGCTCAGTGACATCTCTCTGTTCACGGTGGGGACATCACTTGTGGGAACTGAGAAAGGGATTTTTAATGGCATTGCAGTAGGTTTACATTGATAGAGGTTTGAAACAGAGATGAATTTTAGGCTTTGAAATATTTGGAGTATAGAAAGTTTCTGAGCTGCAAAGAAATATTAAACAAGCAGCTGCTGTATGCTGTGAGGTGCAGTGTTTATTGTGGATGTTTGCAAACTTACCCAGTCATATAGTGACACATCTTAAAGCTTTTTATTATTTCTATAACTACTTCTATGTCCGAACTTTAAAACCTTAAAACTTTCCACTACCTAGCTTAGTATTTCTCCGCTTAAACTACGAACTCACATCCTCCCTTGTGGGCTCTAAGTTTGGAAGCCTTTTCCAAGGTCTCAGGTCAAACCCCGTATTCTCTGCTGTGTTTGGGCCTGCATGCACGAGGTTTTGGGAATTTTCTGTGCCTGGATTTCCCACAATGGGGGAGCTGGCCTCTGTTCTTGGGAATGTTAGCAGCATGAGAGGTGTCCTGTCTGCCTGGTAGTCTCCATTCCCACCAAATATCGAGGAGCCCCCCGTGAGCTCCTGTTGAACTTCCCAAAGAGCCAGGTGGGATCAGCTCTGCCAGGGTTCAATCAGCTCTGCTGGATGGGGCAGGAGTTTATTTAACTCCCAGCAGAGTTTGCGCTGCGAGTTACAAACATTTGCTGCTTTGCCTTCGCTGCTGAGAAGGGTTGTGATGCCGTGTGGGATTTGCTCCCAGCTCAGGAAATGTTCCTGGGAAAGTCTTTTTCTTCCCTCCCAGCATTAGCAGGAGAGGCATGAGCCCTTTCTGAAGCGGGTGGATGATCAACAGCTCCCCAGAGATGCGGCAAAAGCTGCGGAGCATCCCCGCATGGCTGCCAAAGGATCCCGCTGCTTTGTGTCCCTGGAAGGCTCGCAGCGCCCGATTCCTGCCCCACAAACAGCACGTAGGCATCGCCACGGCGGCTGTCATCGCCCTCCCGAGGAGCTGTCCCAGCACGAAACCCTGGCCCCGGGGCTGACGGGCTGCTCCCCGCCCGGGGATCGCCCCTCGGGGCATCCTGGGCTTCTCTCTCTTCTCTTCTCTTCTCTTCTCTTCTCTTCTCTTCTCTTCTCTTCTCTTCTCTTCTCTTCTCTTCTCTTCTCTTCTCTTCTCTTCTCTTCTCTTCTCTTCTCTTCTCTTCTCTTCTCCTTTTCTCTTCTCCCCCATCAGTGCAGCGGTGTCAGGGCTCTCCTGGCAGGGACTGCCTCGTGTCCCAGTGCCACCTGCTCCTGTGCTGCTCCCAGGCTCCTCCCAGGGCCCAAGAGGTCGGATAAAGTTGCTGCACAGGACTCCTCACATCACCCCAGAGCTCTGTCCTGCTGCCAGGGCTCATCTTCAGGGGTGGTGCTGAAAGGTGGACATGCAGCCCCTCAGAAGGGTGCCTGAACAAACTCCTTGTTCGGTTTGGACAAGAAGGAAACTAAAAATATACATCTTAAGAAGGAGTGTTAGCACTGGCTTCCTCCTGAGGAAACTCTGCTGCTCCAGACTCTGCTCCAGGTCTTCAGGGCCGTGGAGAACAGCAGAGGCAGAGGGCAGAGGGGCAGTGGGGGCCCTCAGAGCAGCCTGAGGATGTGTCTGGTCACTGGTGTGTCCCACCTGAGACACATCCCAGCAGCCTGGACTCGAGTAAGGCATCAGTGAGCTGCTGAGTGCAGGCTCTGCCTCGCCTGGGCTGGGCACAGCATTGCCAGGGCACCCGGGAGAAGGGACAGGGCTGTCACCTAGGGCCACGGTGTCCTTGTAGGGGAGGTGTGCTGGCTGTGGGAGGTGACCTGCTGCTGCTGCCGGAGCACAGGGGACTGATGGAGTGCTCTGAGTGTTCTGGAAAAAACAGAGAGAGAGTCAGAAACTCTTGTTGTTTTGTATGTTTCTTTATTATCAAGCTTGGGGGAGAGCTTGCTTGCTCTCTTGGCAATGTGGAGGAGGAGGTACACACAGCTTCTCTTCACAGCAAAGCTGGGCACTCCCACCCCCCTCACGGGCTGTTTCCCCTTGCCGGGGAGTCCGTTTCGCGTCGCTGATCAGGGGTCATCCAGCGACGGGGGACTCCTTCTCAGGTCACGGCGACTAAATAAAGCTGCTTCAGCGGACCCCCGTACTTCTTGCACTAGTCTAAAATGTGACTACAGTCCTGGATTTTACTTTGGTTCCCTGCTTTTCAGAGTCTCTTGCTCTTGAGCTGTTCCCAGAATTCCAGTGTTCTTTTTCTTTGCATATTCAGACGCTATCCGGCGAATGGGAGCAGAGATACAGGTAATAAGGTGAATTCTTAATTAACAAACAAGTAAATAAGGTGATAAATCAGTATTAAAACAGGAATAAGGCAAATTCTTTATACAGAAATAGCATTAACAATCTTAATAGAATTACTTAACAATTAAGTAACTAAAACATAGATTATTTGAATAGAATTTATTTATAACATGAGGAGTGCTGCTGAGAGCAGTTAACCCATAGCACACTGGGGAAAGGGATAAGGGATGCCTAAGGCTGGAGCGGGAGGCAGCAGCTCCTTGAGGAGCGTGGGATGTGCCAAGAGCCCTGGTTTTGTGCTCCGTGGCTGTGTAAGAGTCGTGACAGCAGGCCCGTGCTGGCTCTTCCCCGGGGACCCTGCCCCGTGGGATCTGCTCCCCTGCGCTGCCTCCGGGGCCACGCACACCCCGCGCACCCAGCTCCATTTGTCACCAAGAAATTTAACTTTCTGAAGCCTGCAAGCTCGCTAAGAATAAACTCCATAAATTAGCGAGCGCATTTAAAGCGCAGCGCCGCTGGCCGAGCTGGCGTTTTAATCTGCTCGTGAAACTCTCCAGAGCGTTCGCTCAGCGTGTGGCCAAGTCCTGGAATATTTGCGCGCTGCTATTGTCGGTACATCTCCTGACCCTTTGCAGAAGGATGGCAGGAGGAGTGAATTTATAAGAATCTTCCACTGGCGAAGGTAGCGGGGCCGCCGCTGCTCACACACTCCCAGAGTTATCTCCCGGAGATCATCCTCGCCTGCTCCTCCAAGCCGCTGGATGAGGCACTTTTAAACAAGGCAGCTGTGGTTTATGTTCTCCAGGGCTGCACATCCTCTCCAGTGACACACATTCCTTGCAGGTCAGCTGTAAAACATGCTGGATGTTGGCACCCGGAGCCGGCCCAAGGCACTCTTTGCAGCCGGGAGCGCCGGGGGTAGCTGCGGGCTGGCCCATCACAGCTCCTCCCGCAGCTCCCCGCAGGCTGCAGGCAGGTGGGCAGGGGAACAGGGGCTTTGTGAGAGCCAGGCGAGGAGCAGAGCTGTGGGTAGGGCTCCAGGAGCTGCTTCTCCTCCTCCAGCCTTCCCCACAGGGCGGCTTTTCTGCAAATCACCTCCTTCAGCACCCGGCAGCGTTTGCAGAGCCCTGACGGACCCGAGCAGGAAGCCCTTGGCTCTCTGTGGCCATGCCTGGGCTTCCTTCCCTGGCCGTGGCCGTGGCCGTGGCCACACTCTGCTGGCACGATGTGCGGTGTCTGTGCAGTCCTCACACACCTCCTGGAGCTGCCTCCACCAACGATGCCTTGGGAAGGCTGAGCTAGAGCGGAGGCTGGACAGACCTGGAGAATAAATTAGATATTTATTAAAATATAGGATGCACCTTGGGCTGGACAAGAACCTGGCCAGGGCTACACCCTTCTCCAGGACAGAGCACCCTGAGGTGTCCCAGGGATCGATAATCCGTCCCTGCACGCCTGGCTGCATCAGCCACCCGTGCACGCTGACCCAGCCCGCTCTGCAGCAGCCATCTGGCCCCTGGGTTAGCTCGTCTCAGCACCCCAGTGCCAGCACGGATGATTTAACACGTTTCCAGATCATTGATAAGGCGGTTGAATAGCCCAGGGCCCAGCCCTGAGCCCTGGGGAGCTCTGGGTGTGCAGTTCCCACTGGCAGCCGCAGCTGGGACGCCCCACAGCCAGCTTTAATCCGTTCAATACGGCCCGTGTTCATCGGCTATTGTTCTGGTTTCTCCACCAAAATGTGCCACGGCAGTCGCCCTGCCGCAGTCCGGGTGCTTTAAAGCACCAATGCTATTTTATCAATCAAAATAATAATTTCAGGCAAAAGGTGAGTCTCAGTTTGACACGTCCTGTTTTCTGTCGGTCTGGGCGAGCCAGCTTTAATCACATTTCTCTCACCTAAACCTCTCTGTCTTTTGGAAGAACCTGCCCAGAGATGATGCCCAGCCCCTCCAGCCCCCGATTCAGCCAAATTAACGCTGTGACCGGATTTCTTCTGTAGCTGCTGG
Source organism: Tachycineta bicolor (assembly GCA_025960845.1). NCBI lineage: Eukaryota > Metazoa > Chordata > Aves > Passeriformes > Hirundinidae > Tachycineta > Tachycineta bicolor. The sequence continues at coordinate 607,441 of JANEHK010000108.1, forward strand.
CTGCCCTGGTGCATCCATCCCAAGTCGAACACGGCCTCACCAGAGCTGGAATTATTCCCTTTGCACTGACAGAAGTTGCTGCTCCTTCGCTCAGGTTCGCAGCCCCTATTTTGTCCTCGGCTCCTGGCTTTCCTTATCAGCTTTCTACAGCTTCTCACTTCTCATTCATTATTATCACTCTCCACTTTCTTAAGTTATATACGATTTTCTTATTTTTCACTCTTGTCTTCACTCCCCTCACAAGCCAGAGCTGACTATTTTTTTTTTTTTTTTAAAACCAGCGTTGCCTTCTTTCTCAATTGTGGGATTGTGGTTTTGGGGCAACGCGTAAAATGTTTTTCAACAATTCCCACTTAGCATTCACATTTTTCTGATTAAATTCCTTCTCCCAATTGATTTGGTTCATAATTGTTTCCAGCTCTGTGAAACTGAATCGTTTTAGCATTAAGTGGATGTATTTTCAGAACAGAGCTTCACTTTAAATATTCGCTTTATTGTCATTTTGCTTTTCAGTTAAATAAACTGAGGCACTCTTAGAGGCTTTTGGCATGCATTTTAGGGTCACAGAACCGGGAAATGGAAATTGTTCCTGAGAAACGTTGTTTTCATGAAATGCTTTTTGTCAACATATATATTAATCTGAACAAACCGAGGCTTGTCTGAAATCCGGCAGCTTTAAGTGGCATCATCCCTCCTTTGGCAACTCAAAATCGAGACATCAGCTCCAAAAAATATATATAATTTATTTATTATTTTTTATTCTCCAAGTTTCCCCAACATTTCGCATTTGGCAGTTAAAATTAGAAATTCTTCAATCACCTTGAGGATTTTCAGATTTCACTGGAAATAAAATCTCCTCTTTTTTTTTTTTTTTTCTTTTTTTTTTCTTCCTTTCAGTAGGAAAATTAATTTTCTCTTTGAAATGATGAATCTGATGTCCAAAACACCACATTCCATTGACGAGCATTTGAGCAAGCAGGGGTGACTCGTTCTGGGGAGGATGCCCACAGCTGGAACGTCTCACCCAGCTCCTGGCTGGGCTCCTGTGTCCCACACACAGCTCCCACCCTTCGTTCCCAGTCCTGAGCAGGAGTTGAGTGGAGCTTTTATCCACAGAAGGATGGGGAGATCCTGCTGGGCAGCTCATGCTGGAAGGCAGGAGAAGGAAAGGGAAGGAGGGAGGAGGAAAGAGAAGAAAAGAGGAGGAAAGCGAAGGAGGGAAGGAGAAGGAATGGAAAGGCAGGAGAAGGAAGGAGAAGAAGGAAAGAGAAAGAAGGAGAAGGAAGGGGAAGGAAGGAGAAGGCAGGAGAAGGAGTGGGAAGGCAGCAGAAGGCAGGAAAAGGGAGGAAAAGGAAGGAGAAGGAAGGGAAAGGAAGGGGAAAGGAGGAAGGAGAAGGAATGGGAAGGAAGGAGGAGGAAGGAGAAGGAAGAAAGGGGAAGGAGGAAGAAGGAAGGGGAAGGCAGGAGAAGGATGGAAGAGGAGGGAGAAGGACGGAGAAGGAGGGAGGAGAAAGGGGAAGAAGGAGATACAGATACAGACACAGACACAGATACAAACATAGGTACAGCTACAGACACAGGTACAGATACATCTGGGCAGGCAGCTCCCTACCCAAAACCCACAGAAAACTGGGGATCAGGAGAGAGGACTGGCCACTGGCACCATGGGTTGGATCTCTGCTGATGCCCAGGTTTCCAGGTGAGCGGAGCAGGAGATAGCACTGGCCCTGCCTGGGCAGCCGCTGTGGTTGTGGGAGCTTTTGTGACCTATGCACACTTTCCTCCTGGCTCAGACACCTCCAGGCACTGCCTCTGGATGGAGGAGTGCAGGAGTTAACGTGCCTTGTTCTCATGAGTCACTTCTTCATTCACACTTTAAGCATCTGCAGAACCATTTACTGGCTCTCAAGGACGGAAGGGATCATCTCTGACTTCTGCAGAGCAGGCCAGGGACTTTCATCTGCTGCTCCTTGCATCCTGTCTGCCACATCTGGTCAACAAAAAGCATTTCTTTTACAGCGAGGTGCCCAGTCTTGAGTTAAAGCCTTTCTGCTGAAAGCAAATCTGCTGCAGCCCCAGCCACGCCGCCCCAGTGGGTCAGCGCTGCTGTGTGTTTTCTGTGCACTGGATATTTCTGTGCAGAACCTGGGCTTTGCCTGCCAGGGGAAGAACTCTGCCAGACAGGGCTCCCTCCCTGCTGGCAACGCTGGATCACTGGAGATTCTCCCGCTTGCCAACAGAAAATCAAGCCCAATCTTCCTAGGATTGCTTCTGGTTTTCTCCAGATCTTCCAAGCTCCTTTAATGCTCCAGGGCAGCCCAGGCAGGTTTCTCCTCCAGCTCCCATCCTTCTCTTCTTCTGCTCCCTCCCCTGAGAGACCTACAGGGTGTACACACACTTCTAAGAGCAGGATTTCTTTGAGGATGCTTCCTCACGTCTTCCCTGCCCCAGTCCCTGCCTGGGAGAATTTATTGACCTGTCCATAGTGGACATTCCTTCCTCAGCCACCTTGCCAAGGGTTGTTGTCCCCACCATTGTCCCCAGGCTCAGCAGCACTGGGGCTCCCAGCCCTGGGGATGGACAGACTTGATCCTCTCACAGTGTCTGGTTCCTCTGATGCCTGAACTTTTATCTTCCCTGTATTCCGTGTTCTGTGCTGCCCAGGGTGCAGCTCTGAGCTCACACTCAGGGTCACTCAGCTCTCTGCACACAGCAGCCACACAAAACAAATCCTGTTCCTGCTGCACACCAAGGACAACTGGGACAAGTTCTCAGCCCCAAAAGCACAAACAGCGGTGGCTGGAGGGAGGAACAAGAAGGATGGGAGCTCACAGCCTGGAGCTGCAATTGGACAATTCAACCCCAAAGTGTAAATGGACCAAAACTGATCCAAGTGTGAGACCTCGTGCCCCTTTGTCCATTCTGTGCCCATTTTGGGTCCACCTTGGGTGCATCCCTGGCCAGGCTCTTGTCCTGCCCAAGGTGTGTCCTAAAGGCCTTTGAATAAATCTCTCCTTTATTCTCCAGCTCTGTGCAGTCTCTGTTCCAGCTCAGCCTGCCCAAGGCATCACTGCCTCCATGCCCCAGGGACTCCCCAGACCCCAAATTCCAGCTGTGCCTGGTCACGCTGTGGGACAGCAGCTCCCTTGGGGCAGCCTAAAAGCAAAGGCAGAGCTCGAGTGACGTGGTCACTCCTGACTCCCTCGTACCCCAAACTCAGGAGTCTCTTGGCTGACCCCAAGGAAGGAGAGTGTGAGACACACTCCCAGGAGATCCCCCGTGGCGACACCCAGGTCTGCTCCCTCTCTCCCCCTCTCCTCGCAGCCCTGGGTCACGTAACTCGTGCGCAGCACAGGCCAGACAGACTCTCTGGCAGACTCTCTGGCATCGTTTTTTTCCGAGCTTGATAAATGGGGCCAACTCCTCCAGATTGAACTCAAGAAAATACCATTATCTGCTGCGCAATGACTCAGAGATTGCATTGCAACATCTCGTTGGTAATGTCAGATCGCAGGCAACGATATTAAAAATGAGCATTTTACCCTGGACAGGGTATTAGCTATGAAATTAAATCCGTATTTATTGCTTTTAGCCACGAGCATCCAGACCCTTCCAGAATAAATGTTTTCAGTCCCGTGCAGGAAGGTTCGGTCATGCACAGGCCAGACGTTTCTGAGCCACGTGCAGCACCAGGGTGCTGGGGTGCCGTGCCCCGTGATGTCATGGCAGCTCCCATGAGCTCATCCCTCATTTCTCTGGGCCGGTCTGACACCCACGGACCTCCACAGAGCGCAAACCAGTGCGAGCACCACCAACAAGCATTTCACAGAACTGCAGAGTATCCCGGGCTGGAAGGGGCCCACGAGGGTCATGGGTGCCCAGCTTCTGACCCTACACTGGGCAGTCACAGGAGTCGCACTAGTGCCTGAGAGACTTGTCCAAACAATTCCTGAGCTCCCTTGTCTTTGGCAAACACCTGAGCAGAGCAGGACCCGGCAGCAGAGGATGGAGGGGTGTCTTGGAAGGGGTTCTGTCCCCAGGAACGTTCTGGAGTTCTCCCAGAAGTTCTGGATGGAGTTCTCCCCAGAAGTTCTCCCCAGAAGTTCTCCCCAGGAGTTCTGGATGGAGTTCTTGGAAGGGGTTCTGTCCCCAGGAACGTGGCACTGCCTGTGACAGGGCACTGCGGGACAATCACCAGGCTTCACACAGGACAGGAGCCCTGGGATGCTGGCAGGGAGAGTGTGGCACCCCCAGGACAGGAGGCAGCAGGCTTTCCCCAGCTGTGGCACCCCCAGGCTATCTCCACGCAGCACGGTGTGCCATGGGTTCATTCTCCTGGGGAGGGAGTGAGATGCCCGGGACCCCACCCTGTGCCGTGGGAGAGCTGCTCGGAGCCCCCAGGACCCTCAGCCCACCGCCAGGGTCACAGCAGCCCTGTGTGCCCCTGGGCACAGCCCTGGGAGGGCACAGCCTTGGGAGGGCACAGCCCCACCCTGCTGGGCTGGACAGAGAGAGGGAACGGGGTCCTGCCTGGGACAGCCAGCTGAGAGATCCTCTCTTCCTGGGCTGCAGGGTTTGATCCTCAACCTCTGCTTCCTCTGCCTCTCAGTCCAGGAGCTTTTTGTGCTGAACAAGAGGGTTTCACTGAAATGGCTGTTCTGTACAGAAAAAGGGGGGAAATCAGTCGCGTGAATGCAAGCGTCAGGATCGAAGCCAGGTGGATTTGTTTGTGTGTGAGTGGTTTGTCAGTGGCATTTTCCAGTTGGAAACCAACAGATCTTTAGAAGGATGGTGGGAAATGATGATGTGCAGTTTGATTCAGAGAGAAATTCCTCGTGTGTAATTTCTTTTCGCTTTCTTTTTTAAAAACAAAAATTTGGAATGGCTCTTAGGATGCGCTGAGCTTTTGTTCTGGATGAGTTTCTGGTGGTGCCTGGCTCTCTCACCAGTGCTCCCCAGGGTGTGTTTCCTGGAAGGTTGGGAACCATGCACAGCTGTACAGGACGTTGCCAAACACACCTGTCATCTCCAGACCGGCAGCTCACAATGAAATTCTGCCAAATCATCTTTCCAGTGCTGTTTCCAGAGGTAGGGGTTGGTTTGAAGGACAGCAAGCACAGCCAGCTCCTCATTCAGGAGATCAGTGGAGCTCTGTGGTCATACTGGAAGGGGAGAGAACACAAAACACTCCCAGCTTCCTTTGAAAGTCAGCGCGGTGTGGTTTGCACTCCCCGCTCACGGCAGCGCTCCCGGGATGGGCTGGGACCGAGCCCAGCTGTACCAGGAGCCCCTTCCCACCCTCTGCAGCTGCCCTGGGGGTGAGGGACAGGGTGCCAGGCTGCACCTGGCCCTGCTGGGACAGCCCTGAGACCCTTCCCTGCGCCCTGGCCCGGGTGGGGATCCCTGCCTGGCTGACTCCCTTGCTGCAACCCATCCTCCTCCCGTTCCCGCAGCCCCTCCGCCTCTCGCCCCATCGGCAAGGCTGAAGGCACGGCTCTTGGCTTGCACTCCCACCCTCCCTCCTCCCCTGCGGCTTGGGGTGTCTGCTGTCCCCCGGGACGTGAGCAGCTGTCCCAGAACATCCCCCCCAGGCAGCAGGCAGCAGCAGAGCACGGGCAGCTTGTCACCGGCCCCCCTCGGGAGAGAGGGGTGGCACCGCTGGATTCAAGGGCTTTTCCAGAAGGCAACCAGCCTGGAGAGAGCATGCTTGTCGTTAAGCACAAGAATGCCTCATTGTTGTCAAGCGCAGGGATCGCTCTCTGCTGCGTTGTGCGAGCACGCCGCGGCCGCACACGGAGCCTGCTGGCACCGAGAGCTCCTGACAGCTCCTGGGGCTGCCTGACCCCTCGGGAGACGAAACACCAGCAGCGTGGGACAGCCCTTCCCAAGGGCCCTGCTCGGCGGTGCACGGAGCTGGGAACGTCCTTCCCAACCCGCCCCTGGCTCCCGGCCACAGCCCCGGCCACCCTTGGGCCCCCCGGAAACCCTCGGAGCTGCTGCTCCACCGAGGGCTGCTGGAGGCTGAGGGGGGCTGCCCAGAGCAGCCAGGGATGTGGCCAACACCGCCTGGGCAGAGCAGGCTGGCGCTGAGTGCCACTGGGCACGTGGGGGTGACGAAGATGGTGAAGGGCTTGGAGCCCGGCGGAGCTGGGCTTGTTCAGGTGGAGCAGAGATGAAGGCAGAGCTCCAGGGGGCTGCAGCTCCTCCTGAGGGCATCTCTGGTCTCTGGGACAGGGACAGAACCCAAGGATGGAGCTGTGCCAGGGCTGTGTCAGGATGGAGATTAGGGAAAGGTTTCTTCCCCCAGAGGTTGCTGGAATGGGCACGGCCCCAGAGCTCCAGGAGAGCTTGGACAGTGCTCCAGGGATGCCAGGGTGGGATTGCTGGTGTGCAGGGACGGGAGCTGCACTGGGTGACCCCTGTGGGTCCCTCCCAGCTCAGGAGCTTCCATGATTCTGTTCTGTGGTTCTTCATGCTGGGCCACCAGCCTGCTCCAAGCACAAGCCCAGGGCCGTCTCTTGGCCAGCTCCACCCCAGAACTCTCCAAGCTGTACTCATTGTCCAAGCTTGTGGGGCCACGTGGACAGGGCACCCCTCCCTGAGGAGCCAAACTCCAAGGGGAATTCACCCCCCACAGACACAGGGCTGGAAGGGACCTTAAAGACCCCTTGGTTGCAACTCCCCACCGCGGGCAGGGGATAAAGATGTCATAAATCCTTTAAATGCTTTCCCAGCCACCTGTTTGGGAGTGTGTTGAGGTACCACCAGGCTCATTTGGAGCTGTGTGTATCCTTAGCACTGGCCAGGTCTTTCAGGAGTTTAACCAGGAATTTCTCCTGCTGAAATGGCTGTCTGGGGAGTGAGTACTCCTGTCTTGTTTTTAACTCTGAGTTATTGGGATGTACTTTCAGCACTGCAGCACAGTGTGGCTTTTGTCTGATTTTTTGTACTGATTAAAGCAAAACAAAAACAAAAAAATAATCTCCTTGGAACATTAAAAAAAAGAAAGGTGAAGGGAACGTTCCTCCAGCAGGACATCTCCTTGTGCTGATCTAACTTTCTGAAGTGATGAGTACCAAGCTTGCAATTCCAAAAAAAAAAAAAAAAAAGAGTGAAAATGCTAATTTCGTTAATCTCCATAACAGAGCAGCTCCCACACGGCCTGAAGGAGAGGAGGAGAAGGGCGTGGACCTGGAGTTTGCAGTAGGATGTGTCCTGCTGGTGCAGGATGTGGAGGGCTGTTCACGGGGTCAAAGAGGGAAATGTCCCCGGGAGGTGCCTCCGGCTGGGTTTGGCATCCTGGTGCAACGAGTGGCTGGGAAAAGCAGACGGGAGGAGAGGTTTCAGCAGCCAGCTAGAGTGGACCCGTTGCTGCCAAACTTCTCCCCATAAAAAAAAAAAAAAAAAAAAAAAAAAAAAAAAAAAAAAAAAAAAA